>OX328015.1:4880000-5285000 GCA_946811545.1 Netelia fuscicornis
GATTCTCAATTGGTCAAGAATCGATAGCTCGAAGGATTAGACGTACACGTTGTAGCAACGGTTACAGAAAGAGACGTGCACACACCCACCCCCACACACATACACACACACACACACACGCACACAAATATACGTTAGCTATTAATCGATAGCTGATTATCGGTGCGCACTCTCTGGTATCCCGAGGCGCTCGCGTCGAGGCACGCCGATCGATTTTCCTCGGTGCACCGACGGCGTAGCGAGTTAAAAGAAGATGAAGAAGAAGAAGAAGAAGAAGAAGAAGAAGAAGAAAAAACACGTCCAGTATTCTCGGCTCCTTTCCGTGGTGAGAGTGTTTAGAAAACGCTGCGGGGTGCATCGGCACACACGAGGGTTAAATCTCACATATATGTATATATGTGTGTGTGTGTGTCTATATATCTATAGAGTCTCATATAATATGTACTAGTATAATATACATCGTCTCCTGGAGGCTCTCGATCGTTCCGGCACGGCCTGCGGGTCAAAGAGGTCCTTCGGAGCGTGCAGGTCTCGCTGGGCGCATAGCCTCGAGTCTTTGAGCTCCAATAATGCACTGCGCCTTCGGCGTTACACCATATATATCTATGTATATATATATATACATACCTATATACCCAGCCGATTTATATTTATATATATATTCTCGGGCACTCGCAAAGCTTAACGCGTTCTTTCGTTTCCATCCCTCCAAATATGCATTATCCAATTTAGTCCGATTACACGGATCTGCAAAAGCATGACGATCCATGGTCGGAAATCCCGCCACCTTGTGCCTCGATACACGTTTTTACACGCGATGCCGTAGACAACGAGAACGATAAAACTCAAAGGCGTGCGGGGTTGAAAAATTAATCGAGACGCGTTACAATGTTGATAAATAAATTTATAAATAGATTTTGCGATGGGCGTAATCGTTACTTGGGAAAAAATGATTAAGTCGATCGTTAATCGGAAACGGAAGGAATCGGGTGAAAGAGCGTTATGTTAACGTTTGGACGAGGTCGCGGGTAAGTGCAACGGGGGTGGTTTACCGACATTAACTGATAAGCCGTAAGCAATTGCGGGTAATGCTGGAATGTCCATCTAGTTGCGGTCTAACGATCCCCTTGGTGCTGGCAATTCGTCAGAGGGTGCGTCCACCCCAAGACCGCTATCGGTATCGCATAAATACAGCTCTATGGAGAAATATATACGAGCAACAATCGTACACAGGTGCACTGGATGACACAGCGGTCAGTTGACGATTATTAATTATCTATCAATTAATTGAAAGTAATTAATTAATTAAATCGAGTCGATTAACTTATTCGCTCACTCGTGTCAGATAATAGTTAGATCTTGATTGATTAAATCCAATTAATCCATCATTTAAAAATGTGACCGAATTTGACCTTCATTCGACCTTGACTACAATTTTAACCCTTTTTTTCAAATTATTTTGTACGAAGGACTGTCGACAGTACAACGTACGCGTGGTCGTTTGTACAGATGCGACAGAGGTGTCGAGGTGATTTAATCGTCCTACAAATGGACCCTCGATGCCAAGATGCAAATGTGAGAGTTCGTGGCAAGTCGATAGGTCGCCGGAATTGGCTACTGCGTCGACGAGATACGTTTCTCGTAGCTTCTCTCCGCTTCTCCCACTTCCCTCGATCAGATTCGTTCTGCATGCTGGCTAAATTCCAAATCTCTACCTCTCTCGCCCTCTCGCGATGCACAACAATCGCAACGAATGACCCCAGGTGCATCGACTAATCGTGGACACTGTCAAGATGCGCATGATGTTTGTCACTGGCGCTCGGAAAGATTTATATCTGTTTATATCGAGGAGAAGATCGACGCGATTTATTTCTTTTCCTCGAGCTCGAACAAGTGGAAGATTTGTTTTTGCACGATTGAAATTCAATTGAAATTCGATAAATTGATTAAACTTAGACTGAGGATATACGAAGAAACGTGTGGAATTGCTCGTATCAGTGCGAAGTGGCAATCCGGAGGGAATTTCAGGAACGAGCCAATCCGGAGTTCCCTTGATTAGTAATATCGTGGCCCGATAAACCGACCTCGTACCGTCGATGTTTCATTTCGTCCTCGTAATACAATTGACGTGCATAGAGTCCAAGAGATGAGTCCTTAACCTCGTTACGAACCCCTTGGTAACTTTGGTGGGTTAGACGTATAATATTATATACTGTGGAACAGAACGTGCTAGAAACACATCGTCTGAAACGTTGACTAGCTTACCGATCGATTAAAATTGATTGCTCTTCAACAATTTTTGGAAAAAATTAGAAATATACAAAAATATCGATAAAATGAACAATTTAGAAATCTAAAAAAGAAAGACAATTTTATATTTTATATTTTTTAATATAAAATTTTTATATTTTATATTTTATATTTTTTAATATTAAATATTCCCAACGCATTCAATAAATTCTCAGACTTTTCGTCCACCGACGAAACATTTAGTTTCAACCCCTCGATATATTCTTCACCCTGTCTCCGTCTCTCTCGAACCAACGAGACCGAGTGTCCTTTAATTCGCCAAACGGGGTCGTTCTTCGTACTCGAAAGAAACGAAACGGGGGTGAATCCGGTGCACTCCGCGACGTAGCAGGGTTGAATCGTCCCGACAATGCTCTAATCAAATGTCACGAATCAGCGACGGTATTATGCGCATCTGCGGTATGAATTTGTAAATATGGCCCTAGGCTAAACCGAGTCTACGAACACTACCAACCCCCTTCGTACGAACTAACTCGTTGGCTACATTTGGGTCCAGCGAAGAAAAATTTTTACACGAAAGCCGAGAGAAGCTTTTCCCGTGCAAAAATCACGTCTGTGACTTTTTCAGTCGAGAATTTCCGCCTGTGCGAAAACAAGAAGGAAAAATTTTATACCGCGCTTATATACATATGTATACGTATATCTACATACACACACACACACGCATATATGTGTATATATATAGCTATGCTGTATCCCGTACTCGGTACGATACTCGGGCAGAAAGTATATTTTACACGACCGCATATAATCTCTCGTCGAGAGAAAATACTACTCGACAGAGAGCTACCAGTCTGTGTCCTCTTTATATACATATATATATATACACCTGCCACAGAGATCGTCCGGGTGGTTCGCAAACTTTTAACTCCGGCTATATGCAGCTTCTGCTGCGCATCTCGCGCTTCCCTCCATACAACCAGTCTTTTTTTTCCTCTCTCTCTCTCTCACTTCTTCCCTCCACAAGCTTTAGTCCGTGCGTTTTAACGGTCCGGAGAGTTATTCGTCCCTCTGTGCAACGCGGTAACACACGTACGGTCACACATACACGTATACATATTTAACGTGGAAAAAATGTTGTTCGGTTTTCTCTTTAGAGAAAGATGAGAAACTGTCGGACTTTTTTTTTACGAGCCTTTTTTTATGGATATCAGTCCTTCAACCAGTTACTTTGATATCGTTGTTGAATTTTTTTTATTTTTTATTATTGTATAAAATTGTGCACCAGGTCGTTGTTAAATTTTTTCTTTTATTATTGTATAAAATTGTGCACCAGGTCGTTTGGGCGTTTTTTTCTTATTTTTATTTTATATTTACTGTTCTTTTCCTGTTACGTAGAGCGTGTTATAATAAAAATTTTCGTTTCACGGAGAAGAAGAAGAAGAAGAAGAACGATCGGCGGGAGCCCCCGTTGACCCGAACGAGCTGATAACCCAAAAGTCAAGGACACCCACGATTCGTGTCTCAAGACTCACTCGTTATAATTCGATAAGAAACGATAAGAACGTTATATTAGCTGTCTTTCGTCAGTCCCAACTGTGCCAAGCTCGACGAGCACGACCGTATGACTGCTTAGAGTCGCAGAAATAGATCTCGCTTCGTTTATCACGCGCGTACAAGAACGACTTTAAAAACAAAAATATAATACAAACTCTTATTTTCTCACATACGATGAAAGGAAAATATTTTTTCCCCGAAGCAAAAAGTGCGTGCATTGGCTATTATCAAAATTGTATTACCAAATCAAAAATAAAAATACAATAAACATTCCCTCTTTAATTATGAAATCAAAGATAAACGAAAATTTTGTCCCGTATTAATTTTGTTTGAGCCACGAGAGCCAAGCGTTCGCACCGAATCACCAAAATACATAAATATTTTCAAATTTATAATGACTTTATCACTTCGTGTTTTCCGTTCGATCGAGCTAATTATCGATGAGAGCCGGAGATTAATGGCGACAAATATTAGCCGAGACTTTCCTCGTATACGAACGAGACTTGCTCAACGTCCGATGCGTTTTCATCGATATTTTCCATTCAAAAATGTTAATACCTCGCTTTCGCGTGGACAGCATGGATTTTCGTTGGGTCGCGTATCGTCATTGATGACTAGACGTGCGCGTTGCGGTTCCCCGAGCTACTGGGCACACGTACAACGTGGACGTATTTTTTTCGAGCTCTATTGAATTCGGTCCACCCGTTACATTTACACACACGCAAACACGCTTTGTGATCGCATGCTCTTTTGATCTACCCCATAATTAATCCACCGAGGTAACCGGAGACGCGTATGGGCGCACGGGGAATCGGTGGTGAGCCATTCTATACGTATATTCGCGTTTAGGCCTTTCTCGTTTCATCCCTCTCGCACCCTCGTACCGCACACTCGCTGTCTCTCGCTTCATCTTGCTAGCCCTCCACCCTTCGTTCACCGACAATAGTCCATCCCGAGTTATTGAAAGGGTATCGAATGAATATGAGCGAAAAAAAAAATTGGAGCGCGTACCCCGAGCGCACGCTCGCGAAAAACCGAGTCAGAGACCGCGCCCGATGAACATTTTAATCACGTCGACGAGTCACGTGCGCGACGTTTTTTGTCACGTATGTAATCAAGCACGATAATGATCGTCATACGAGAAAATTGAAATTGTCGACGACGGGGTGTGTTTGTAAAGTATACAATTATTTCCTTGACAAATTTCAAAGGTTGAAATAATAATTTTGATTTTTTGATTAAGATTGCATTTTTTTTTGTATTTTTGTTTATGTGTAGAAAAATCAAATCGTGCCGATCGTTGTTACCCGTTAAATTCAAAATTGATAATATTTATACAGTTGAGAGATAGAGAGTCGCCGAAACAACGAAATGCAATTATCGCTGTGACGCGTTGAACGAGTTAGCGCGTATGTGCGCATCGCCCTGTGAGAGCGAGCAAGAGGGAGAAACGAAGGCGGAGAGATTCAAGATTGTCTCGAATTTTTCAGTGACCCTCTTCGCTGCCAGGTCATGCGATTATCGTTATCGATAAAAGCGATTTTTTAGCCTGGTAACGACGAGATTACGAATCGTGTGTGTTTGTGCATCGCGAGATCGAGCTCGACTTTCGAAGAACGAAAAAAATAAAGGAGAAACAAAAAATGAAGAATTTATTTTATCACGAAAGCGCGTTGTTTTATCCTCGGTGAAAGATAGAGGAGAAAGAAAATTCTATACGATACGAAATATTTACGCGTCGCGTCGTTTTTTTAGCGCCACGTGGAGGATAAATTCTTTTCGATCGGACAGGGGAAATTTGCATGAACGATGGCAGCTGCGTACGAGACCAGAAGCGAGCGGTAAAACTCGAGAATTTTTACGACCGGGTCAAAGTTCGAGCGTGTGGCACCAGCTCATCGGCGCCTCATCAGCTTTCGCGTTGCAGCCAATATTGAGAGCCTTATACCTGCTAGCACCATTCGCGATGCCAATATTCGTCTTCGTGGCACCGGCTGCTCTTGCCTTATACACTCTTCGATGCTTTATATCTATATGTATATATACATATATACATATATACACAAGATAGTTCATTGTTGCTCGTGGAACGAGCACGAGCGATAAACACCGGGCTCTCCTCGTCGCAAAGAACGACGAATTAGCATACTCCTAGACTCGCCTCGAGCACCGGTCCCCTCCGAACATTGTGTATTTATTCCCTCATTAACGCCGCTGACCTCTTCGTCGCACCGTGACACAGAGGCGAAACGACCGTGCGACACGATGCAGGAAAGACGAGAGAGAAAACAGATTATACGTGCACCTCGGACCCGGTTTATTACTAAATCAGCCGTAAATCGAAGCTTCCTTGTGTCATCGACGAAACCAAAAATCATCTCAATTAAGATATTATGCAATATAGCAAGGATATAAATTTTAGTCGTTCAAGAATTTTCTTCCAATAGGACGAATGCTCTGGTTGTTGGGCCGGTTGTTCACCTGGAGAACAATTAAACATTTGTCCTCGACTAATAATAATTTCGATGATAATTGTTTTTTTTTAATTACGAGTTCACGTTTTCCCATCAAGGAATAAAAATCATGGAAACGGGAGTATATTGTGGAAATTGTGAGTGTTGGTTAACAGAGGAACATCGCGGAGTGTTCACTGTGGTTCCTTCGCCAGGATGTGCACACTAACAGACACACAGGCAAACATATATAGATATATGTATAGATATATATATATGTGGTTATTCTGGCCACCAGGCAACCCAAAATAGGGAGCAATAAATTGTCCACTATCTTCTCGGCCGGGTTAAACGTATTAAAGCGTCTTGAGATAGGGATGCCCGAGAGAGGCCGTTCGCTGTGTGCTGCGGCCCGTTTGTTGCCCCTCGCCCTCCAGCCCCGCATCTCCTCGCTCTGGCGAACCCTCGTAGGTTTCTCTCGCGTGCTCCAGAACATGAGAGAGCCAAGAGAGAGAGAGAGAGAGGGAGAGTGAGAGAGAGAGAGAGAGAGAGAGAGAGAGAGAGAGAGAGAGAGCCAAGAGAGAGAGAGAGCCAAGAGAGAGAGAGAGAGAGAGAGAGAGAGAGAGAG
The DNA here is from genome assembly GCA_946811545.1 of Netelia fuscicornis. Taxonomy (NCBI): domain Eukaryota; kingdom Metazoa; phylum Arthropoda; class Insecta; order Hymenoptera; family Ichneumonidae; genus Netelia; species Netelia fuscicornis. The sequence goes on from OX328015.1 coordinate 4,886,889, forward strand.
AGAGAGAGAGAGAGAGAGAGAGAGAGAGAGAGAGAGAGAGAGAGCCAAGAGAGAGCCAAGAGAGAGAGAGAGAGAGAGAGAGAGAGAGATAGGTAGCCTCGCGAGGAACATCGCGAGCCTGCATGAAGGACTGCGCCTCGTGTGTTATCCGAAACTACCGCTGGACCTACTGCACCGTTCGCCTCGACCTCCGGTGACTCCGGTCAGACCGGGACACACTTGGAGGAAATATATGTATATATATATATAACGAATTTACTATATACATGAGCAAGTTGGCATTGCGGGTATTTGCACCCTTACGAAAGGGTTGTAAAAAATATTCTTTCGAACTATTCACCGCCATTTTGAAAATTGGCCGGTCCGTTACGAATTCTCGATCTCGCTTCGAGTTCGAAGTTTTTAACGAGCGTCGTGAATATTTTTTGTTTTTCTTTTAAGTTCGATCGCGAGGGGTTAAATCGCGTCGGTCTCGCGTCTCGAGGGGTGGTTATAATGCGAGCGACAGACGGTGAGGTAACGCGCGCCCGTGCCCATGGTTTGTCGTACGCAAGGTGGGTGTACACGTGTATATGTATGTGTGCGACTCTGCGTCTGTGTCGAGAAACGAAAAGGGAACACGAGGAAAATGCGCTCTCACGAGCCAAGTAAGCGCCCGAATTTCCAATTACTCCGCAATTAAGAAGCGATTATTTTGCATAGAACTCTGAACGTTGTGCGCGTCCCGCCGCGCCCGTCCTCTTCGCTCCCTCACCGTCGCTCAAAGTGTTCGGCGCCGCGTGTCACCAAGAAGTTGCCCGAGGACAGTGAGAAAGCTGTGCTCTCTTCTTGCCCGAATAATATTTTAACGAGCCTCGTAAAATGATTCCGAGCGTAGCCGCGCGCAAAACCCCCGCCATACCTACTTCTGAACTTACGCTCACTTATTATTCTCGAAGCAATTCCTCCTCTGCGTTTTCCCTACGAAAGCTTCTCGCTTCTATCGACGCGACGAAAATAATTCACAAATTTATAGTTCCAATTTTTTCTCTATTCAAAATTCCATCGATTATCAACGATTTAATTAATTAAAAATATAAATTAGAATTTATTTCTTTCGCTTTTTCTTTCCTCGAATTTGTTAATTTTTTTTTATCTCGGAAATATCTTAAGAGAAAAAAAATAAATAAATCGTTCAAATTACCATCAAACCCTTGGTCGCGTTCTGGAATAAGAGAGAAGGAGAGGAAGGATAGGAGAGCGAGGAGAAGACGGAGGGTGAAGGGCAAAGATACTCCCGGAAAAAGGTACTTAGCATATTCGCCCTCGAATATCTTTGGCTCGATCGCGTACAGCGTGACGTCTCTCCTCCCCCGAACCCTCGTCGCCCGATGCAGGTCTCTCTTTTCTTCAATACATACCAACGTTTCTTCACCCACGGATCCTCTCGAATACACACATCTCGTGCATCGTTGTGCTCGAGGAGGAGCGAGCGAGATGGGAAAGGGCTGAAAATAAGAGAGAGAGAAAAAGAGCAAGAGAGAGATAGAGAGTCAGAGAGCTATTGTAGCTGCTATCGCTTACCCCGCAGCCGGATTATCGGGGAGAATAAATTTTCATGTCTCGTCGCGCCGATCGAACAACGATATATACTCTCTCTCTCTCTCTCTCGTTCTCGCTCATGATATTCCCCAGGTTCTCTCTTCACCATCGCGAGACTTCTCGAACTCGCGACTTCGGGCGATACACGTCGAAGGCCAGACGAGAAAACAACAACGAGAAAAAATGTTAAATTTTTACGAACGAATAAATAAAATTGAAAATATATCTAAGGTATGATTGAAAACATCCCTCTAATTATCGAATGTGACTTTTTAGTCTCCCACGATCGAGCCAACAATTTTTGTCGCGACAACTCGTCCGGTCCGTCATCCCTGTGAATATCTCATTTCTCGTTGCCCCGTCTACCAGGAACCGATATAACGCGATGCGTGGCTCGCACGGACCGCGAGGAAACGAGACCGCGGGCTCTTCGGGATCGTGCTCTCACGTCTCACTCGCCGAAATACCGAGAAATGCGCTATAAAGTCGTCACAAGGCAGCGGACTTTGACCCTAAGAAGTTCTTTCTTGCTGTTCTCTTCCTCTCTCTTTCTATACTGTGCTTATGACTTTACCCTCCACCCCCTGCCCTCCTACTGCGATGAGTCTGGAATGTTTGACGCGTCGGAGCGTTTAAAGACATCACAGAGTTTCGAAAGGAGCAAACGAGAGAGGAACGTGAGAACGACGAGGATACACGCGACGAAAGATTGGAACGACTTTATCGCGACGCCCTTCAATTTTTATCGCGAGAACAAGTTCGACAATAAACTAAAAAATAAGTAGCGAAATATTGTGAAAATTGCTATTTTTTAAACAAATTTTAATAGTTTGTCGTTAAATCTTCGACGACTCTGTGTCCTCGACGATTTTCACTAAAGCATTACGATTGTTCGAATGATTCGTAGCGAAGATGAGACGTCGACGATATTAGGAACGTCCGGTATATTTCCTGAGATAGTTTGGGGGTGAGGGGTGGAGAGTCGAGGGTGAGTGTCTCAGGGGGATCGCGCCTCCAATCTTCTTCTCGAGGGCTACTGTGACGCGCTGATGTCACGACGTAGAGCCACGTTTACTATTACACACTAGACACATGTATACATATATATATATAGACACACGTAGTACCATACTGATATAGGAGCGTAGCTCAAGAGATATTCCAGTAATTCGGCAATATCGCGGTGGCGACAAATTAGCGTTAATCCAGGGTCGTTAGCGAGATTGATGCCAGGATTTCACTTAAGAGGGCGAAGGAACGAGAGTGAGAGAGATAGAGAGAGAGACGAGAACGAAGGGATGGCAAGAAGCAACCCCCTGCACCCCCTTTCTCATCTATATCTCACCCTCGTTCTCATCTCGTGGTTAGTACCGTTGTGGTAGTCTTTCCAACAGGTCCAACACGGTCTACATTGACTTGTATATATTTATATATATGTATATAGTAGCAGGCTATAGCAAGCCCCCTTCTTTCGCACAGGGAGCTTGTAATGAAGTGGGTGGACCATGCCGCTTTTGCCCTGTCACTCCGATATACGTATAGCTCACGACTATATATAAGGTAGTGTACGAGCGTGAACGCGCGGTCGAGAGTAAAATATATCCCTGCGGACGATGAGGCAAGAGCCGAGTGACGGACCAACGAACGAATTGACTGCCGGACCGCAGAGGGTGAAGGACGGAAAGGGAGAAAGAGGGAAGAAAAAAAGTTACGGGAGACAGTGGCAAATACACCGAGTCTCGAGTCTATATATGTTTTGTACATGTGTGTTACTATTTTATCGGGGAAATTCGCATTACATGGATCGCTTGGAACTACGTTATAAAAGAAAAAAATCTACTTTTTCTTTAATTTTATCAATTTTTTGTACAAGGAGAGAACGGTGGATGGATGAAGAAGTGATTTTTCAATGACAAATTTAGCTTAGAAAATACGTCAGTTCGTCAATTCAACCGGTTCATCCCTTAAAAACCACCCTCTTCATCGCGCATGTGTCCGAGCGAAGGAGAGAATGTACCGGTCGAAAGAGTGAGACGAATAAAAGAGGGTGGGATTGCGGTAAGCTACACGATGAGCACGGATCAATCCTCAGCGGTTCCACCCTTGGTCCAGAGTTTGATCCACCCTCGTGGTCATCCTCTCTCTCACCCCCATAGCGTCCATCCCTACGTATATACCTGTTATATATATATAGAATGATTCGTGGGTGCTCCCCCTCGGGTATATCCACTGCAGGCCACACCGCGGATTATCGACTACCCCTTGCGGGGTGCTCCGACAAGCGAACCCCCGCGATAGCCGCAAAATAGTCGGGGGGAGGGTTTGCCCCGGATACACATATTCGCTCCGAGTCTTTTTCTTCCACAAAAGTGTTGAACCTGCGCCGAAGCTCTCCACCCAAAATTTCACCCTTAAAAAAATCACACCCCCAATATTAATAATAATAATAATAATAACAAAAATAATTATTATTATCACATTCTATTCAACTGAATTTCTTACTGGAGCCTCGAGTCGTAAACACTCGTTTTCCCGAGCGATCCGCGCGAATTCGGTACGGTTCGAGAAGGAAGAAGAGGAGAAGGAGGAGGAGGAGGAGAGAAGAGCGAACCGATGACACGCCGCCCCGGGGCTCTCCACTCGCCCTCCCGATCAGCAATTCTCTCGATCGACCAGAGTATGATGAGACTCGCACCATTCGACGAGAGTGAAAGAAAGAAAATAAAAAAACAACGAAGTGGTCTTACCCCCGTAGCATACGCATATATGTATACGTGGATATGCAATGTGTTGTGTTCCGCGCGGTGGTAAGCTTAAATGCATTTTGCACAGCTATCTCTCGTAAGACGTTCTCTCTTTCTCGTTTCTTCGCGTCCGTTCGTACGTTCGTTCGTTCGCCCCAACTTTTACGAGCGTCTTCAACCGAGAGAGAGAGAGAGAAAGAGAGAGAGAGAGAGAGAGAGAGAGAGAGAGAGAGAGAGAGAGAGAGAGAGAGAGAGAGTCCCGTAATTGCCTCTTTAGCGGTATATATCCCCGCGAAACTGGGTGCTGCTTGTACTCTTTTCTTCCTTTCTCCTCGTTCCTCCCCGTCTTACCATTCTTTTCTTTATTTCCTTCGTTCTTTCCTTCTCACTTTTATACCACACTGATTCTGCCTACCACTCACCGAGACTCTCGTTGTTCTCGAGATCTTCACCGAACATCTTCTTCCCCCCCGGGTCCTTCCCCCCTGTCTCTTCACCCGCCCAGCTTTTCGCCTTTTCTTTGTTCCCTTTGTTCTCTCGAAGCAGCGATGAAATTTTGAAAATAAAATGAACCCAAAGATAATAATGGAACGCAATATCGTGCAAGTTTCATTTAAAAAAAAGAATTATATTCCCAATGATTTTGCGAGGAAGTTTTCTATAAGGAAGTTGCGCGAGTTCGCTACAACTCGATGCGAAAAATTACTTCTAGGTTCTTTGTGCGCGAACCCGAAGATACGTATCTCGCTGAGATACGTTGCAAATGTATGTACGCCTGCGTATGAACGTTAGGATATTCACCGATACGTGTACCGACGAAGCGGTTCGATCCCGTTCCGGTTGTCTCTTCTTTCAACCTTCTCTCTCCTTCTCTCATCTCGAACGCATCCTACAAAGTTCTTCGCTACGGCGCAAACGCGCGTGTCTATCTCTTGGCCTGGATACAAATCTTGGCGCGCACCGATCATCCGCGAAACCCGTAACCGTATTATCTACGGGCCTTGTACCGTACAACAACGCGTGGAAGAATCGAGAGACTATTATCTCCCTCTTCCTCTCTTTCTCTTTATACATTTCTATATATATATATATGTGTGTGTAAGTATGCATACCAAGACACACACGTGTTCGTTGCTTCGAGAGTAAGGAGCGTGCGGAGCGAAACTGCAAGATGATCCGGCGCGCGCGCACATAGAGCGAAGGGAATGCGGAATGAAAGAGAGAAGAGGAAGAGACCTCGACGATGTGAAGAGGACAAGATAGACCTCCGGGTCTCTTATATCTTTTACTATATGCTGTCTATATATACATATACAAATGTAAATATGTGTATGTATATGTATGTACGGTTGGCAAAGGGCCGTGATTACCCCGTGAGCGTACGTGTCACCGAGGCGTACCGGATCGTCGACCGTGCTCTCGAGAGTCAGCCAACCGTCCAGCCATTCATTAATGATGGAGAAGACCAGACGATAGAGAGAGAGAGAGAGAGAAAGAGAGAGAGAGAGAGAGAGAGATTCTCTTCTCGGCCTCTTCGTGTCTCTTCTGCTCTCTTTCGCCGTGTGTTTCTCTCGCGGCGTATCACCTTCGAGCCCCGTGCTCTTTTGCTCCATTATCCTCTAAAGACTGGCCTCGTTGTCGCGTTCGAGAGACAGAGAGAGAAAGATGAAATGATCACGCGCGAGGTGTCAGCCTGAATTGCAACTATATATACATATTACAGCGTGTTCGGTTAATACACACGTGCGAGCAGATCGTCGACGTTGCGAATATACATTACGCTCTCGCGGTAGACGGGAAAGGTGATGGGGTGAAAAATAATACAATGTGCGATCGTGTATCGCATTGCGTATACGGATAACACGTGCGAGAATGAGACAGGCTTTAAGGGATGAACGATTGTAGGATGCAAATTTTTCGACGATTTTGCATACTTGAATTATTTAACAGCGATTGGACAAAAGGGACGGGAGTTTGTATGGAAATTAATTTAAACGTATCGGGTATAAACGAGAGAAATAGAAAAATTACCCGATGTCCTTGAAAAACGATTTATCCCGCTCTTTGATTTATCACGAGAGCTATATCGTCGTAACAATTTTTATAAAACGCTGTATCGTTGTCTCGCCTTATGATCGAGATGGCGCGTGCCCTCGTCAACCGAGCGATTCGCGTCGTTGAATCGACGATAAAGATCGCCGATCCTCCAGCACGGATGAATATCAGCGCGTATGTATACGTATAGTTGATCGAGTGGAGTCTTTTAGGGTTCGGTTGTAAAAAAAAAGGCCAATGTATGGAACCGTCGACACGTACGTCACTCTAGAATCGAAACGAGGACCACTCGAACCTGCCGGTGCTGATCGGGCGGATTAGTACAATGATGCCACTCGAACGCGACGCCCACGAGCGATGCTCACCTGCCTACACTCTGACCGAGCATCCCCTTTATAACCCCTTTATATGTATATATATATTCATAGCACACGTTTCAACGTTGCTTGGAGCACGAATTTTATTTCCGTACGTATATATTGATGTATATATAAACCTATTTATGTTTGAATCGAGCGAATTCCCGCGTAACGACGCTACCGCCCATGTGCTGCCACCGCGCGGGCACTAATTGTACTAACTTCGAACGACAGCTCGCGTATTTATAGATTATATCGCATCGTCCCGACAAGCCTAAAACATTTATTTTTATCTAACGGATAAACCATGCACGTCGATTTAATATAAACGTAATTAGTTTTTGATAAAGTCGATATAAACACTCGTTTTTTATCAATAATCATATAGAGTGAGTATCTCGCGCGTGTACCACGCGTAACATAGTTTCGTAACTGACAATGCATCCGACTCGTCTCGCTTCGCAGATCGGACGTCGAAACGGAGTTCGCAACGTTAAATATCGTATTCGTCGGGACGAAACGTCGAGAATGGGAGTAAACAATATACGAGGGTTACGTGTTTCGAAAACGTCGCGAATACGTTTGAAATCGAACACGCCACCGTTCGCCATTGGCGATACGACAATTTTCAACTTTATCGTCACGACGAAAGTTTATGGCGACTGCGATAATTGTGAATTATACGAAGTATCAATAGTGAATTTTCCGCGCGTGTGTTTATTCATCGTGATTTCGTATTATTTCTATGCTATAAAATAATCGGAACATCGCCGTGAGGGCTGTGGCGTACGCGGTTCGAAGTGATAACGCGCAAGAGAGAGAGAGAGAGAGAGAGCGATAGGACTCACGCGCAAGACAGAGAGACCGATAGGCATTATTGTATTACCCGGGCAAGCGTACGTGCACCGATGGTGCAACGGTTGATGTTCGAGAGATCGGGCAGGCGGTGTCGTATCGACAGACGCTTTCAATCGCTTTCAATGCCAACGCGTGCTACACACTACGATTTCCGTGTACATCCAGGGTATATCGCGGAGACGCTTGTACGGACTCGATCGTCATGTGTCCAGAACGCAGTTGCATGAAACGCGTACACGCACATAATAAACCCATTGTAATGCCGAGGTTTGATCAACGTGTATCAGCGCTGAGGTTTCCGCTATCTCTCTCTCTCTCTCTCCCTCGTCCTATCAACCTCCCCTCTGACACATAATACAGGATCAAGCGAATAAAATAGTAGTTTTGAAAACAAATCTGGATGAAAATAAAAATTCTCGAAGAAATTTAGTCGTAAAAAAAAATGTAAACTTTGACCCTCGAACGCCATCTTGAACGTCGACGTAGCCCCGACAGTATGTAGCTATAATTTCGTTCTCCTTTCTTAATTTCCATCCTCGTCTCGCGGTTTTCGTTCGTAACGGGGGAGGGTCCGCGTCGGACGTGGCTATTTTTGAAATCTTTAGTCGGTTTACAAGTAGCGGGGTCACGGGGCATCCCATAAAGAAGCATGACTTACATTGCTTGCAATGTGGGAGCTCGGAGTTTCGGGTACGGGCGAAGGAACGAACGGTCGAAGAAGCTCGCAGCGTGCGCGCACACCCGCGCCCAAGAATGAAAGTTGGCCATCTATCTGCCACGTACCACTCGGCGGTTGCCGGCAACCCCGAGCGACCCGGTCGCTTCTTTTTCTTCCTCCTTCTTCGGCATCTCTTCGCCGTACATAACGTCGCCCTCGTCGCTCGGGCTTTTTCTTTTTCTTCCTCCTCTTCCACCGGCCAACCTGGCTCTCGTCGGTTCGCTGCCTTTCTTACCCTCCGTTCTTTTTTCCTTCAACTTTCGTTCCCGCATACCTCACACTCTCGTCCCCGACGAAAGATCGGTATGCTTTTGGGTATCGCCCCGGTCCTTGGCCAGAACTTCGCCCTTGCCTAATATTCCACTTCGGGAACGGCAGCGACAGACGCTTTGTTTTTCACTTCGTCGGCCACGCTCGCTCGTGGAGTTTCTTCACCGAGGCCAGACTTCGGGTTGAGGTCTCAACCCCTGCGCGAGTCGCGATAGCCCTCGACGATACGCACGCCGTGTCCACCGCTCGTCCGACTCGAGCTCGATCGCCTTCTTGCGTCTCGACACTCAGTAGGCGTATCTCTCTCTCTCTCTCTCTCTTTCTCGATCTCGTCGAGTAGCCACGCTGTCTGGTCTCTCGTGTGCCGGAGATTTCGCTTCCGCCACTTCTTCCTTCCCTTCTCGTCGCGGGACTTCGATCGGCAAATGGTTCGAGCGGCGTCGATGATGACGACCACGACGACGACGACGACTATAAGGAAGAAACCTCTTAATCGGGGACCTCCGGACCTCCATGCCCTGCAGGGCATTGAGGTCTTACCCTCATCTTAGAACGAACACTCGGTGTATCTCTCAATGGCTGACCTTGCGTGAACCCAATCGCGTCTCTCTTCTCGACATCAATCTTATTAATATTTCAACAAGGTGAACGAGTCTCGCGCTTCTTGGAGCTTGTATCTCGCCCAATTGAACGAACACCTTTCAATTCTTCCACTCGATTGATTAAATTTCAATCAAATTCAAATAAATAAATACGAGTATATGAAAAAAATCCATTTTTATTTCGTTCTTTTCGTACTAGGAACTCACGATACCGTCCAACTATTTCGTACGTATTCCAGCTGAGCTTCTGGACGAAGCAAAACTCCACAGTAAAGAGAGAGAGAGAGGGAGAAAGATAAAGAGATAAAGGATCGCAACAGTAACTCGCCGGACAATTTTATTTCTGGCAAAGCTCTATGATGGACTTGGATGGAAAGAAACTAAAAAGCAAAAAAATGAACCACAAAAAAACAATAACCGTACAACGCGCACGTGCTCGACGCGTTCGGACCGTGGCACAAAACGTATTTCTCTCACTCTCTCTCTCTCTCTCTTTCTCCAGCTCGAGTGTACGCGCATGTATACGTCGTGGTGAGAGATGAGAGGCTTCTCAGTCGCGCTGGTACGCGGGATATTTGAAAAAAAGCAAAAAAAAAAGAAAAATTCGTAAAAGAAAAAAAACGAAGGAAAAAGTTTACGATTCTACCACGCGATATAACCGCGACGCCGAGAGAAGGATGAACGCGACGCGGGGGCGTTCTTGATGCGTATATGTGTGTAGCTTTCGTACGGTAATACGCGCGTTCCATCGCGTGGAACACATAGGATGGGCGAGTCACCGTACCGGACTCCATTTCTACGTCGAAGTACATACGTTCCTCTCTGTCACTCGGTTGCTTCTCGCCGATCCCTTTTACTACTTTTTTCGAGCTAGACCCGAGCGAGGGAAAGAGAGACTCGGTGCGCCGGGCTGCCCGTCGTCCATCCCCGGCCGTCACCTCGACTCTTCTTCTTATTCTTCTTCTTGTTCTTTTTCTACTTTTTCTTCTTCTTCTTCAATGTATAACCATATACATATCTACGTGTGTGTATATATACCTGCCATATAGCTTTTTCATTCCGAGAGCAGCCCAAAGCACGAAGTTTCGCCACCGCACCAACACACCCCCGCACGCACCCCCTTCTTGCGCCTCATTCGCGATAGTATTCCCGTCTCTGTTCTCTTTTTTCTCGCTTCTTTCTCGATCATTCTTGCTTCTTCGACTGTTCTCTCTCTCTCTCTCTTTCTTTTTTTCTCTACTCCTTGTGCTTCTCTTTCACCCTTGTTCGTTTTTTTTTCTCTATCTTCTTTTTGTTCTCGTCTCCTCACTTTTCGAACGCGCTCGCGCTCCAGCCACATAAATTTCATCCCGTAGGTACTCTGTCGAACGTAATAAAATATCGCGCTTGTATCGTAAATTCCACCGGCATATTTTCACCCGAATATCCCGTGACTCCGATCTATGCGCTCTCTCCCTCTCTCTCTCTCTCTCTATGTTCGACAAACCAACCGCGAGATAATCAGTTTTCTTTCTCCCTCCGTCACGAGGCGCAAATTCTCGACATTTCGTTTCTTTTTTATCCTTTCATTTTTCGAAATAGTCTCGTGATTGATTTAGGATTGACATTTCTATGAACACATTTTTCACAAAAGTCACTCTTGAAGAAAACAAAATTGTTTTTTTTTTGTTTATTTACATTCTTTACTGAAAATAAGGACGGTTAGGCGAAAAGCTCGTGAACCCTTTTGTGAATAAAAACATGGGGAGGTTCGTATAACGGATCGCATGCGCATAAGTGTGTCGTCTAACGGTAGAAGCAGGGGGGAGGGGGGGGGGGGGGCTAGTCAAGAGTACACACAGGCACACCGAGTTTTAGGGCGGAAGACAACGAGGACGAATCCATCATCTCTGCGGGAGGAGACTGAAAGGCTTTCGTATATATAGATATACAGCTGAGAACAGTGTTCAACCGCACTATAACCAACATCGCGAAACGCACCGGGAGCCCCAGTGATGTTTTCTCTGTATCTACAGCTCTGGTTGAGCTGCGGTTGCGGCCGAACCCGCCCGCACTTTGTGTAATTGTGGCGGTGCCCCCTTCCTCCACACCCCTGTCGCTTCTGTGCCCCGAAACCCTCTGTCTTCGAAAACCACCCCTTTCATTCCCTCTCTCTCTTTCTCTTTCTCTCTCTTTCTCTCTTTCCCTCTGTGTGCTTTATTACAAAGTTTCACAGCCGCTTAAACTACAACCCTCGTGACAAAAAAACTTCTACGACCCTCGTGAAATAATATTCGAACTTAATAATTTTCAATAATTCTTGATATTTTTTAGGAAAATAGAAATTTTTTTGATTTTGTTATGTTTATGGCAAAAGCTTGATGATGATTATCAGTGAGCTGAGCGATTTTAATGCCTCGTATCGTTTCCCTAGCATTGTTCGTTTATCGGGACGTGGCGTATAATTTTTTTTCCCGCGTCATCATTCGTTGCTCGCGGAGTGCACTCATCAGTTGCCGAGCGACGAAGGCGTACGAGGCTCATTGAAAAGCGTAGCTCGTGAAGTAGTCTCTTCTCTCGCGTACGGACGCACATGTTTCCACATATATATATATACGCTTTGCATACGAGTTGCAACGTCTATAGTTGTTTTTTGTCCTCTCGACCGCGTATTCCGACCAAACGAACCAAAGCGACGTGTCCAACGTGAGAGAGAGAGGGAGAGAGAAGGAAGAGGAGGTTTTCGAGCGAAAGAAGAGTAGACCGCGCGTGAATGAGAGGAGGCACCCTGCCTATGTACGAAAGAACATACGTTGTACCGAGGCCTTTCGACTTTCTCTGTTATTAACATCCATTCTGTCCTCTGTCTCCCTCCGTCTTCTCCCTCTTTCTCTCTCCCTCTTTCTCTCACGATCTACACCGCGTTCCCGTGTGTGAATATTTACCCAAGAATTTCCTGCCGCTGGTCGCCAACTCGGAGAGAGAGAGAGAGAGAGAGAAATATGTGCAGCGATGAGAGCGGTCATTACGAAGATTGAAAACAACGCGTTCTCCAGCCGCACGCATTTGTTTCGAGTTCCTTTCTCCCCGTCTCATTCACTACCCAAGTTTAGCCAAGTGCGGAATGCGCATAATACGAACCAATTCCATCTCTGTGTCACATACAGATACGAATACAAACGCGAAGTTACGAATAATTATAAAAAGAAAAAAATGAATCTCGACGAAAAAAAGAAACGATTTTTCCCATTTTCCTCTACACGAACTCGTTAATAACGAGGGAAGAGCGATCGCGATCTGTTATAAAGGAATGAACGTAGTCATCGGTTGCATGTCTGATATCTCGTGTACGTTTGAAAGATATAAAAAAAAAGAGGCGAGAGGGTAGGGATTTGAGCAAGATGAAGAGAAGATGAAGACGCGCCGATTGTCGGAACGTAACGTCGGTAACGTGACCGAGAGTGCCCGTCCCCTCGACAGCGTAATTTTGTTATTTGCCCAAGCTCCAAGCTCGAGAGACGCGGAAGTCGAGATTGCTAGTTACAATATACATGTATATTATAATATATATATATATATATATATATATATATATATATATATATATATATATATATATATATATATATATATATATATATATATATATATATATATATATATATGTATGTGCGATAACGTATAAATATAGGTAGGAGAAAAAGGGTGCGAGGGGGTTGAACAAAATCGAAGGAGTAGCGAGTGGGAGCGAGATAGATACGAGCCAAGGAGAAGAGTCGACGAAGAATGCCGAGATAAATCTTTACCGCACAGGCGGCATAATTATATACAACAGGTAATTAAATCGCTCTGTACTTCGCTGTGTTACTATATACAGTCGGTAAGATTTATATATACATATATAGATGGACTTCTTCGAGTGCAGGGTTGTCGGGGAGGCCATCTCGATTCTCGATACCGCACGCTCTTCGCCGCTCAATGGTACCATTTTTTTCCACTCTGTACACGCCACACCGTATATAATGGCTCTACGATGTATTTATAAGAGTTATTTAGATACGTGAAGCACGCTAAACCTCGCGGGGGGTGGGTTTGGTCCGGAAAATCGCGTGGAATTGCGAGATAAGGGGATACACGCGATTTTGAATACAACGGATTCGAGAAGCAGGAAGATCTTTTATTGAACGACGAGAGAAGATGATCCAAGGGAATTGTACGGATCGATACTTCTCTCTCGTTCTCTCGTTTCGATTCAGCTTGTAATAGCCAGTGTGTTCAATGAGCGTGTCAGATCCAGCTGAGTACCAACACACTGACTTGGAACTATCAACGAGAGAGATAGGACGAGACTCTCGTGTCGATCCGCTGAATGTGCGCGCACGGTCCGGCAGCTCGTCGCAACACCAGGGGAAAGAGGATGGTGGATAGTCGTGACAGGCCAAGGATCCTTCCTCGGGCGCAGACGTGCAATTAACCGCGGGCTATACCTACAGCAACGCGAGGAGTTCCAGGGGTTCTCAAAAAAACGTTTCCCCGTTCGACTTTGCGAATGATTTCACGGAGGTTTGTCCCTTTTGCCTCGACCAACCCGGAGGAACATCATCGGCTGGAGCCATATTCGAACACCGATTTTTACTTTGAGAAACTCTGGCTGTGAGAGGAAGAAGGAAATATGAGAGAGAGAGATGCCAGGTATCGGGCAGAACCAAGTTCGAGTATAGAGCGACGATGACCAAGACGAGAGAAAAGACTGAGGATGAGGAGACGAGAAGAAGGGACGCGACGCGATACTCACCCATAAAATCGCTCGCTCGGACGTTCCTCTCTCTCGCGATGCTCCGGCGCACGCGCAAACCTCTCCTCCACGTCAAACGTTATACGACCAAGTTACTATTAAATACGTCAAAGTCCGTATGTTTATTGCATATTGGATGCCCGGCATACACTTTGGCTTTCACCATTCACCGGCTATATAACCCAAATTACAGTGCAACCTCGATTGTTTTCGTCAGCGAGCGTAAATTCGTTATAAATTTCCTGTTTTTTTTTTTCTTTATTTCTTTCTTTTATTTCAAATTCAAGTTATTCCCATTGACCAATCAATGTTCCAAGATCGTGACGATTTAATATTTACCTACCATCGTTACGAGATAAATTGCGATCGATCCATCGGACTTTGTTACAAGAGACGCGACTGGAAGAAAAAAAGATATATGTTCGTCGATAGAATCGAGTTTGGGAAGCGGAAAACGAGGGGTGAGGCTAGAAATTCGAAAAGCTTTTGATCGCACGCAAACGCATACGTTACAGGCGCGTTCCATCCCTCGTGTTTCTATCCTAGGTGGACGGGGTGGAGAGCCGGACATAGAAAGAATGACCGCTCGCCACCATTATAGGGCTGAAGGGACAGGGAACAGGGACACGCCGGCTCCTTATTATTCAGGATTTCAGGCTGTTCGTCAAAGATACGGTGAATTATGCATGGTCAGTCGATGCCACTACGCCCAATACGTATGCCCGCGTACACACACGCATAGAACAGAAACCATGTAGTTGGGTACTTCTTCGCTTCCTTCTTCTCGTTCTTTCCCACCGTTTCGCTCTTGCATACATATTTGCACACACGAATAGGTAAGCCTTTCCTCTCGCGTGTGTATTTCATCCTCTGGAATCCCGTACGCGTGTCGTTTCATCGCGAATATTGATGCGAAAGCCAATGGCGACGGAGTGATAGATCGTTGCGTCAATATCATCGAGAGTCGTAATCGATACGCGGGACTATCTCTATCGACGCGCAACGTACCGGATTATAATAATGCTAATATATATATATACAAATATATAATTTAAATTCAAAGGCGCCACAAGTTGAAAACTATTATTTTTACTCGAGAACCTCGCAAAGTTTACGTCGTGATATTTTTCATTTTTTTTATATGTCTATATATTAAGTGCTACATCTATGTATTAAATATCATTTGATGCGTATTTTTAAGCTTTGTTCGTTTATTAGCTAGAAATTGCAGCGGGTTTTATCTACGAAAGTAAAATATCATACAAGTTCTCTTCGCTTTAAACAAAAATGAGAAAGTGACCTTTGGTGAATGGTTTATTTACAACGCAAAAACCATGAGTGTGTTTTTCGAATAACAATATGTGAACCATTTCGATACCATTGTTGCGATAAAAAGAATTTTCACTTTTTTTTTAATTTCTAGCTTCTTTGAATTTAAGCAACTTTATGTTTATTGTCTCGCCAACAGCGAGATACGGTCGATGTTATTTTCTTCTCGATGATCCCTAAAGTATATCGAGGTTATTTTCACGATGGAATCTTATATACGTTACGAGACAGAGCACGCATGTATAATTTCGAAAGAAGAAGGAAAAACCGAAAAATGCTTCGATACTTCTGTCAAATTGTTTCCTCGAAGATTCGATCGGAGCGACGATTGTTCGTGAACGAAAAATATATAAATTAAAACACGCTCCTGTATTTCGATATGGAAACTAGCATTAATGTACGGGACGAGGATCGATTTTGTCGTAGTTCGATCTTGATCTTGTATACATTGACGAGGGTTGCCGAGATTTTAAATGCCTCGTTGATAGTCCGACATTATGAAAAATGCTAATGTCGATCGTTAAATTAAAATTCGTTCTGTAACTATTGTATAAAAAATGTATATATATGTAACGTGTATACGTATGCATGTAAATTCATTCGTATCGCTGTTCTACGATTCTTGTCGATGTCACATCTGTTCCGTTGTCCAAAGCTACGGACAACGGTCAGTTTCGTGTCTACGCGTTTTAGTTTTCATCGTTCTTGACCGACGCATGTACGAAACGCATGAAAATCTTGTATATACGTACGAATATACATGTGTGATATGTATGGGGCGTTCCGTCTCGAGTGGACCCGGCAAGAGATTTTGGAAATAATTTTGTTTTTTAAAACAACGAGCTGAATTATTTTGCGATAAACACAAGTCGAGAACTTGTCCGATTTTATTAAGACTTTGGGAGAAGTAGGTTGAACGAAATGATAAATAAAAATATGATAGAGGACGAGTCGAGACGGAGAAGCCTGTGACCGAACGGTTCGTTGGACGCGTCAACGACGATCACCGATGACCCCATAGTGCACGCCCAAAATACAATGACAGCGAGGACTGACATGAGAAAATGCGCAGTTCTCCGCGCAACTCCCTTGTACGCCAGTGCTACTTTCTCCCTACGGCCCTTAAGGATCGAAGGATGCCATTACATACGCTTACACCGTATTCGCGAACAAAGTGACGTCGGTCGTGCGGAATATTCAACGAGGCGTGTACGAAAAATTAGGCAAAGGCCTCGCTCGTATCGTTTCCCCGACATTACGTTGCGCAAAAGGTGCACCGAGGAGGACCCCTGTGGGGCGCGAGTCTCTTAATTACCATTCGCCATGACGAAACAATTTTATGGGTGGAATTCTTTCGCAATATTTGCCGAAAAATTCTTATTGGGACTTGGCGAGGCTCCGGTAATAAATAAATTGGCAATTTAATCAAAATGATAAAAAAAATAATAATACCAAAAATAAAAATAAAAATAAAAATTATAAAAATTATAAAAATTACAAAAATTATAAAAATTATAAAAATTATAAAAATTATAAAAATTATAAAAATTATAAAAATTATAAAAATTATAAAAATTATAAAAGTTATAAAAATTATAAACATTATAAAAATTATAAAAATTATAAAGATTATAAAATTTATAAAAATTATAAAAATTATAAAAATTATAAAAATTATAAAAATTATAAAAATAATTAAGATAACTAAAAAATTGCATGTTCCATTATTGTATAAGAAATAGAGTTCTCTCATAAACATTTTTCACATGGGCTGACAATGCTTAACACGGACTAAGGATATTTTTCAGTCGATTTTCCCATTGGCAGGGTGACGATAGTGAAGGAAAATCTAGGAACCAGGAACGGGAGAAGTTAGGATCATCTATCAAACTGACCAGCAGGTATCGAGATAGAGAACTGTTTACGCATAGTATTATGCTTTTTCAGGAATATCTATAGATACGTATCCACCACGAGATTCGTGCGACGTCCAGCCAGTTCAAAGCCACCCCAAAAACGTATGGAATATTTTACCATTCGCGCATTATATAACCTCGTGTATGCGCGATACACCGCATAAATTTGAGGGGTGTGTCACGAGGTTTTCCATTATGCGACAAAATCTACTGTAAATCCGACAAAATCGTGATCGAACCCTCGACCATGCTCTCAGATTCGCCCCTCTCCACATCCCCTTCGTACATTCCCAAAATCATCGCAAGAATCCTCCCAACATCAAATGTTCATCGTAAAAATCGAAAAATCCATTTTTTTCACTTCTCTCTACATTTCGCAAAGCGGCACGCGCTTTCCATTTTATGTTACGTTTTTTTTCCCTCGTAATAGTCAACGCGTTTCTCTCGAATACACGCTTTTTTCTACCGATTATCGGGGCCACGACCGTGCTTTGTCCGCTTTGTCCGCGACCGCGAGTATTATTATCACCGGTGGACGGGGAATTAATTTTCATGGCTCTTCCTTGGGTCAGGATCTCGATGAATAACGATCGAGTATGCGTGAGGATCGTGCCTGTGTCCGTATCTAAACAAGCACGTGTGCGACGCCAGGATCATTACGGATCGCGGCGAGTCCGGCTGTCGCGGCAATAGCGACATTAACTTTCGGCTTTAGCCTCGTTTATGCAAATCTCCGGGGCATCTGTTTCCCGCGGTTCCGCGAGTCCGTTTTCAAAGACCACGCTCGTTTCGCTTCTTCGTTTATTTTTTTTATCAACCCCCCCCTCCCTCCTCCCACTCTGCCTCCTTCGAATTCTTACACTACATTATATTTATATTTATAACTGTTTCTATAGTGTCATGTACGATGACATCACAGCATAACGCACGCGCGTTCTCTCATCTTTCTTCACGCATGCCTCTCTCTCTCTCTCTCTCTCTCTCTCTCTCTCTCTCTCCCTCTTTCTTTATACATCGTCATATATATATATGTGTACGTATATAAAGAATTATAGCAAAAGAGTACACATAAGTTCACCAAGTTCAGACAGATGCGAGTAGAGCGAAAGATCCGCGCTAACGAGAACAATTAGGAGTTCCACTTTGCTCTAAGCCCTGGCGTCCCTCCGTCGTTGCTCCTCTAAAAATAACACGAAGATACCACTTAATGGTACGACTCGTCGTTCTCTCGTCATAACTGGGAAGAGGCAGATGCGTCGAGTCTGAGATGACGAAAGAAGTAAAACAAAAGAAAAGAAAAAAAACACAATATTTTTATACACATACCTATAAAATACATCATTGTGTCCGAGTAAGAATTCATTTCTTTCTACCCCCGGAGGGCAAACGCGATACGCATGCAACGTTCTTACGTACGAAAGATTCGTGTAACGTTTTGTTTCAATCCGTTTCAATTCTTCTTTCGTATATAGTTTCCATGTACATAGATATATATATATATATGTATGTATATATTTCATGACATTACGACGTGTACGGTCTTCCTGATCGGTGTTCCACCGCGAACGAGGAGAATCGACGAATGAAGAAGGATCGTAGCCACAGTATAAGTAGGCACATAAGTACCGGGACGAGAAGCCAACGGGGAGAGACGGAGACCAATTTATCTCGATGAAATCACCGCGCTCGAGTCTCTTCTCCAGATTTCTCTCGATATATATATATATTTATATGGTGGCATACACGCTTCCAGAACGAGAATATCTCTTCCTTTTACGATGTTAGGAACGAGCGAAAAGCCGCTGCGAGCTCGTGGCTCGATCCTCGTTAAAAGTCAATGCGCGAGATCCTCCCCCTCCTCCACCTCCTTTTCGCCATCCCCCTCTACCGTTAGGACTTGCACCTGTGGGGACGTACGATACGTGTTTTATACCGCGATTCAACCATTTCCGGGCAACTTATATACCCAAAGTATATACAACTAAGTTCGAATGTGTATATGGAAAATGCGCATGCGTCGTGCATCCCACGAGATTTAAAAAGTATGTGCACTGCGCACGCAGTTGGTGAATCGCACGCGACGTGAAATAAAGTTCAAAGGCCCAGAACGATGCCAATTATACGCAATACTCGAGAACTTCTGTCATGTTCTATACAATATATATTTACATGTACATAAGACATAGATAAAGATATATGTTTGCGTGTAGATACAGCGTGGCCGGTGTTGCAGCGGGTGTTCCGATATACCGAGGTTCGCACATAAATCCTACTAACCGACTAACGCTAAACTGTAAACATAATTAACGGACGTCGAGAGAGGGAGAGAGCGAGAGAGAGAGAGAGAGATCAGCCTCGGGGCGGTTTGTTGCGGCGGCTTTTGCCGGATGGGGTTGATGCTTGCCCGTTGCTTTCAGTCAGACTCGCTCTTTTGTAATTGCCGGTGCGGGCGCGTGAACGGCCTGTGCTCGAGGGGGCCTCTCTCTTTCTCTCTCTCACTCTCTCTCTCTTACACACACACACCACAGAGTCATGGGCCGTCAGAAGCTGACCAAAGTCCACGGTTACGTGTATTATATCGCAAAAGGCCGGGATCGGCAGGGAAAGAAACACATCGCCGCGAGACCTGCACCTGGCTAAGCCGCAACTGTGATGCAGCACAGGTAGAAAATACGTATGTGTATATACATATATACATATATTTGTAGCTATATATATATGTGTGTGTATACAGGGGAGTTATGGAGGGAAGAATGCGGTCGGGTTAAGCAGGTTCAACCGATCGGTGGTTCCTTTTCCTTCATCGTGCCTCTTGTCTCTTCTCTCTACACTTTGCTCCTCTTTCACTTTTTTTTTCGTTTCTTTCTTTTCTGTTGCCAAATCTCTTGTATTTCACCACTGGCTTTACAACTACTTCGACACGCTATCGTTCCGTCGAAGCGAGGTGGTCCGAAGATTAAAATGTATCTCGACATTTTTCAATATTGATTTACGAATTTCGATATTTGTGCCAGATGGGAATATTTCAGGAAATTGAAGCACGGGATTTTTTCTTTAATACGATAAAAATGATAATTTGATGTCAAATGCTAGATCTGTAGCGATCAGCTTCGACATTTTTACACGTCTGCCGAAGCCTCGTTTTTCTCTCATTCTTTTTCTTCTTCTTCTTCTTTTGTCTCCTTCTTCTTCTTTTATTACATTGATGACGACGATCAATCTTTCCAGGTCAGGAGTAAATTGAAACACATCTAGTTAGAGAATGAGCGAGTGATCGGGCAATATGTGAGTACGCGCGCGCGCGCGCGAGAGTCCACCCGAATACGTGTAAACCGACACAATGTGCGTCTCTCGCATCGTGCACGAGAGAGCGTGCGTCTCGCAATGCCTGGAATGCGCAACGGTCTCCCGTCCCTTTAATTGAGCTTAATCGTCCGATATTAAACTCTCTCTCTCTCTGTCTCGCGAGCGCGTGCGCGATAGTGAGAGTGCGAGAAAGAAAGAATAAGATAGCACCGCGGCGCGTTGGGTGTACGAAGACGCGACGTTTAACAATCGCGTCTGTCGTTGTCCCCGAGATATCGTCGAAGCGGCCACTCTCTCGCGTTTCTTCCTTCGCGCGAGTCACGCATCTCTGTCTCTCCATACACTTACATACGTTTGAGCAAAGACACATGTATCGGTATGGCACGAGCTTGACTCGTTGATGTCTTCACGCGCGCTCGCGAGTCAAACGCATAGACCGTCTCATCCCGTCATCTCTTTTTCTGTACCGAACGACGCACACGCCGCTGTTATCCCTCAGCAACGAGATGAGACAACGCGCGTGACGCGAGGAAAAGGAAAAAAAATGTACCATCTCCTCGCAGTTGAGTCAAGATATACATCATTTCTATACATATATACACATGTGTGTCTGTCTGTGTGTGCACATATATGTACGTAAGACTAAATGGAGACGTTGTGAGAGATTAAGCGCGAGAATACGAGCGTACTACGTTTCTCGCATCCCTTCAAAGGGACACACGCTGAGGGAGAGGCCCGTCTCGTACGCGGAAAAGATTTCAACGTCGTCAAACGATCTCGTCGTTCGAGGTATTACATTACTTTACGGCTCTCTACCACGGAGTTCGCTGACAAAAAACTCTTCTCTCCCTAACTCTTTCGCTTCTTCTCCCTTTCTCGCTATTAATTTTTTCTTTCCTCTATAAATATATATATATATATATACATATATAGGTAGATAGATATATATATGCGACAGGAAGAGAGTACGAAGAAAAAGCTTACCGTTAATAACGATTATTTATGACGCGTACTCGTGGAGGCGAGAGCGGCTTGATCACTCGTGAAATTTATCGTACAGCGAAAAACGTATGGACCTGGGAAGAGAGACGTGTCTCTCGGGTGGAGCGCAGAATCGATGATCCATAATTTCTATGATGCAGCAATGAGGTTGGCATGATATTCTTGATCGGTTTGACCAGATAGTCCGATCGTACCGAGGATATTATAACTGTATATTATGTCTATATAACGTAGCATCTAATCTTATGTATGGGCGCACTCGTGGAATACGTGCGACTAGAATTTTCTACGTGTATATATTTGAACACAGCTGTACATTGTGTTTGTGATGTAGGTAAGCGTGTAAGGGTGGGGGAGGTAACAAGATTCGCAATCAGGAGCCGTTCGGAGATATCTATCTTGACTCGATATTCCAAAGGTCCTTTATTTCACATATATATATATATATATATACGATTATATATGGCACGTTCCCATAGATGCATAGATGTGCGATATACCTTATAACGAAATATACGGAAAAGGAGAGAACACGTGTTACTACGAAGGGAAACGAGGAAGAATTCAACGAATCCTTATTGGATCACGATCCTACGGTGCTATACGTGTGCTGGATGTGGGAAGTGAGAGTTTTCTTTCCTCTCGTGTGTGTGTGTGTGTGTATATACGCGCGTGCGAGATGTTATTGTGGGCGAGGGCGTAAGGACATAGAAGGAGCTCGTAGCAGAGACACGAAGGGATACTTCTCGCGAATCTTCCGAGCTCTTTTCTCTCTGGATCTTTCTCTCTCTCTCTCTCTCTCTCTCTCTGTCTTTCTTATTTCTCCGTTACAACCTCTTGGTGGAAATCCTCCGGAGCGTGTCGGAGCGGTCGGCCAAAAGCGTGACAAACGAGAGGCAGTAAAGAGTAAAGACCATTATCCCGACGGGGAGGCGTTACCCTGGACCTCGCGATCGCGACACAAGAGAGAGAAAGAGAGAATTTGCGAGTATCGAGAACAGTCGAGTGCGCGCGATGTATTTTGCGGCGCGAGATCGATGCGACATTGATTTTATCGATTCATTTTTTATCTTTGTGCTTTATATAAGAATGTTTTCTTTCTTTTTTTTTATAGATTGAGACATTTAGTAAGAGCAACGATAACTGTGATGTGCAAAAAAAAGGAAGGAGGGAGAGAGGAGCGAAGATCTTGGAGCAACTCGCTCAATTCTCGACGAAAAGTCGGATTGTTCCTGATCCTTTTTTATACTTCGATATTTAAAAAAAAACTGTTTCCTCGCTACATTACCTACGTAACGACACGAGGAATACGCGAATAGAACGAAAAACGTGAATACACGCACGCGGATGAACAAAAGAGCAGGGAAAGACACAAGGACGAAAACGATCGGGGGGAATCGTCGCATGATGCCAAAGGAAGAGAACGGCAGCAGGAAAAATAAGATAAAACAATATACGTACCAAGAAGAATTGAGAGAAGGAAGAAAGAAAGAAGGGAGAGAAGGAGAAGATGGGACGGGGAGTCGGGCAGAAGAAGAATAAAAAAAAGATGGCGAATGGCGAGGGAGAGACGCGAGCCCGGGTGCAAAGAGAGTTATGGTTATCGCCAGTCTGTATACCAAACTCCAGGATCGCGGGGGTGATACAACGATATATACACACACATACATATATATACATATTCATAGCGTTGTTCACCAAGGGGGGTTCTACGATTCGCCTTCCGCACGCGGAGAACGCGAGCCAAGAAAATCGAGAAGCCAAGAGCCATCCTTACGGCGAACTACACAAACGATACGAGGGGAATAAGACGACGAAGAAAACGTTGAAGGAACGGACGCGAGGACTCCGGTGAGACGCGGCACGGGAGGAACTTACTTGGGAGCGAATGTAACTTTATTGTGAACTTATCGCTGTCAGGAGGCAAACAATGGTCGGATCTTCGCGCCATCTGCCCCTGCCATCTAGGCAGCTTATGTGCTTCGCTATGCGCTCCTTTCGGTCCGTTGTACCAAGGGTGAGGAAGGGGTGGGGGGAGGGAACGTGGTGAACGTATATCGGCGAGATGGCTGGACACCGCTCCGAAGATTCGAGGAGGGAGGAAAGACACCGGACTCCTTCAACCCTCTCTCCCCCTCTTCGCTCCTTCCACTATACAGTCACATTCCTATAGACTTTCGAGTTTGTACATACATATATACATATTGTATATACGTACACTTGTTCTCGTTTGCGTATGTACGTCGAGGTCCACAGCAAAGTCGAGAACGGTATGAGGAGACGAGGAGAGGTGGAAAGGAGGCCTCGTTGCAGGCGCCCCGTTATCGATGCATCCAACATCAGGTAGGTATCTATATCGCGCTCTCTCGCGGTTAGAGAACGAACGACTCTCGGTATTTCAAATCGATATATATGCCAAAGAGTTTTGTCCTCGAATGGCTTTTGTTTACGAGAAACGATTCCTCCTCTATTCACGTCGTTTATTTAATTCTTCTTTCTTTTCCATCCTTCTAAATCGCTTCTCTCAGTAATTTTGAAGAAATTTAAGATGAACAAGATTTTTGTCTCTCGTGGAGTGGAGTTAAGTCGGTTTGTTCCAACCCGGAAGTAGGATACGTGACAGATTCGATCGAGCAACTTCTAGGCTCCACGGTTGGTGCGATGTTACGTCGAAAAGTGGAACGAGAACCGTCCACTTAGCGATCAGTCCCGCACATTTCGCCTTTCCCGTCCCTCGTACTCGCTTTCTCGTCGTTTCCCATGACTGTCCAGGATTTCCTTCCACGGGGTGTGTTCGAGCTTGTATACATCGAGGGATGGCAAGAGGGGGGACGTTATAGGAAACAGCTAGTTCTGGTAGCGCCGGTGGTGGACGCACCCCTGTTGCATGTGCGTCCCGCGATCGTGTCGAGGGAATGTTACACCGCGTCGTCGATGCGTCCGGTTTGTGTGCGCGGTGCGTTTCAACCCCGAGAAGTGGGGAGGAAATCGAGAGAACCCGAGATTCCACCAGTGCGACGAGTGTGTTCCGGGGTAGAGACCCCCGAGCAGGTGGTCGGTCGGTCAAACTGACCCCTCGATGATACGTGTCTCTCGCGTGTGATTTTTTTTCTTTCTACGATCCACGTACGAACCTCCGAGACTGTTCGATCGCCAAATAATCGTATATGAAACAAAATTGAAACAATATAAAAGAAAAAGCAAAAATACATTCTATTTTTTTTTTCGTAACATTTAGAAAATTAATTCTCTCGTAGTTTATAAATCGAAGTTGAACATGCCGCAACGTCGACTTATTTCGAACAATTTCAGCGAATTATTATCATTTTAACCGTTTTTTTTTCTCGAACATTATGAATTTTTTTGTTGTATCGATAATGATCGAGTCGCGATTAGGTATATTAAGTAGAATGATTATCTCGCGATTTAAACGTTCCTCGTCTCTGCAACGTTTTGGAGAGTCTCTCCAGTGCATTATCGTATTTATCCCAATGCGCTGCTAGTCAAGCCGTGAGAGGACGCAATCGTAAAATCATATAACACGTTCCTACAGTAGTAACGCGGTAGCGGCAGTTCGATTAATAATTTTACGATCATTATTATATAGATACGCACCTGCACCCGAGGTTATTATCGAGAGAGAGAGATTTTTTTTTGTAATTCCTCTTGATTGGCTTCGTGGTACAAGTGGAAGACGAAATGGGCGAAACAAAAAAGGAAAGAAAAAAGATGAAAAAAAATGAAAATCATGAACGAAGAGGCGCCTCGCGCGAGATTCGTGGCGAGAAAGTGGCACGAATCATTATCAACGCCCCGTTACCCATCCCGCGTACGAAACTTGTTCGATAATTGTATAATATACGACGCCGATGATGAATGAAGGAAAGGGAGGTGCGACGACCTTCGTGAGAAACGAAAACTTCTACGACGAGTAGATACGAATGAGAGACGAGTAATATCGATAGTTATAGATATACACGTATGGAGTGATTTTAACATTAGGTATATACTTTTCTAATAATACCTACGTATTAATATTTTTTTTTTCGTGCGTGCAGCACGAGTAGAGATGGACCTAGAGTTCGCACGGATCGTTTTATCTCTCTCCCTGTCGATTCTCCGTAAGTTAGAACGAAACGTATCTCGCGAGTTTCGTATCGCGGTATGGTCAATTTCTTCGATAGCGATAATTACACCATCGAAACAAAACGAGAAACGAGACTACCGCCTCTCTTTCTCTCACGGATCGCGAGAAGAAAAAAGAACGCAGCTGCCAAGCTGGTGTGAAATTTCGTGAGATCTCTCGCGTTTATTTTTAATTTCTTCGTTAATACGACGTCCATTTGCGACGACGATCCGGGACGAAAATCCGCCGTGTCATCGGGCAATTAAGCCGCGAGAAACAGAGAGATTTCAGGCTCGTGTTTACGCGCGCGATGCGTGTACGCGTTCTCGACTCGGTCATTTTTTCATCCACTATTATGTTTTTTCTTTTTTTTTTTTGGTTTTTTACGTTACTCTCTCTCTCTCTCTCTCTGTCTTTCTTGTGGCGAACGACGAATTTCACGACGAGGAAGTTTTACCGAGACCCGTTCTCTCTCGCATGATTTACACGAACGTTCCTTCTCGGTACTGCGACAAAAGCGAGCGAACGAGACGCGACAGCGATGAAGTAGCCGAGATACGTCTAGCTAGTTCGTTCTCTCTCTCTCTCTTTCTTCCCCTCTCCCTCTCCCCTCCCTCTCGCTCTTTCTCTGTCTTAACGTGGTCCCCGAGACGTTATTTTAATGTAGAAAACGCGCGTTCTCGCGAGAGCACGCCGGGATCGTGAGAGAATTCACGTAAAAAGGACACCGTCCGAGAAACAACCGACGCGGTGTACGCACCGGAGCTTTATGTACAGCGGCGTTACGACGGCTGTAACGCATCGCGGTAATCGCTGCTCTATGGACTCCGCAGTTATTGTGCGTATGTTCGTCGAGTCTCGTATACCACGACTTAAATGAGCCCGAAACGAGAAAACATCCGAGACTCAAAGTTTTTCGTTTCAATCTCGCTCTTTCGTGAAAAATATTTGTATTTTCGCTTCATCGACCGGAGGAACATTCGATGTTTAGATATCCCCGTTATCGTTGATAAAACGAGGTAAAATATTCTACGGGATAAAAACAAAAGAAAAACAAAAAGAGACGTTTAAATTACGTTGATCATCGTACGCACGTGACATCGGAAGATCGACTTGGATCGTTTTTCTCGCTCGTCTCAAGAGCGATTCTAATATCGCTCTCTCTCGCTCGCTCTTTCCTCGCGACCCCGGACATGCACACGGGCGAGGAAGGGCGCGCGACGTGCCCGTCGTGCGCCTCAAGAGAATCCCCTTCGAACCTTGCAGCCTTCGAGAAAAGGCATGCAATTTGAGTTTATTGAGAGTCCTCTCGTGGCGAACAACTTATACCGATAGCATTTACGTATATATATGTAGACGTAGGGCTCATTTCTCGCGCCCTCAGTTTCACGTTCCAGTATGACCGCGTGGTTCTATCTTCGCCTTCTCGACTTTTATCCACCTTACTTCGTCTCGATGAAAACGGAAGAGAGAGAGAGAGAGAGAGGGGGAGTGAAAAGAACCGATTAACGAAAATAAAAAGACAAGAGATACTCGCAATATGTAGGAGATGCCTTGCCGAGGGGCCCTTCGACGCGGTCTTTCGCGGTATTAATACCGTCATTACCTCCTTTTTCCGTGCATGGATTCCTATTAGCCCGCGCGAGAGGAGAGCCCGAGATCGAGAGAGGTCTTCGTACTTATACGCTCAGCGTGGTACAACGTGCCATTACCCCCATTCGTGTTCTACGAGAAATTTACGATAAAAATGTACAATTTTAGAATTTACGTATCCAGACTTAGTTTTTCGGATTTTCGGAAAAGTGTATTTTGCAGGAGGACGATGTAATGCAATATACCTGGCGGTGTTTTAAAGTTTGTGTAGCTAGTTAGCAATAGAATAAACGCGGAGTCACGATTTAGGTGGAATTTCATTTTTAAAACATCAAAAATAAACTACCTCGTGGATCTCACTCCTATTCGACTGAAATCCAGCAAATATGACGAGGCACGCTTCATTGACGCTTGATCCAGCCCGGAAGAAACATCACGCAGCCCGATGTAACTCGCGCAAGAAAACGGTACAAAACGGGGAGCAACGATCGGCAGAGTTCGCAGATAGGCGTCACGAGATTCAAGCGTGCGGCGACATATCTATCTGCCTCTCTTTCGCGATAATTAATTAACGAGAGGGAAAACGAGGAGAGAGAGGGAAGGGGGCACACGACTGACGGTATATCTCGTCGTTCGCTCGATAAGCGTAACTCGCAGCACGAAATGCATGAAACAAAAAAAAAGGAAAAAGAAAAATTACATAGTAGCCAAGTGTATGGAGTCGTATGTATATGTATATCGTAAAGACATAATGTAATGTTACTAGATCGTTTGTACATTTCTGCAATTTGAATAACCGTCCGTGCCAGATCGGGGTAAACGAGGAACAAGCGGTGGGAGAAATCGTGCCAATGCGACGATTGTGACAGGGACGTAGCTGTCGATCGCAACGATTGCAAAACATATTAAAAACGATAAATCAAGTTAGCGCGCTACATCGTGCACGAAGTTTGCATAATTTATAACCCTCGACGACACAAATGTGAAATATATCACGCACACGCGAACGAGAATCACGTTTCGTACGTACAAACGCGAGTGTGTACGAGCGGTTTGCAACGCGACGTCGTTTGAAGAGCCGTTTTATCACGCTCTCGTGTCCCAAGGTCCTTCTCGATTGACGCTCGACCGAGCGGAAAGAGAACTAATTAATCGAAGCACGTTACCAACGAACCACGGCGAGAACTGCTACCGATGACGAAAAGAAGAAATGTACAGTTTCTTTATCCGATTTTGTTTTTTGTGCTTTTTGTTTCGTTCGTCCTTTTTTTCGTTTCTCGTCTCTTTCCTTCCTACGGGAGTTCGAACCACGGGAAGAAATAACGCGGCGATGTCGTCCTACCGAGAAGATCCTCTATGTGGGCCTCGCTCGACCGTCGTCCTCATTACGTATGCGCTTTACGTAGAAAACCGTGCAGCTTGCTTCGTGTTCCACATAATCGTGAGAGATGCGGTGTGATATCTCCGGTGATATAATTTTCCGCTGGATCTTTCCGCGCGTACGTTCACCCGTACCTACATACGTGTGGGTATATGTGTTATTTTTCTTTCGTGGTAAGCAACGCGAAGAGAAACAGCGTTACTTCCTATTTTTTTATGAAGATTAGACGTGACGCGACGACGTTGAAAACAAAAAATCGACGTACTTCTGTCACGATTCTGAATTTTTAAGCCCTGCGGAGTGGATTTGCTCAAAAATGATTGGGAAGTAGTCTTATGCGATCGGAAATTTATCGCTGATGAAAATTATAATGTTATTTTAGCGGATATCTCAAAAATTCTAGGAGAAAAACGCAAAACACTGAAATAACGATTTTCTCATTCGAGGTCAATAAAATCTGTAAATTCTGAAACGAAACCGTGATTTTCTTGTTGTATGGGAAATTTGCGATCGACATAGAGCCTAAGAGCTTGGGAAAGGATTAAAATTCACCGGAATGCAATATGGCAAATTTCGATGGGTATCGAGAAACCTCGAAAAATCGACTTTTCTCTATGCTGTGTCTCCGTTCCCGTTCGTCCGACAGAAAATTTCATGAATAACTTTTTGAAGGATCTACCGAGCACTCGATAACTAGCTAAGGATCATCCCGATAGCTTAACTTTTGTGGCCGTGGCGGCACGGCGAAAATCGCCATTTTCAGGGCCCACAGGAAGGGACCTGCAAAAAAACGTTTGGGTGACGGGGCCAAATTTTGTTTGGCTTCAAAATGCCTTTATTTCGTGATATTCGTATTGCGCAGGAAATTTCCATTTCCGAAATGGGGCTAAAAACTCTTTTTGGACGAATACAAAATTTAAACCCCCCCGGATCCCCCAAAGTCATGAAACTAAATCATGAATGTCGACTACCGAGGGTCAAAATCTTTTCTCGTCCAAAAAGGGTTTGTTAGGAGGTCACGAAATCGGAAATTTCCCGCGCAACAAGAATATCACCATCATAATCTCGACATATTACAATTTATAGAAATATTCAAATTTTTTTATTTTCGAGTTCTTGCGAACACATTTAAACCATATTTTGGTACTCTGTTAAAGGAGCCACCAAAAACTGTCCACCATACCAATGTAATCCCGTTCTACATTACCCTCGTTCATCCTAAAGAACAAACATATTAAAAATTTCGTGAAATCCGAAGAGTAACTTCCCATATGACGAAGCAGACTGAAAAAAGTAACAAAATAAAGCAATATAAAAATATCGAAACAGTTGGCATCCGTAGTTCACGGCTTTCTCGTACCACGTCTCGTTCGCATGGTCGACTCGTTAAACGGTCATTGTAGGATTTCAGGCGCCGTTACAGCGTTACTGATACTCCCATGGATCATTGCCGGTGTTTCATGTCGGCTTCCACTTTGCCGCTAATATTCGCTCCTCATTTATATAGACGTTTTTTTATTTCCTCCTGCCAATTTCATGGTGTTTCGCGCCTTCTGGCGGAATACACGAGAGTGACGTCTGGCGTAGCGTATTATCCTGGCTATATACACGTCTTTTTTTTCTTCTCTTCCTTTTTCCAACTGCGCTATCTTTCCCAGTTACCAAAGCATCTCTCTTTCTCTCGCTCTCGTCTCAACGTGTGGCATTCTCGCGTGTCGTCGTTTTACTCTCTCGTCCATCGTTGAGATTACGTTAGCGTTTCCTAGCCAGGAGGAGAGAGACAGAGAGAGAGAAGTTCGTTTCTCGTATATCTCGCGGGCAGCGAGATAGTACGGATGCTCCGCACCTGTTACCTCGCAGTCTATTCCGTCGTTGTACCACGTGGATAAGTAGCAGCGGCTCGGATAAACGCGAGAAAACGCAAGAGAGCGCCTTATACCGAAGGACGAAATAAAAATGACGAGTCGTCTCATCAGTCTCGGAGGTCTCTTCTCGGCCTCTCGTGAAGCTTATGCCTCGCTTTTAACATTAATATATACCTGTGTAGCTCCTCGCGAAGGTATACTCACCGGACTCGAAATGAAGTCGGTTGTAATTCACGTGACCGCAAAGTAGCCACCGTGCGGTCTCACGCGCGTTCGCTCTATCTCTCTCGCTCTATCCCCGTACAATACGGTGCGTCGACGAATCGAGAAATCCCTACGGGTCGGACATTAACGCTCTCTCCGTCCCGAATTTACGTCTTTGAAAAATTCCGCGATAGAGCGTGCCTCGAACTAGTCTCGAGTGAAGAAACGACGTGGTCGAAAACGAATTGGCCTTGCCATGCGATCATTTTTAGTCCTCCGCCTAATCGATACCCTCGTGCCATTTTTTCTTTCTCTTCGCTCACTTGGCACACCCGAATTTCGAGAAATTCTACGATAAACGCGGGATCGTTAGAAACAATCGTGCGAATGAGAGAATTACGATTTCTTGTGAATCACGCATCGACACATCTGGGAAACCAGGATCTTGCGAGTTTGAGGCTAGCGTGATGATGAAGTTTGCTCCGTCGATCGGTCTTTGCTGCGCCACGTGTTGAGATCTCGCGGGAAGAAAGATGTCGCCTAATGACAAGATAAATCTACGAATCTCTATTTGTAAATGTAAAACGCGATATCCAATACAATTTGTCGAGAATTCTGCCCGTTCCAGGATCGAAAAATACTCCACATAAGTATACTAATTGTAAATGAATAAAAAACAATCGATTCCAATTTTATTCCCGAGCAGAGAATAAATTTGTTCGATATCGTTCGGAAGATTCTCAAAGTAAAAAAGTGCGACAGGGTTCAAAGTAATCAGAATGCCGGCTAGTTTATAGCCGAGATACAATAGCGATCGGAGATGACGCGATCATCCCAGAAGCGAGGAGCGCATCGTCTTCCGCGAGAAGATGGTTCGCGCAACGCACACGTCACGAAGGGAACGATCTCTCGGCCGCTTCATTCTCGGCACACGGGCAACAGCAGCAACAGCTCGGGTCCCAGGTCGTATAACTCGCTAATGGTTTATCCGCGCACACCGTTAGCTCGACGCGCACGATGTGTTACACGTACCTGCGCCTGTATATGTGAGCACCAACGCCTTATGTCGGACGTTGTTGCCCCCCACCCCTGTGAATGCCAAGAAATATAAGAGAGAGAGAGGAGGACGAAGAGGGGGGGGGGGGGGGGGGGGAGACTTGCGCATCGCTCGAAGCTTCGAGACACGCGCGTTCCTTTTATTTTATAATAATGAAAAGAGGCGAGATAGGCAAGCGGGAAGGTGAAGAGCGAGAGGCAAGAAAGTTCATACGGACAAATCTCTAGAATTCCCGTTCGTTCGATACGCATATGATTTCTCGCTCGGTCACGTGACCAATTAATAAAAATCGCAATTAAAGAAAGATTTTTCAATCACGACGTAATAATCGCTCGATTAGTCGTTCCTTCGATTAATTTACGAGCTCGATAAAAGTCGAGTCGCGACTCTCTAAAAATCCTCGGGCAATCAAACTCATTGGCTAATCTTTCGTCTCGAGATCTTCTCACGCGGCTGTTTTCATTCTCCGAAGATCCCTCGTATAATCGAGCAAGACGAGAGAGTTTGAAAAATATTCGCGAAAGTTTCTATGCGTACGCATCTGGCGTTTAATCCTCCCCACTCGTTGTTATTATCGTTATATTATCGTCGTCGTCACGTAGATACACCCGTGGATGAACTCCGGTGGACTGGGTGTATCGCATATGTAACGTGGCATGCTGAATCATAGTGTCTACACTCCTCGTCTCTCCGGTATAGTTACACGTACGATATAACGATACCGGCGTGTGCACCAAACGATTATGGTGGAGTTGGGCAGTGTCGAGGGTTAGTTGGTGGTGTAGGAAGGGGCGGTGGGGGGAGGAGGGTGAGAGGGCTGAACAGGCGATACGCGAACAAACGCAACAGGTTCGCATTGCGCGTTTACGATGACGAGGATTCACCCATGGGAACGCGCCATGAATATATCCTCGTCTCCCTCATCGCGTGGAACTCTGTACGCATACACTGAATTTTAGTACCGTAGCTGTATTACACGCCGTATAGTTATATACACGAAGCGAGCGGCGAGCTTATGATGATGTTGACCAAGCCCATGGCACAAAACGACGACGACGTGGCGAAACGAGATGACTCGCGAATGGACACGTGCAATTCCGTTCGATGAATTCGTCCCGTACGATCGACGTTGAATCCGTACACTGAGATTATTTAATTAAGCGAAGAGCGTTCGTGGTAATCATGTACGAGCGAGTGAAAACGAAAAAAAACAAAATGTTTTACACGGTAGCTGTTGATACGTCAGGAAAAATGTCGAGAACGCGAAGATCTTACCTGGCTGATGAGTGACAGTGCAAAATCTCCGAATTCCGAGTAAAGATCTCGTGACTCGAGTTCTCCCGAGAGGATGACGACATTGTGAATAAAAAGAGAAAGAAATGAAAAGGAATAAAATTGTGCGAGTGTTTTACCTTGGTGTTCTCGCCCAGTTAGGATTTTTCTGGGTTTTTTTTTTTCAAGGAGGAAGGTAAGGGGCGTGGGGTTAGTTTTATCTAACGACCTCCAGATTTTTATAGCGTCATTAAAAGCGTGCCCGTTGCCTCGTGCGAGGTGACCAACCGAGCGTTTTGTCACCATCAAACTGTCCGCGAGCTCGCGTGGCGTCACGTTCGCGTCGTATACGATGTCCGGAGCGAACGTATCGTGGATAACGCGCATGCTCGAGATCGTTCGCCGCGTTTATACCGCGCGACTCTTGGGTTAACGTGGGAAAGAACATCGTGAACATCATCGAGAGAGAGATAGAGCGTCGTTCCTTAATTCGTTTTATTTTTCTTAACACCGAGGCTTATTACTCCGAGCTGGATTACTCGGTGGTTTATCGTACCCAGCGAACTTGAACATACGTATCGTCGCTTTCGTTAGTAGTACAGGAACAGTCGTGACAAAATCAAGCAACGTCGAATTCCATTCGAACGATCGAATTTTACAAATTCGGACTCGATCGATGACAAATAAATTGACGAGCCCGGAACTAGAAGGTCCTGTAGGTTCCTTACTGCGTGTGTATGTGTATGCGCAAGGACCCAGGCGGTGCAATAAGCCACGAGGCAAGTCGAGGAGAGGCAGCGGAGAGCGCAGAGGCCAGGCCATAGCGAGCGCGGTCCGGACAAAGGTCAGCCGGGTCGTTGCACCCGCGGGCAGGGCATCTCCGCAAGATGCCCTGCTGCCATGCCATGCCGCTGTGCTCGCCTCTGGATTGCCTCCTCGCAGCAGCAGCATCGCCACGGTTCGCGCATACTTCGGTCCCTCGGACAACGTCTGCCGGATCACGGCTCTAACACACACATACATATATATATATAGGTATGACGAAAAAAAAGAATAAAGAAGGACAAGGAAGAGGACGACGCGAGTTAGCTTTCGACAATATTTGAGTGGAGCAAACAATAGTATTATCCATTAATTCCTGGATTGGAAGGAATCGATGGAAAACCAAAGAAGACAAAAAGAGTAGCCTTCTTGAATTTCGTTTCATTCGGTAAATCTGAAGGATATCGAAAAGAGGAGACCCGAGAGTAAGGATGGATGGAAACGAGGTAGGTATATAGAGGTGGAAACTATGGAGTCGTAAGTGCGAAACGCGCATCGCGAATCGATTTACATCGGAGTAATGGGCCAGCGTCAGCCTATTCGCCTTTAATCCGCTTCGAGACCGAGAGAAATATATTGCCATCAGCGAAAGAGGAAGAGAGAAGGAGAAAGAGAGAGAAGATCTTGCGCTAAAGTATCAGGATCGTCTCTCGAGTCTCGAGTCTCTTTCGCTCGCAGCTGAGGCGTATTCTCTCCTTCTGGCACGGTGAGGTCTCGTCTCGTGCGAAGCGCGGTAGATCCTTGCCCGATGTGCTTGGAAGCAAACGACGATTTCATGGGAGGATGATAGCCATTTTGCAAACGAGATGCCTATACGTGAGAGGTCCGCGAGTCTCGCGAGCTTCGCCGTACCTACTCATCGTCCTCCTTGCGAGTCTTTCTTACAGATATACACATGTATATATGTATATATATGTACATATGTATATATATACATAGTTCTGCGAATATGCACGGACAACACACGGACATTAATATGGCACGGTGTGGTTACGCGTGCGCTCGCGCGCGCGCGAAAAGCGAACGACTCAAACGCTCGGAGCATCAAGCAGCGGCTTTCGAGTGGCTAACGGGAATGTCCAACGCGCACATATCCGCGCATAGAACTTAGAGCGCTAGCTTGCTGCCGCGTCCGACACCAATATGAAATTTTATACGAACCTGCCATCGCGACGTCTCCTTGTTTCATCCCGTGCTTCGATCTTCCAGGACTCATCGACAATGAAATTGATACGAGGTTACCAGAGTCTTTAAGCTCACTTCCGGTACTAGAGACATTGACTTCCGGTCGTGATTCGTCGTTGAAAAAGAAATTCCGAAAGATCCTTCGGCCATTCGAGAATTACAGAAGCGTCTCGTACCAAGTAAAAGAGTCTTGCGTAGAATCGAGGATGACGAGGCAGAAGCTAGTGACACGAGAACAACCCGAGTCCACGCGGACTCCAAGAACGCGCATCGTCTCTATCTTCACGCTCTCCACATGGCGAGAGGTGCGAATTAATTGGGAACGCTGGTTAACGGTCCTCTTCATCGTCGAACAACTTGCGTTATTCCATCGGTTAATTCTTCTCTATCCCTCCTCTTCCTTCTCGGATCCCAGCACTCCCTTTTTTTCTTTTCTCCTAGCCTCGAAACCGGAAAAGTTTCCGATTACTAACCTTCAATAGCGAGTTCTCGCTTCCTCTTGTTATATTATCCATAGGCTTTCACGAGATACTTTCATGGAATAGAGTGCACGAAATCGATTGAGTACATAGACGTTTCGCGAAACATCTCACGAGAGAGCGAGAGAATCTCGCGTTGCTCATGGATGAATCCTTCGTCCTGCCGGGAGGAAGGCCAAAGTCTCGCGATCCTTGCTCAAGGAGAATCAGAAGAGGGTACAGGGCTCGTAGTCACGGGCATGAAAGTCTACACACACCCATACCAGTCCTTGCATCTCTCTCTCTCTATATATATATATATAAACGAATAGGTCTTTCTCTCCTGCTGGACCACGGTGGCTCGTACCGGACCAAGCACTGGGTCCAGAACTATATAGTACCGTATACGCGATCTCAAACTCACTTTTTCTCCTCTCTCTCTCTCGCTTTCTCTCCCTCTTCGCTTTCCCCGCAGAAAGACACAGGAGAGATCCCCAAGGCACGAGCCTTCGTATAACAAAGGGCGATCTTATCTGGCGCACGGATCAAAACCAGAACATGGCCCCGGCATAGCGGGCATATCCGACATACCACCGCAACGGCTTGTACAGAACGAGGAACGCGTGTATATATAATATGTGTATGTGTGTAACGTAAGAGCCGAGAATATATCTCCTTATTGTTGAAAGCGAGAGGGATGGAGAGAGCGAGAGAGAAGTCCATAGAATCGTTCCAATACGTAGGGCATAATTCCATTGTGCGCGCGAGAGCATGCGGTATCGAATCCCAGCGGTACGGACCCATAGTGTACCAATAGAGAGCATATAGCTAACCCTGGTTCCCCGCGGTCCACCCTCGAACGCGAACTCTTCGAGATCGCGTTTTGTCTCGACTTTTTTTTCATTTTTTCATTGCTTTTTTTACTTCGAGAATATCTCGAGTACGAATACCGCGACGATACCGAGGAGATCAAATATCCTCTTGCTCGGGCTGGCCAAAAAGTCATTGCGTTTTTTAAATACATTCTCGCTTCCATGAATTACGCGTAATTTTTGTAATCAACTGGCGAAGGCGACGACGCTCGTTCGGATTCTCATCATCGCTTCGTCCCATCTCGATGATGAACATTCCGTAATTATAGTACAGGTGCGAGTAACTCGTGAGCGATGAGGA
Organism: Netelia fuscicornis; assembly: GCA_946811545.1. Taxonomy (NCBI): domain Eukaryota; kingdom Metazoa; phylum Arthropoda; class Insecta; order Hymenoptera; family Ichneumonidae; genus Netelia; species Netelia fuscicornis. Next base: position 4,923,539 of record OX328015.1, read on the forward strand.
CGGAGGCGATGAAAAATGGAGAAAGAGGTGATCGAGCAGGAAGCAGAACAGGGATTAGATAAAACGAATGAAAATCGAGATAAACAATATGAACGACCCTCGTTACCACCGCTAGGAAGAAGATCCGAGAGAAGACAGCGATTTCGCAGGATACACGTGTAAATTTCATCTCGAAAAAGTTAATGAGCCAACGTTTAGGCTGTTTCGAGCTCGCCGCCGGTATTTCAAGCTCGCTTTGTTTCGCAAAATGACGATATTTTCAAATTTTTACAAGCAAATGTAATTTCGCGTTAAAAAACCGACATTGCCACGCGGCTACCGCGTTCGCGCTCACACGCGACTAATAATAAATTTGCGGTCTCCCGGTTTTCTCTCGATTCCGGGCGCGACACGCGCGGCATCGTACGTGCAAAATCCTCGTAACAGAAGAAAAATAAGAAAGAAGAAGCAGAAGAAGCCGCTCGCTGTAACAACTCGACGCGTTATAACTCGTGTCGCACACGCGAGACAGAACAATGAGTGTAAATAACTTTAATTGTGTAATTTACATTTTCCTTAATCGTTTTTCACTACGTAGCGACGAAGATAACGCGCGGTAGCGAACGCACGGAGATTTTAGCATACTCGTAGCAAACATTGACGCAAAACTTAAATACATCGAGTCCAAACGTCAACGTGGGAAACGTGACGACAAACTCTTGCCGGTCAACGCGCGTCTTTTCAAACGATCTTCAACGAGATCGCTTGACGTCCAGTCGACTCTCGTCACAGTAATTATTTCAAATTATATGTTCAAGAAGCTAATAATCAAGGAAACGTATTAGTACTCGGATCATATCGCGAATTATCCTATCTCAGATCGATCGGCAACGTTTCGCGAACTATTTATCGTTTGTCATTACGATCCTTGAAGAGATTTTTGAAATATACCGCTATCGCATATTTTGCCTATCACCATTTCGGAGATCTCTGTGGCGTGAGGCACATCGAAGCTTGCCTTATTTCGCGGGAGATGAGAAGCGATTTTTTTCGAAAGTGTTCGCGGATAACAATGTTACGAAGACGAAGGTACGAATAAGCGATGAATGACGTTTTACGCGCGTCCGTACGTTTCTCCTTTCGTCTTTTTCTTCTTCTTATTTTTCGTTCTATCATCGTGCGCGTTATATACAATTTTTTTTTTTCGAGGAACGTTATAACCAGGATCATTAAGGTGAACGAATAACGCGCGTGAAACATGATCGTCGTTTCTTGAGAAAACAGGACCCCGTTCGTTCCTTCGTTCGCCCAACTTATGTGCGCGTTACGAGAAGACCAGATGACGTTTACGAGGGTCTTATCTTCGTCTAGCTTCATTTTCGACGTTGATACTTAACGATGTATTTACCACTACGCGATATTTTATCGCTTTGTTGTAACGGTATTTAAATACGCGTATATCGACAACGCGTCGTGTCTCAGCGGATTTTGGTGCGTTTGAAATTTTATTCATTTTTCTTTTGTATTATTATTTATTTTCATTTGACGCGCGTACTTTCGATATTCGAATTATCTAGCGCAGGTAAGCGATTTATCATTAGGATCGAGGCGTATAGGCGTCGGTTCCTTGCGATGGCGATGGCGATACGCCGTGAGGGTTGAAAACTGCGTCCTGCGACCGCTGGTGCAAAGTGAGAGAAAGAGAGGGAGAGTGAGATAGAGAAGAGAAGGACCATCGTGCCCGGTATTAGCATATTAATTTCTTGCGGAGACTCTGCGGAACGCAGATAAAGCATCTTAGGTAGCGCGACGAGAACTTGGGTGATGAATCAAGCTCATAGCCCCGGTGTAATTATTCAGAAAGTTGGCACGCGGGCGCGGATTCGCGAGAAGTCGCACCGGTACGTTCTACGATCCAGCTGTGTACGTAAGCTGTGAGTATATACATGTATATATGTATATATATGTGTGTGTATGTATTTAAGACACACACACAGATTTTCAGCGATATATATATAGACATATATAAAGAGAACAGGAGTGAATCGTCACAGAAGTGCGACCAGTTCGTTCCTCCACCCTCTTAAAGAACCAAAGGGAAACAAAAATATTTTTCTTTCTAGGAATAAAAGCTTCTCTATAGATATATGTCGTCTTTGCCGCGCCTTGCGGCTCTCGCGACAGAGAGAAATCTGCATAACGAGGGGAAAGTTTGTCACGGCCGGTAGCTTTTTGATTGGCCACGTGCAGGATGTAAAGGAGTGTTGGACCGGCGCAACTGGATATAATGAACAATTTTGGTAGAAAGAAAAAGAATTTACGAATTTATAAGATTCTTGATTCGTCTTCCCATCGATCAAACGTGTCTACATCCAAGTTTCGATCAATATTTTTCTGCTCAATTTTGATAAGTCACCGAATTGACATCTTCAAAAATGATTTTTGGATTAGAAGCTCCCTTGTTTCTACCCAAACGTCACCAATTGCAGGTATACGAGGTGTACCCTTATGCAGAATGTAAAGGAGCGTTGGACCGGCGCAACTGGATAAAATGAACAATTTTGGTAGAAAGAAAAAGAATTTACGAATTTATAAGATTCTTGATTCGTCTTCCCATCGATCAAACGTGTCCACACCCAAGTTTCGATCAATATTTTCCTACTCGATTTCGATACGCAACGATCCATCGAATCGTCCTCTTGCAAAAATGATTTTTGGACCAAAAGCTCCCTAGTTTCCGCCCAAACGTCAGCAATTACAGGTATACGAGTTGTACGATTATGTAGGATGTGGAGGAGCATTGGACCAACTCAACTTCATAAAATGAACAATTTTCATAGAAATAAAAATCGAATTTACGAATTTATAAGATTCTTGATTCATCTTTCGATCGATCAAACATGTCTACACTCAAGATTAGATCAATATTTCCCTACTCGATTTTGATACGCAACGATCCATCGAATCGTCATCTTGCAAAAATGATTTTTGGACCAGAAGCTCTCTCATTTCTATCCAAGAGTTAGAAATTGCGGATACCCGGGGTGTACGATTATGGTAATGGTTCTCGTCGTGTACGAGAGTGCTGTAACGGGGAAGGGAGAACACGAACGGAAATGCGAAGAGAAAGAGACGCGTAACCGAGTGAAATTGTGCATACAGCCTGGATGGACCAGGTCGCGGTATACAATAGGAACCGCGATGGGAAAAGAGACAGAAGCCTGTGGCTGCCTCTCCGCGATGCCTCTCGAAAGAGAATAGACGATGATATAGGTTGACGAGTGCCCAATGATGGATATAGGGAGTGAAAGCTATCGATTCATCGGTACATATCCCGGATGCGGATATAACATATATATATACCATATACGTACATATATATCGCCACAGTATCCGGGTAGCTTCCGTTACCTATACGTCGTCATGCGGTATTTTGCCAATACGTATCTCTCGTCGAATGGAATACGGCGATTTTCGAAACATCTGTCCTCCCGTTCTCGGGATAATAATTCATACAGCCAGTCGATAAAATTGCAAAATTCGTATCGCAAAATTATCGAAACAATATTTTAATCACTGTAAAACACGAGTATGGATATAATTTTTCTTAAATTTCGCATCTCGCTCTCCCCTCGTACCTACCTCGCTTCTCCCAGCACAGCTACGTAACGTAGCCCATCAGACTGAAACAATGTTAATCTATTTACTTCCGACGAGTCGCGACGAGAACACGGAATGTCGCCGGCTTGGCCCCTCGCTTCTCGCTCTATTTTCCCCGCGTGACTCCCCCTTATTTTCAATGGCACGCGCGAGAGAAGCTTCCTCCTTCGTGAAAACTTTAGTTTCCCGCACGACGACGGCCTTTATCAGGCTCGTATTTCATCACCGGGTACCTATCTACCCGTCTTACTCGCTCGGCTCGTTCGTTCGCGAACGCGGCCGCGAGAAATTAACTTTTTCGCTAATTAACTCCCTCTGGAGTCGCTAACGAACTGTGGCGAGCGCATCGTCTCTCTTTCGCCTTCTTTTATTTACGCCTCCCCCCCTTTGCCCCCCAACATCCCCCTTCGCTCTTTCTCTCTTTCTTTCTCTTCATATTTTACCTCGTACCTTACAACGTCGATCTATCTCATCTCCATCGTGCCATCTCCCCCTTTACCTCACAACGACGAGATTACACATCCTGTGTAGAAATTCTGTACGGACAAAATAGAAACCTTGAAGAAAGTCCCGCAATTCACCAAGATCACGGCCTTCCACGCGACGCTCTTTATTACTCGCGTGAAGTCAATAATTATCTGGTTTATTATGTTGGTTGTCGTTGTCTTACGAGACATACGCGATACGTAGCTCCCACCCTCGTCTCTTTGCGCCTGTCACTTGCACGAGCGTGATAACTCGCGATCTTGTGATTATTCGCGGATCGTTTTTTTTTTAAAAGAACATAAAAGAAGAAAAGTAGAGAAAAAACGGAGGGACAATTTTTTGATATACAAAAAAAATTGTTCGATAGCCGAAGATAAATCCGGGACACGACGAATTTGAAGAAACGTTCTCGATTGGCGCAACACGGTAGTAGAACGACCTTGGATCGCGGGTCTTGCCACTTATCCAAACTTTCTCTCATATATCTACCGTTTCGCTTCATTATAACGGTAATGATGATGATAATGATGATGACTGTCGTTATTGTTATTATTAGTATTATTATTGTTATTATTGCTATTATTAATAACATTGTGAATTAAAAAATTGTTATCTACTTGCGTCATGCAGACATCTGGTACAAAATCGTCGCTCACAAATATGATTTCCCTGTTGTAATTCTAGATTCGATTCGAACGACGGTACAAAACATAAGAGCATTAAAAAAAAATTGATTTCTCAAAAAATGGAAAATCTATCCCAACAAAATCGAATAATCTTTTTCGTGAATTTTCCTCGACAGAAGTTTTATTTTTCATATCGAGAATATCTCTGACCTTCCGTTTATTCCATCCCTCTTGTTTTTTACTTTTTTTTTCCAAAAAATAAAAAATTTGTCCCAACAAAATCAAATATTCTTTTTCGTGAATTTTCTTCGACAGAAGTTTTATTTTTCATGCCGAGAATATCTCTGACCTTCCGTTTATTCCATCCCTCTTGTTTTTTTATTTTTTTTTTTCCAAAAAATAAAAAATTTGTCCCAACAAAATCGAAAATTTTTCTCGTGGATTTTCCTCGACAAAAGTTTTATTTTTTATACGAAGAATGTATCCAACCTTCCGTTTCCTCCAACCCTCTTTAACATTAGCTCATCGTCGTCGTTTCGTGAGACGCGTGTATCACCGCAAATTTAGCGAGCCACGAGTCGTTACACGCGCCGCTACTACGTAATCGCATATTCTCCTCGTTGACACTACACACACACATTCCATCGAATTACGCGCGTCATTGTTTCGGACGTTACCCACAATTCTCAAGACGGTATCAAATTATTTTTGTCCCAAGAATATCGCGCTGCTCGGTCTACCGGAGAGTCTTTTATCGTTTTTTGTTCCTTATTCCCACTCTCTCTCTCTCTCTCTCTCTCTCTCTCTCTCTCTCTCTCTCTCTCTCTCTCTCTCTCTCTCTCCGAGCGAATCTCAATTCCATCCCGCCTCATAAATATAAATCGACTTTTTCTAATTACTCGTCGTAATAACGTCGCGTTGGGTTCCCAATGTTTTTGGTATCGCGAGCGCGACAGTCTATGGAATCACGGAAAAAGGAAAATAAAAACAAAAAAAAACAAAAATCAAACACTAACGTTCGCCTCACCGTCTCTCTTTTCTCTCGCGCGCGACGCCGCCAGGCGCTATATAATGACGATTAATTGGAAAAGAAAGTAAACCTCGCCTCGAGAACGAACTCCTCTTTCTCCGTATAAAGAATGCACGTTATACGTCGCCCGTAATCACAATAGTTGCGCAACTCTTCGTGATAACGAAATGGTCGATGGACGCTTGCGCTTTTTACCCCCACTCCTCCCCGCATATTTTTTTCAACAATAACGTGACAAAGTCCCGTTATATTCGTGCTCCACCTTAATATTAATTCCCTCCATCCAGTTCGAACGACAAAAACAAACTAAAAATGAAAAATTTACAAATTTACGAAGCCGCGACAAAATTGACACGGAACTCCCCATATATTCGTGTAACGTTATGCAACACTTGTATTTTACAATAATACCAAGTGACGTCACGAATTATCTAACCGTATGTATTTTCGTCCCTTCGCGTCGACGAGGGGTGTGCGAGAAAGAGCGAATGGAACACTTGGTAACCCAGGCCGGGGTGGAAAAGAGGAGGGGGGGGGGGGGGGAGGTGACAATCGATAGTCGTCGACTTGGCATATCTGTGTTCTCTATACGCCATGCGAATTTCTCGTCCTTTATCCACGTACGTATCGCCGATACCCTACTCTCGCTCTTTTTTTTTCTTTCCTTTTTTTTTTCTTTCGATTTCGCACGCGCGTCCGCCTTCCGCTTCGACCCGACTTCATTCACGTACGCGTATGTAAAACTTGCGGCACGTAAGATATATCGTCGTCGTCGTTGACGACGAACGATCGCCCGAAACTACGTGTGCGAGAAGAACACACGCGCGTTCTCGCGAACGTCTTCATTCACCGTTTCGCGTATATTTATATACAGGTATCTCGGCGTCGTCGTAGATTTTTTGGGATTATTACGATATAGATATATCGCTTATATACAATTTCGTCCGAGTTTTTGTTCGCGACGGGAGAGAAGAACGAGAAAAAGGACGCGGGTCGTGGATCTTCGCAGACGAAATCCTCGCGACAGATGTTGTCGCGAGATTGAATTTCGTGTATATCGTGTTCTACGTGCGTCGTGCAAGCTCCATTTTTATTTATTTACTTCTTTTATTCACTTTGTTTTTCCCACGATTCTTTTCATTTCTGTTCTGTTTTTTATACGTTTCAACATTAGATATTTTTTTATCATCGATGATTCCTCGAGGATAATAACGAAACTAACGATAACCCTGGGTTATCACCCTTCTTCGGGTTATTATTTACTTTCTTACGTCGTCGCATTCCCGAGCGAAGGATGAAAATGGTACGAGTCCGAGGGACAAAAAATAGAAAAAAGATATATAACTGCTCGTACGAGAAGAACTCGAGTGGGTACAATAATGCGCGAGGACGGTGATACTAATTCGCGATGCCGGTGGATTGTTGGTGGTCGTTCCCCTGATTGCTCTCGGGTGGTGGCTTACTCATTGCCGCTACACTGCCGCGGCTGCACAATGTCGTAAGGGCGATTTAGCGTGCAGCAATACAGCCAGAAGCAGCAACTGCGAGAGCATCTTCCTAATGACCCTGCCGGAGCGTTGAATGTCTCTCTCTTTCTCTCCCTCTCTCTCTCTCTCTATATATATATATATATATGTGTGTGTGTGTGTGTGTGTGTGTGTACATGTATATATAACAAGCTGGGTAGCAACGCGGCGTTGTTACATGGGCGTCGTAGAGTATCGCGGGAAGCGCACAGAACGAGCGAGAAAGGGAGATGAACGCGCGCGCCCGTCCAAACGTAAACTAATGTTTCATTAAGACGGGCAGCTGCGTCTCGTCACTTAACTTATTAAACAACATGGCCGCTATACTACGCAACGTCTCTCATATCTCGTGATATAACGCGAACGACCGAAAACGCATGTACAGGGTGTCCAAGAAGCTTAAAAATTAACTCGTGTCACGGGGGTGTATAGTGACAAGGGAAGGGGCAAGGGGTCTTTGGCACTCGATAATAAAGACGGGAATGTTTTATGAGAAACGTATTGCCTAAGGAAGAATGAAAAATTGAACTTCTTAGATTTTTGTACAAGATTTTGTTATTTCAACCCTTAATTATCAATGCGGAGAGTTTGTACGCGTCTCGATGACCTCTTCGTCCTTTGTACCTGGGGATGTGTTACGCACGTGTCGAGAGTAGCTATAACGCAATGCGAGAACGCGAAACACGCGCTGGACACGAGAATTTCGTACCGGTAAAGCGATGCGGGTGTTACTCGCCGGTGAGTCGATCGTCGAAGTCGCTCCGTGACTTTGGTAAGCGGATCACGCATCCCGCTGAGTGCTTTACGGCGTCACTTTTTTTGCTTCCATCCATCCACTACTGTGCTTCCCCTGACTCGTTTTCCCACCCCCTCGAATCATCTCGTTTCTCTTTTTCTCTCTCTTTCTCTAGTTCACCCCAAGCGTCATCTCGTTTTCCCTCGACAAGGTCGCTACCTTTTTTTTCCTGTTTCTTTTTTGGCTTGTTTTTTTTCTTTCTTTTTTCATCCACCCTATACGCATTGCAGTTTTTTTCTTCCGGAATTTCGTATATCGTTACGGTCGATTACGATTATCTCGCACGAATGACGATGAACGAATTCGATACGCTTCGAAAGTTCGCGACATGGCCGCGTATGGAAAATTTTTCATCCGATTGTTTTTTCGTTCTTCTTTTTTTCTTACCGGTGAGAATGCGACCGGGTGAAATTTTGTACGCAGTATACGGTAGATTCGTTAGTTTTGTATCATTTTACGTTATCTCGTTCGATTCGTTCGTACGATCACGCAATTCGCAATGGCGGCACGACGAATATGGAATCGAGATGTTACTCGGCAACGGGCGATACGCGACCGCGACACGCATCGTCGTCGCGCGTACTCGTCTTTTCTCCGTGTAATGGCGAAAACCGTGGTGGGAACAGGGAATGGGCATAGTGGTTTTTACTAGGGGTGAGTCTCGGAGACACACGCCGCATAACCAAGTGGCGGGTACGTTACTCGCACGACCGACAACTGACTTACAGCTCTTTTCGCATCCCCTGGCCAAACGTTGTTTGTCGGATCCGAGACGCACAATTTACGATAATTCAATCCGATTTTATCTCATCTTCTTTTTTCTATAAATTAAAGGTCGTTTGCTATGTTTTTTTTCAAAATTTGTCAATTTTAGTTCAAATTATTCGAAAGATTTTCTAGTTTTTTTTTAAAAAAGAGCTTGTTTTTGGTAAAATTAAGGTACGATTAATGAAGTTAAGAAATTCGAACACGTGCCCTGCTATTGTACGAAATATTTTCCATAAATTAAGGTCCGATTATTATTGTTTTTATCAAAATTTGCAAATTTTGTTTCGGATTATTCGAAACATTTTCTAGTTTTTTTAAGAGACAGTGTAACTAGCGACGAGTTACTTGCACTTCGAAAACGGGATCCGTAAATTGTCCGGCACTGAGCAACCGATCGCCTTAAAATTTGGAGGGTACATAGAGAACTGTGGCATAAAGTGCATGACAGTCTTATTTTTCCAAAATTTTGGAAAAATTTTTGCAGATTCAGTTACCACCGGAAAAATTTTTGCAGATTCAGTTACCACCGGAAAAATTTTTCCAAAATTTTGGAAAAATTAGACTGTCATGCACTTTTTGCCATAATTCTCTATATACCCTCCAAATTTCAAGGCGGTCGGTTGCTCAGTGCCGGACAATTTACGGATCCCGTTTTCGAAGTGCAAGTAGCTCGTCGCTAGTTACACTGTCTCTTAAGGGCTTATTTTTGTTAAAATTAAAGTCCGATTATTATTTTTGTTCAAAAATTGCAAATTTTCTTTCAGATTATTCGAAACATTTTCTAGTTTTTTTTTAACGGGCTTATTTTTGTTAAAATTACAGTCCGATTATTATTTTTGTTCAAAATTTGCAAATTTTGATTCAGATTATTCAAAAGATTTAGTTTTTTTTTAAAGGGCTTCTTTTTGTTAAAATGTATAAAAAAGGTTGATATCGAGCATGTCGAGGCAGTTTTTAATTATCCCGTCTATGTAATTTAACGGGTGGCTCGTAAATACGTATACGAAGGATACCTAGTCCGATTGAAGTTGAGAAATTCGAACACGTGCCCTCCTATTGTACGAAACAAATGGGTGAACCATCCGGAGCGAGTGTAGTAGGGACTGATACGTATTATGTACAGGACCACCCTCGCGATGGACCCTCGTTCCATCTCGCCGAAGGAGAGACCGAAAGAAGCGTGGAATGTGGACAGAGCAATTGTGACGTTTGGCTTTTAGTCGCCCGACCCTAAGTCCCGTACCATTAGACCGTACGTACGTACGAATAGCCATGAAATTTTTTTCGTACGCCTCGTCCCCGCCCCGTGTTTGAAATTTTTTCTCGTAAAGATTGTTCCCAAAAAAAAAAAAAAAACGTATCGATCGATCGAGAAATTCAACCGAGAAGATACGAGTTGCAATTTGTACAATTATACAAACTTAAAAAAATCTCGATGTCCTCAGAGCATTGCAAAAAAAAAATTAATTAAAATTAATTAATTGATTAATTAAGACAACGAGCATTGCCACAAAATTTTCTCTACCCGAAGTATTTCACACGACACAGAGAATTCCCTCGCTGATGCTGTTAGTTCGACTCTTTGACGTAGTAAAAAGAAAATAAAGATAAACAAAAACGGAAGAAAAAAGAAAAATATTCGCAGAATTCCAAAGTCCCGGGATGAAGAAACTAAAAGAAGAACGGTCCGGTCTTTCGATCGCGTTTTCTTTATTTCTTTTTGTCTTCCCTTTCGTCGTCGTGGCCGTATAGCGCAAAAGAGTTGAGACATTCGCGAGCGCGAGAAGAGAGAGAGTCTTTATGCGCCGGGTGAAAATAAATCGGTGATCACCAGAAAAGGAGGAACCGTGGTGTTTCTTTGCTTCTCTTCTCTCGCGTTTTACCCCCGTTGAAAGCGACGACGGAACGAAACTTTTGCGGAACGCGGCGACGAGTAAAGAATCCCTTCTCGTCTTGGCTGAACAACGCTTTTACCTTCACCTGCACCGAGACACACACACACACACACACACACACACACATATACAAGAGCGCACGTTGCTTCTTTCCCTTCCTTCCTCTTCTTCTTTCTTCTTTTTGTCTTCTTTTTTTTCATTCGTTTCTCGCCTTCTTCGCCGCATCCCCGATTCGTTCTCTATTCGTAGCGACGAACAAAGTCGTCGGCACTTTAACGGACGATGACGCGGTTCGTGGTCAGCGTCGTAGAGCAGATCTCGTCACGGTTTTCGGGGTGTGACCATGCGGTCGTGCTGATCACACGCGTACACACAGGGACTCTCCCTCTCGTTCCTTAAATGAAACGTTTAAGTTCAACCGCGAGGTTTTTGTACGTGTCCGGCAAAAATGTCTCCCCCGCTTACGTTTTTTCTCTACGTTGGTAGATTTTATATCGAGCGAACTGTGACGACTGAGGCAAACGGACCGACGGTCTCGGACTTTTCTCCTCGCTTCCATAAATATAGACGTAGTGTTGGTCAAAACTCAGCCGAAACGCCCCCGAAAATTGTATTGTCCTCGTTTTTCACCCTCCTCCTTGCCCCTTTGTTACCCTTGCGACGTACATAACACGCCGTTTATTTTTCATCTAATTTTCTCGTCTCCGTTTCAGTAGCCCGACCGTTTTCACGCCCATCGCGCGAACCATTTATCGAACCTTCGTCACCGTTGTATCGCGTATTGTTCGTATCCCATATAGGAAAATCGTTTCTTCCTACGTTTATTGAAACGTTGGTCGCGTGCCCGAACTTTTGAATTCGTCGTACGAACCGAGAACAGACGTGAACAACGATCTACAAAATACGATGTTCTCGTTTAACTTCGCTCTTTTCAATTTCCTCGAGGTCGAACAGCTGCGTGAATTTTTAAAGTCTTTGATTCTTACATAAAGATAGCGAAATAAACGTTTTCATATATCCTCGTCGTTTCTCAATTTCTGTTTTTTTTCCTCAGGACGAATTAATCGATGATGCGTGTCTCGTGTCTCGCGGGACAGGGAAGAGAGTCGTGCGACAAGGTGGTGGAATATTTCGGTTGAAGAATCAAGCCTGTAGCTTATATCCGGAAGTCAAGGGCGGAAGAAGAAGCGACGATACAGCGGAAAACAAAAAAGAAAAGAAAACAAGGACAACGAGGAGGACCGACTCGTCTCTTTTCGCGCAAGGGAGGAAACGACAGTACGATGGTATTTTTTCATTTCAAAAGGGAATGAGCGCGATTCGAGTCTAGAAAAATGCTGTAGTGGTTAAAATTTCTCGTTTGGTCCAGACGTATATCGAGAGTACGGTCGGTGTTCACGTGAAACATCAACCGCGTCGCGGAAGTTGGTCGAAGAAATTCACGCGTCTCGGGGAATTCTCCCGTGGGAATTTAAGGGATGATATGGTCTCGTATACGTAACGGAGTACACACACGTACATATATACATATATATAGATGTATATATAGAAATATACACAAACATAACGTCGTAGAATTTTTCCGCCCTCTTCGGTGAATCCTGAGAGCAGGAAGTGTCAGAGAGGACGGAGAGAGTCGCGTCTACGTTCTGACGTCGTACAGGAGTCTCGACGGGGGCAATATCGCATCTGTCTAGTGACATTTCGACGGCATGTGCACTCAGGCGTTGAATTTGTCCTTTTTTTCTCTTGTTTTTCTTTTTCATCCATTCACCAGCTAAATCTCGAAACCTTTCAACCCTCGACGCCTCGAGATTAATTTAAATCATACGAGCTTTATCAAGCTTGAAAATTTATCTCTTTGACATCGTTCTTCAAATTCATCCCTCGATAATTTCTCAATGTTTTTTTATCTTACAACGAGCCTCAAAGTATAAACGTATATATATGTAAATGTTTGAAAATTTATCTCTTTGACATCGTTCATCAAATTCATCCCTCAATAATTTCTCAATTTTTTTTATCTTGCAACGAGTCTCAAAGTATATATGTCAATGTATCGAGAGTAAAACGTACACGCGTGTACGAGAATCCTCAGACGAGCAGACGGGAGGTCGATAGGCCAAGGGTTTATTCCTGGCGCGCGGGCGAGAGACAGAGAGAGAGAGAGAGAGAGAGAGAAGAGAAAGAGCGAGAGGAGCGAACGCTTTTTTAAACACCGCCTCCATCCTCCTCTCGTCGCGCGCTTATTTTTATTTTTACTTCCTCCGGGAGTGAAGATAGATAATAAAAAGAACGAATCGGGGCTGTAACTAGCATTCAGCTTTTGCGCGTGTGTGTTGCGCGCGTCTCTTCCTTTTTTACTGATTTTTTTTTCACGTACCGCATAGCTCACGTTTTTTTCCCATCCTCATTCTTTTCATGTAACTTGTAACGCACCCGCCACCGCTGCCCACCATTGTGCAGTTTGTTGCATATAGATGCCTTGCAAGCTCGGTGTCTCCCCCTCCCCGGATCCCCTACCACCCCTTTCGCGACGTTGACGACACTGTGGCTGCCGTACGTCGGTGAATCGAGCGAGAAACGCGCCGTTTATTTTCGAATCCCTTATTCACCGCTTTTTTTTTATATTTATTTTCATACTGTTTCAAACGCTTTCGTTTTCCGTCTTTCGCGAGAGACGTATCGTGTCCGTCGGTTCTCTTCGATCCTCCTCCTATTTCACCTCCTCTTTGACTCTCTTCGACCCGAACGCATTTTTTCCTCGATCGTACGGACGGGCTTGGAATTTTACACGGTTCAAATTTATTTCTTCGTACGAGTCTCGAATTTTCATGCGATTTTTCTAATCGAATCGCGAGAAAGAGAGCATACGCAATCGAGATCGAGATCCATTCTTAACGAGCTTAGATCGATCGACAGGAGCGCCGGATCGACGCGAGGATTAATTAACGTTCGCCTTGTCTCGGCTCGCTCTCTCCCCTCGACCGGATCATTGATCATGAGGCAAATCTATGACAGGCCACGATCTGTATATATATATATATAATCTCACTCTGGCCTTAGAACGCCTTTAATTACAAGCCGTTGAAGAAACTTGCGTCATTACGGATTGAAAATTGCTACAAACCCGCGGACGCGTTTGATATTTCCAGGTTTTAAACGCAAAATAATTATACGCTGGTTGCATACGCTGCGGATCGACCAGAGGCAAGATATCGCGTTAATTACATAAAGAAAAATACATTCGATTTCTTAATCTTTTAATTACACATAAAATTTTACGTACATATTGAGTTTAATCGTAAAATTTTTATCGCGTATCGGGACGATAAAATCTTGGAAGAAAATCAGAGTCATGGCAATATTGTACTACGTCACTCAGATTTCGAAATCAGGATAACGAGAGTATTCCCGTGTATCCGCCAGGAGCCAGTCGGTATACATAAAAAGTTCTCTCTCCTCCTAAATCCCCCCCTCCTTCTCTCACTCTCTCTCGCTCGTTCTCTCGAAGGGTCTTCGGATCGTTTCTTGTTTCTCTCAACGGGCCCTTCTCGTTCCCGGTACCCGCCGCCGGGCGCGTATCAACCCGAACGCGTTATTCCCCAGAGCTCGCTTTTCTTTTACTTTTTCTAAATGAACTGACAGCTAATCGATACAGCCTTCTATATACTTCGGTACTGTACAATGCCATCATACATATGTACTGAACCACCGTGGAGAATTCTCGTTACACACATATATATATATATATATATTATTCCTGTAATATATAAAGTATATACATATACGCGTACTTAATACCACCCTTCACTCTCGCTCCCCCGTTCCAGATCTCCTTTTATTTTTCACCGTCGTACGGATCATCCCTGTCTTTACGATTTTTTTTCTTCTTATCTATACCATGAACTGATATCACGTGACTTTCAATTCTTCCCTAGATCATGTATCTCTCTCTCTCTCTCTCTTCTTCGCTCGCTCGCTCTATCTCTCTCCCTCTCTTTCAGTGTCTTTGGCTAATTTTGTACGTAATTAGCCACATTTTTTTCGTTATATCAACATATATTTCTCTTCGTTATAATGGACAATTTTTTTTCCTTTCCTTACAGGTTTGTACGCAATTTTCGTCGTGTACTTTTTGAAACTAGTTTTGTTCATGAAAGTACTAGTGATCCCCGTTGCAGCGCTTCTTTCATTTTTCACCGTACTACGGCTCATCCCTGTCTTTACGATTTTTTTTCTTCTTATCTATACCATGAACTGATATCACGTTTCTTTCAATTCTTTCCTGGATCATGTATCTCTCTCTCTCTCTCTCTCCCTCGCTCTCTCTTTCTCTTTCTTCCTCTCTCTCGGTGCCTTTGGATAATTTTGCACGTAATTAGCCACATTTTTTTCGTTATACCAACATGACAATAGTACTCTTCGTTATAATGGACAAGTTTCTTTTCTTTTTTTTAGGTTTGAACGCAATTTTCGTCGAGTACTTTTTGAAACTAGTTTAGTTCATGAAAGTACTAGTGATCCCCGTTGCAGCGCGTCTCTCATTTTTCACCGTACTACGGCTCATCCCTGTCTTTACGATTTTTTTTCTTCTTATCTATACCATGAACTGATATCACATTTCTTTCAATTCTTTCCTGGATCATGTATCTCCCTCTCTGTTTCTCTCTCTCTCTCTCTCCCTCTCTCGGTGCCTTTGGCTAATTTTGCACGTAATTAGCCACATTTTTTAGTTACATCAACATAGCAATAGTTCTCTTCGTTATAACGCACAAATTTTTTTCTTTCTTGTCAGGTTTCTACGCAATTTTTATCGGGTACTTTTGAAAACAATTTTGTTCATGAAAATCCTAGTAACGATCTGTAAACTTTCTAATGGGCGAGGAGGAGTTCGCATTACGAACGAGGCGTGTAAACAGTTTTTTTTTGTTGATCGATAGTTCTTCCGTACGAGTGCACTTAACGCTTAATAAGCATACGTCCAGGAAACGGTTTGAATATAGAGATGGGTGCACACTCTTGCTTCGGACTCGACTCCTCTCTATCGAGTTTTACTCCAATTTCTTTTTTTTTTGCGCTCGCGCGTTACGCCTCGCATCGTTATTACCGATGTATCGTCGTTACGATCGGTAGTTGGCATACCGCTACCGGCATAATTTCCTACATCAACGTATGTACGCATTAATATTCTCTCCGGTTTAATTTTCTTCGCGCGTTGCTAAAAAGTTGTCCTCGCTTCTTCCGCCTCGTCTCATCTCGTATCTAGTTACGCACGGCTATAATACACGAGACGTTAAATTATATGTACACAGTACGAAATAATCGACTAGGTTGAATTTAAAATGAAAGCTTGGAAAGTCGATGAAGAAAATTTGGAAATTGTCCAAAATTCGATAGTTCGATAATTCGATAATTATCGAAACTCAAACATTTTTTTCTTCGTCGTTTAAACGAGCGATAAAGTTGTAAATCGTCGTTTCGTTACGAAGCCCGCACGTTCTCACGGGGTCATCGACCTACGTTTATCGTCGACTCGATGCTCCCCGGTGCATTCAATTGCAGTGCATGCGGGATTCCCATCAAAGATGTACCACGCCAGGATTTTTATAGGTCAAAAGTGCCGCTGCGTTGTTAACGCTCTCGCTGCGCTTCGTTGATCCTCTCTCTTTCTCTCTCTCTCGTGTCTTTGATGGGTACATGACCCACACGCGCGACCAAACGACGAGATACGCTCGGCGTCGACGCTCAACGAGGGAGAAAAACGGGTCCGAACCGTTGCGGTAGAAATATGAGAGGATAATTGCTCCGGCAAAGTAGCAAAAGAGAAAGAACGAGAGGCAAAGAGAGAGAGAGAGAGAGAAATAAAAAAGCTCGTACAATTATCGCTGCGTGCGCGCTGCAGCGTGCGTGAGAGAAAAGGAGAACGTGGAAGCTTCGTAGAAACCGAAGAAGTTGGCGCGAGAGGTACGCCTCGTGGAAAAATGATCTCCTTAGCTCCGATTATCCGATATGACATCATCTCTCTCGTGCCAACGATGATTTACAAGATTTTTGTTCAGCGTACATCGGTCGTTGACGCAATAACTTTTTCTTTTATTCGGTAAAAAATATTTTCTTTTTTCTTTCATTAATCTTTTGATTTTATTTAGTTGATTTTTATAGCTTTAAGAATAGAGAATGGATAGGCATGCGTAATGCGAAGTTAATGCGAGGTTGTCGATGCTGTGGTCCATTTGGGTGGTCTTCAATTGGAAGGGACCACATCGGTCCATACGTGTCAGCAAGCAGTCGACTTAAGCTCTTTGTCTGCCAATTTGGCTTTAAATTGTCGTAGAGAGATAGAGAGAGAGAGAGAGGGAAGGATAAAGAAGGCAAACGGACGAACGACCGCCGTTTTATTTAAGTAGAGAGACAGCTCCATGCGCGAGACAATCGCGGCGGGTTTTGTCAATGCCCACACCCCGATTCTTGCACCCGACGTTTCGAGAAAACTCACAGGATACACGTTGTACATACGCGTATAGAAATATAATTGCGAAGGTGAAGTAGTTTCGAGCACTCGTTCTCAGTCTCGTTTCGCGACGCGAAGAATCGCGTTTCGCGAAACGAGCGTAAGAGAGAGAGGCAAATTATCGGAAGAGGATGCATAAACCGCACGTACAACGTCACGGGGCGAAGACGTCTCTTAACTTTGTGTAACTTAACCGAGATGAAGGGTGAAGAAAATCGAGAGGGAGGAAGAGAGAGGGAGGGAGAGAGAGAGAGAAGATGAGTGTAACTTTAATTACAGAAGTTCGCGTGCGCACTCGCATTGTCTAACAACTCTGCCTGTGCCCAAGAAAGTATACGCTCCTCTCTCGTCTCTCCACTAGCGAGATCTTGGAAGTCGGCGAGAGTCGCGAACTGTTCGCCACTGTTGGAAAAGTTTTCCGCATCTTGGAAGACACGGTTCCCTGGCTTTCGCTCTTGGCTACGACCAGATACGATTGTTCGTCCGCTTCTCAATGGGCAATGTGACTCTCTTCCAACCCTCGACTCGACTACCCCCCCCCCCCACTCCCTCTACCACCCACCCCTTTATATCTCGACTCAAGGAAAAGTATGAAACTACCAAGTAGTTGGTCCGGTCATCGTCTTTGTGCAAAACTGGACTCTGGAGAAGCTAACGGTATTTAAAAAGTTGAGAACGACGTAAAGGTGCCATAGGGTTGAATTTTATATTGGTACGTTACTTTTTTATTTTTTTATTATTATTATTGCACCAATTCTGATCTGGATTAGAAGAGAGCAAGATAATTGAGATTTTCTCGTTGATAAGATTCGTCGTTATCATCCCCTCGTGATATCATCCCTCTGCGAGCAAGGATTCACCCTCCCCCGTGGCTTCCGTGTGAAAGATTAGGGAAAAAACGGAAACGCGAAGCTGCGAGAGATAAGAAAAATCCCGAGACGCGAACTCGCGTGTAATTATCAACGGGCTTGAAAAAAAATGCACTACCCTCGCGACATTCGAGGGGAAAATGACGAGACCCCTGAGCAATCGCGATGTAAGTCACGAGGGACGTTGTCTCTTTCTCTCTTTTGGTCCAGCTGCGACGATCCTCGAGCGACGTAGCTTTTACGATGCAACGAATGTAGCTGCAGCTGCAGCGAAAAAACGAGAACTACGGACAAGTTTCGAAAAGAGAATCTCTCTCTCTCTCTCTCTCTCTCTCGTACTCTCCCTCCGCCCCTCTCTCGCCCTCTCGCTCTTTCTCTCTCGTACTCTCTTTCGCGTAGCATTGTTACGTGCGGAGGCGCTGGGCGGAGCGTGGAGGCGGTATGGGCGGAGCGAACGCGAACGCGACTTTGTGTGAACGAGCGAAAGAGAGAAAGAGGCCCAGGAGCTACCGTCGAGAGGCGTACGCGTGATGTATCGACAGAATTCTGAAGTACGGTGGAAGAAGAAGCTCACCGGTACGCTATATACACCTATACTTTTCTACCGATCTTCTCTCTATCTCCTTTGTCTCGTCGCAAGTTTTACGAAGTAACGAAAGGAAACCTCGGGGTAATACGAATCTACCCCAAAAAACCACCCTTAACGCAAAAATATCGCGTTTCGTAATAGCAGGATGTTATCGTGCTCGTTTTCATCGTGAACGCGATACAGAAACGAACATAAAGTCGATGAAGGATTTACGAAAAAAAAAAAAAAAAAAAAAACGGAGAACATGGGAGAAAAAAATTCTCGACCTTTCTTCATACCGGACGACGGCAATCTCATCCGGCGCAATTTTCCGAGGGGTGTCGATGTTTAAGGGGATGGTTTTATAGTGTCGAAGGTGTCAGAGGTCAATGTGGACCAAGATACATCAAGCTGCTTCGTGTGTGCCGATGTTTCTCCAACACCGTTGAATTCGCGACTTTCTCGCACACGCGCCGACACACACATACGCACAGACGCACACACGTGTACGTATCGTTGATGGATCGAGAGTTCCCGTAGCTCGTAGTCCTCACCGTTCATCTCTCCGTCCGGCACACTCCCGTTCTACTTCAATTTTTCATTTCTCTCTCGCAACGTTTCCACGTCCCTCGTCGAGGTTACCGTTTAGACATGAAATTCACGTCGATCGACCACGATACCGAGGGCTCGTTACTTATAAACCGATAAAAATCGATTCCCGACAATCTTTTTATTCATCAAACACGAATACAAAGAACCCAAATTAATATTAACGCAATCAAAAATTACATTTATGCAAATACGTATTTAAATTAAATTAGAAACTCGCTTTTAATTAAATAAAAAGCCACTTCCGGTAGTCGTTGAGTCAAAGGACGCTCGATAAAAAAAAAACAATAAAAAAAAAGCTTGGCACTATCGAGTTTCGCGACACCGCGGATGAGGAGGTGGGGGGGATTGCAGTAGTACAACAACGAGTACGAGTTTTCTCCCGGTTTTTCCCGCGTTCCACAACTGTAATACCACCGTTGTCTCTCGGTATACGTTGTAACCGGGCTACGTCGCGTTCCACCCCTTATCCCATACCGCGGTCCACCCCGTGTCACATAAATATAACTCTTCGACGTGCCAGTAGCGATTCCCGAACGAGAGAGAGCGAGACAGAGAAAGAAAAAGAGAGAGAGACAAGATAAAAAAAAACGAACGAGAAAGCCCGAGTGGCACACGAGACGAGGGCGAAAGCCGCGGAGAGATGATACGAGAAAAAGGTGGAAAGGCTGGAGCGAGAGACGAAGAGGAGGGAGTGGGGGAGGGGAAGGAATAAAAAAAAAGAGGAAGAATTTCCGATGCTGGGTCTCGTTCGCAAATGCATTATTATTATAATGTACGAATGAACGAGGCAGAGGTTTACTAACACGCGAAGCACCAACGATGGAAGTATCGCTCATATATATATATATATATACATCTGCCTATGTATGTGTGTCTGTATGTCGAGCGAGATGGCAAAAAACGCATGCTCGTTCGTTCGCCGCACCAGTGGCACCACGTACGAGAGAGCGCGTCGGAATATCAGATGGCATTTCGTTGTATGTTTCACATCTCATTGAAACCGGCCCCCTCATAGAAAAATGTCATGGAATATATCGGAAATTGGAAGGCTTATTCATATATACATCCTCATATACATATATATAAAAATATAAATATAAATATATATATATATATATATATATATATATATATATATATATATATATATATATATATATATATATATATACACACATGTATATACCTATATATATTTTTTTTCGATACGTTCGGTCGGTATGCACGAGCGACGAGACGGAGAGCAATGCTTTCGACTGTTGTGTATATATGTATTGCTCCCAGAGAGTGCGAGTGATCGCGCTTTCCGTCTGTACAGAAGAGAGAACATTCATTTTGCAAATACATATATATTTAGGTATATATATATATATATACATAAATATATATATACATATATATTGAAATATACGTATATATATATATATATATATATGCATGTGCCTAATACCACGTTGCAGAAACGAGTCGAGAGTGACAGGGGCGAGACGCAAAGGGCGAGGGAGCATTCATACACATTTCATTTCTGGTGGAAAGGCTTTATATCGGTAGCAGAACGCTATATACAGCGTATTATACCTACCCCCGTGGAATATACGGTATTCAACTACGCAATCTCCGTACATATATTTATATACAACGATGCATATTATTATTATTATTATTATTGTTATTATTATTATTATCCGTTATTTGCAATCATCTTGGTCGAGTTATCGCGATACGAAGCCATAATTCTCCAACCCTCTCGTTTGACTCTTCCCTGAAGAGAGAAATGGTTCGTCGTTAGGAATATTTTGAAAGGATACCTTAGCCCTCATCGAGTACGAGGGAAATGCGGTAACGAGGGAGGAGATTCGTTTTGAATACTTTGATATTACCTATCGTTCTTTTTTCTTCATGGATCGTACAAAATGAGACTCACACGTTCGCGTAGAGACCAAGAGACGAGACTTTGCTCTCGGTCCGGGGTTTCGAACGGTAGGATTGATGCGTCCTGCTGGCAGCCATTGATGTATACGCGATGCCCGGGGAAAACGTTGACGCTAACGAGAGGAGAGTACCGCGCTTCGATGTATCTATTATATACGTATATATGCATCGGGCTGAGTGAACGAGCGAGGGAACGAGAGAGGGAATGGAGACATGTGGGAGAACGTTCTCGCGCAAACCACACCATCGGGCGATCACGTTGGAAATTAGACACGTACGTTTCATTTCCTGGTGGCGCTCCGACTGGGACACTTCCGTCGTGGCTTGATGCCCGTTGCCGGGGTTGAGGGCTTCAAATATTGGAAATATATCGGACACGCGCTCATCGAGGATCGTCCGAGCGAGCGTTCAATTTGCTGGTAGATTGGATCGCTACCAACACTTTCGCGATGTATCTAACGCGCATTAGGGCGTTTCACGTTAGAGCGCGCTGCGCTCGTTTAACAAACGAAATAACATTGTTTTCATTCCTCCCTTCGCACGAAAGGGCAGAAAATTTTATAATTTTACATTTATTTTGAAACTTTGAGGTTTCATCATTTTTGATAATTCATTGTTTATTGTAAAATAACTGTTTTTCTTTACGAATATGAATAATTTAATAATTATGTTGAATCGTTATTTATAATCGTTATTTTTGTTCTTTCTCAAGGAAAATCTAGTCGTAATGTTGAGTCTCTCGCCACGAACTTGCAAAAACAATAATTTCGTTGTTTTCTCATGCGCAGTCTCGTTCTTTTCTCGTATATTCAATGTTGTATCTCGATGGGATCGTACGAAACTATAACAAACAGACGAGCTTAATCTGGAAAGCCCTTTCATTTTTGGCGATTCAGCCAATGTCCCTATATTTATATTATATATATAAATCAAAGCTCCATATATATGTGTGGGCGTATGTATTTGTATGTATACATATGCGCGACACTATATCTCGAGTACATAAATAGGCACTCGATACTCCGTTTCTCTCGTTCGATTCCATCGACGCGAGAGAAAAAGAAAAGAGCGCGACACTTTCGATCACCAAGGGAGGAAAGGAAAGGGACGGAAAGAGAATGAAAGAAAGTCCAGAAAGAGACGAAACATAAGTGAGAGAAAAAATGTAGGAACGTTGGGTAAGGGAGGACGTAAAAGTGCGAAAAAGAGCGAGGAGAAGATGTGGAGGAGTCGACGGTGGGACGTTGCCGGGCGCAAGGGAGCAATTCCCTTAAATGCCCTGTCACCCGCAAAAAGCACTCCGTCTAAAAAACACCCTCGGTCGGGCGTACATTCGATATATATATATCTATATATATATATATAAAATAAAACGTGCATGTACACGCATTCCCATGTGTGGCAGAAGAACATTACGACCAGCAAGCGAGAGCGTACACACGAAGGAGATCAGACCGTAGGACCCGCCACTCAGTCTATTGCCACTCCCGACCGTCTGACTTCCTTCCTTTTGCCACGTTGCCGCAACCTTCTCAACCCCCTCTCTAGCCACGGGTACCTAACGCTATTACCACCCCTCCCCCTCCACGAATTATATTAGTCGACTTTATGGGCCCCGATAAAGTGCACAGCGGTCGAACTCTAACACCGTGCTTTAACGTTTTCTTTTTTTTTTATCTCTTTTTCTCTAGTTCCTATATACGTGAATACGTATATATAGATTTATATCGTTCAGCCACGTGACAGAATTCACGTGGTGAAGGCGTGTGTGTAGATGAAGGGAGTGGGGGGTTGATGTAGCGACTGAGAGGATAGCAGGGGGGATGAAGAGAGCGAAAACGTGATATACAGAGTATTCCGTATTGCTGTACGCGTGACGTTCCCCGGCAGCAGCAAGGAGACCGGAAATCACGATGGTGAATCTCGGCACGAGCTGTCAACGAGGAAATCGCGACTGGTCCATCCGCGAAATTGACGTACGTTGGATATAGATATATGCGTTACGATAATAAGGATCGATGTATCGATATGTTTTTTTCCTCTTTTCGCTTGTATAAAAATCGTCGTGTGGTAACGAGGGTCAGTTGTACTCGATAGTTTATCCAGATGGCGTTAGAGGGATGTTACTTCGGTGCTGGAGTCATTCGATCCCTCGTACCGTTTCGATCGTGGAAAAAAGAAAGCGCCAATGTCGAAGGGGAGAATGATCTTAGCCAGACGTTTTGCGGTCAGGGAAAGAGAGGCCGAGTACTCACCTCGTTCACTTCTTTTCCTCTCTGCCACTCGAGATGAACTATCCACCCTGTATCAGGGGAGGGATGGAGAGACGAGAGACGAGGGTGGGATGTATAAAAGGTGAAAGAAGAATCGAGAAAATTCACCGCTACCAGACTGAGAGAGAAAGAGAGAAGAGCAAAGAGAGGCCTTTCAGAAGTCTGATGCTACGATACACTCTTTCTCTCTCTCTCTCTCTCTCTCGATTTGAGAGACGGGGTGAGGGAGACAGAGGAGCAAGGCCACTCTGCAGCATCGTGCACTCCAAGTGGTTGACAATCACGCTCTCGACCGGCAGGGAGACGCTTTCCTGGCAGACCCAGAGGATCAGACAATGAACTACAAAATACAAATATATATATAGGTATAGAGAGAGAGAGAGAGAGAAAGAGAGAGAGAGAGAGAGAGAGAGCGGGCGATGCGAGCATTTTTTCGTTAATTGCAAAACTTAAAACGCCCATGCAATTCAGCTCTCTTAACTATCAATGAAAAATCTCCGAGTCAAAAAGAAAACAAAAATTACATCGCTTCGATACTAAAAATGTCGTACGACTTACAAAAGTTACCGATTCAATTCTATTTATAATCGCTTTAATTCAAACTCCATCCGGTTATCGTATCGATAACCCAAATCCCGGCAAAGTAAATAAATGGTCAATGGGTATAGGAAGTATTTGGAAACCGGGAAGCCGAGAAAATAAACCTACCCTCCCTCCCAATCCCTCCCTGTGGATATCCTTTAAAGCCCACCGCGTACTATAATAACACCGATTTTATTTATTTATTTTCATTGGATAAGGGCGTAAAACTCGTCACGCGTCGTTTGCCACGCCATATATAGCGAAGTTATACGACTCTTGCCGTAACGTATAACCGCACCATCAACCTCCCCCGGGGTGTTTGGTATATGCTCCGGTGGCGGTCTCATCCCTCCCACCCTCCATCCCACCCAACGGAGCGCGAGCTCGTTTCCCAGACGTATACTAACCGAGAGAAAGCCACGCCGGGGAACGTCTGCCTCACTTTAAAACGCGTTACTTTGATTGTAATACCGCTATTCACGGCGAATCGCTATCGCCTGCCCTCTTCCTTCTTCTCATACCCTGCGATAGCAAGGGTGGGTGTGTGTATGTATATATATATTACTGTACTACCCCCTCGATCTACTGGCATTCAACCCAACCTTTCGTCCACCGACACGCACACAGAGACACACATGCGCAGCGACTCTCTACTTGGTATCTCGCACATGCTGCAGGAGCTACAACGCGAGAGAAAGAGAGAGTCTCTCGGTGCAAAGACGCAGGAACGAGCCCTTATCGCAAATGACTGTTTCCTTCGAGGACAAAGCCATTTAGGGAGCTCTAACGGCGTTACGGTCTGTCTCGGTTCACCCACAAACTTTCTCTGTCTCTCTTTCTCTCTCTCTCTCTCTTTCTCTCTATCTCTATCTCACCTTCTTTCTCCAGTTCTCCGGCTCCTCGTGCCAGATGTAACAAGAAACAAAACGTAAACGACGAGGACGATGGAAATCCAACGAGTTGATCACGGGTTCAGAATTTTTTGATCGGGTAACGATTCGAACGATCGTTGTAATTTTATAACAATTGGAAGTTTTGTCGCTATTCTCGAATAATTATAATCCAGGGGGTAGTTACTAAAAGGGATCGGTAATTGCCCGTGCAATTCCATCCAGTTGGATGTCCAGTGGGTTTGTTCATGTTCTTCATTTTATTTTATTTTTTTTTTAGGAAAATTTCAATGGGGTGGAAGTGAGGTCAACAGATTCGAGGGCTTTGAGGGTAGAGAAGAGATAAATACAGGTCCGGAGGCTTTTGAGCAGGAGATATTTCACGGCACCTGCACCGAGAATGTTGGATATAACGTAGAAGCTGGATGTAGCAAAGTTATTTATGGGACCTGTCAAAATCCCTCTGGACCAAAGATTGTGCCTGTGTGTGTGTGTGTGCGAGAGAGTCAAAGAGAGAGAGAGAGAGAGTAAGGGTTGAATCCTCGTTCTCGCACTCGTTCCCTTCACGCTGGCCGAATATAATGCCTTCACGCGTCCTCCAACGTCGCCGATGCCTCAAGGCTATCAATTACTCGTCGAGCTTACACACCGGTCGAGCTCATGTCGCAATCGCCATACGCAATACACGGTAGCCGTATCGATGTGACACACGTGCGCAACGAGTCGAGTAAAGTGTGCCTCGTACTCACCCGACGGATTTCTCCAATCCTCATCGGCTCTGTATGATCTCCGTTTCTAAAATCACTTTGACACCGAACTATCGTAAGGGTGGAGAACCCACAAGGGGTGTATTACGAAACTCGTTCCCTTAATAACGTTCTCCATCCGACGATCCTCCCTCAACGTTCCTACTCGAAGCCGAATTATCCAAAACACTCGAAAATTTCGTCCCGTTTGATAATAAGAATAATCGATGCGCGAACGACCAGGCAATAAAACAAAAATACAAAAAATCTATCGACCGATCTATACGACGAGAACGAGTGAGTTGGAGTGGATCATCCGGTGCGAGGCCAGAGTTCTCGAACTCCTCTTGCGTACACGCGGTCTAAAAAGACATACATATAGAGTTACACGAGGTAGGAGTACAGAGGGCGACAGTCGGCCACACTCGGTGATTTATGTTTGCCATACATTACCCGGACGAATAATCCCACGAAAGGGTGCACCGGGCGCTTCGTACTACCCCGAAACCCCTACGTTCTCGCTCGCGTAACGCTGTGTTTCACTCACCCCGCGGTATCATCATCGACGAGCGAGTGAAACGTTCGTGCGTTATACGTTTATATACCTTTATATATATACATATATAACTCGGCAACGACCTCTCGACCGTTTCCAAACCCTCAACCCCTCGGATCACGTCGTTCGTAGTCCGAACATTCGGTCGAGCGCGAGAGTGAGGGCGGTCGTCGAGCTGATCACTCTATTTGTTTCAATTAAAAGCGATGAGAGTGTGACGAGAAAAGCGAGGAGGTGAGGGGCAGGGAAGAGAGAGAGAGAGCGACCGGTAGGAGAAAGGGATGAGTTAACCGTGTGCGATTTGCCCGCATATGTCGGTGCTCGCATCTGCGATCCACCGAGTCGACGAACGCAGCGAGCGCAAAGCGAGAGAGAGAAAACAGGAGAAAGAGATTCGCAACGAGCCAATGCTTCGACGAGACGGAACGTTATAACGCCGACAAAAAAAATGAATAAATAAAATCGACTTCTCGTCCTCGTCCTAACAATTTTTCTTTTTCCTGTCCGTATGACTCGTTCTCTTTTTGTTTCCACTATGGCACACGTTGCGCATGCGCCTCTCCGGTTCGATGCACCGGACTCTCGAGCCACGAGAGACTTTCGCGTTCGCCGTTTTTCTCTTTTTCTTTTGTACTTTTTTCATTCTCGCGACTCGACAAAAATGTGATACACGACGCCGAGCGAGTATGCGCGCCGGAGATTTTTTATTCATACGACGTACATCGAGGTCGCGCGGTATCCGCGACGTATGCACGCGCAATTATATACGCAAACCGTACGAGACGTTGACGAAAACGTAAACGAGCAAGAGTTGAAATGATCGAGATATATATACATATATCTATCTATATATGTATATATATATATATAGATAAATATACATATATATTTATGTATATACGCGTATGACGAGACGACGAAGAGAGGTGAAAGGAGAATGATTTATGCAGGTGCCTGGCTCTCTCGTTGAAGCATAATTCTAATTATGCAGAGTATCCTATTGCAGATTTATGAGGTCGCCTGCTTTCCCCCACCAATCCACCCTCGTCCTACTATACGAAGTAACTATACATACAGATATATATACATACCTATATATACGATATAATGTACGTATACGTACAGTCATTATACGACGGGCGCGCGTTCACCCTTCTCTCGTTTCGACTCTCGATCTGTATGCCATCGTGTATACGTGTGTCTCGTTCCAACTCTCACCCTCTCCCCTCTCCTCTCCCACTCTCCCTCTCGTAATCTCTCTCTCTCTCTCGTTTTATCGTCCTTCCTTACTCTCGTCGACCGTCCCGTGCGTGCTCCCGGGCCCTGGCTCGCCACTCCATTTACATATGAATTAAACTATTACACGCTACAACCGCCAACGAGGGTCTCTCCCTCCCTCTCTCTCTGTTTCCCTCTCTCGATCTCCCTCGAGCGCGTGCTCGAGTGCCTGCGGCGAGAATCCCTTTAACGCACTCCGTGATATGTTTCGCGACTCGCGAACGAACAACTCTTCTCCTCCTCTCGTATCATGGAAATACGTATACACAGGTCGTCCGTCAATTTGCAAGCAATATCGTCGCTCCTCGTATCAAAGCTTTTTGTAGACGAGGTAGCGACGACTCGCTGATTAGACCCGTATCGTTTGGTACGTTGTTATAATTAAACATTATGTTGGGTTGAATAATTAATTTGAAAAAGTGAAAAAAAAACGCACGGAATTGATAACAACGGCATTAGAAATTTAACGCGTTCGCTACCGTTGCTGCACACCCCTTTGGCTCGTAGAAAGATAACAGCGACCGCACTCAGCGCTATAATGGCGAATGAAAATTATTCGTCAGTCAACAACGAAGCTGGTTCGGCTAAAACGCACTCTTACCTCTCTGTTATCCATCCTCTTTCCACACATCCATATTAGATACGTCGTCGTCACTGACAGGTCCGCTCTACGTCTCTACGAGCACGCTCAACCCTTTGACTCTGACCGCGGGATAAGTATAAAGACCATTCCCCTACCCTCCCCTCTTCACGAGCGCGGGCTAATGGAAAGCGCGTAAATGTTTAATGTCTAGCTTCTCCTGCGAGCTGTTCTCTGCATTTTGACTATCTCTCCCTCTATCTCTCTCTCTCTCTCTGTCTCGCTTTGACTCTCGCTCGTCACTCTAGGCTGTCTCATACGTAGTGCTCGCTGTAAGGGTTAAAGCGCATCTTGCGTCCTATATAATCCCTGCGCTTCGAAAATTATTATAACATTCGAGAACAACCCTTACAAAACTCCCCGAGCTGAACTTATAAATGTATTTGAAAAAAAGCAAAATTGTTATCGCTGATATCACGAAATTAGGATCTCGCGTAGTAGAGAAAAATTAGTACAAAGATGGTTAGCCAATAGTTCGATATTTCAAACGAACCAATTCCTTTTTACGTTCGAGCTTCATTGTGCTTTAATCACAGGGGTTGAAAATCCACGTTCGTAAAAACGACTCTCGCGTCTTCTTTGAAATTCTTCATAAAATCGTCTCAGATTTTGATCAAATATTTCGAACGTAGACAATCGGAGCTGAACGAAAGCGAACCGATGCGCGGGGGTGTCATCCACGTGGTCCACGCGGGTCGTACGAGAGGCAGTTAACCGTTCGTTAGGTCCGGTGATCAAACTGTCTGTAATGGCTGGGTCGAGTCGAGGGTGTTGGGACGCAAGGGTGAAAGAGAGAGAGAGAGCGAGCGAGGGAATAGTATAAGGGACGAGAGGTTCGGTGGTTGCGGACGAACACGCCCGCGTTTCGTACTCCCTTGGCCCGTGTGGACCCTTCCATGCCAAAGCCACTCCATACAGTGTCGTACTAATTGCGGCCACGGATGGCGGTTACCGTTCTCCTCCTGGCTTAATCCCCGCAATGGCGTGGACATGATACACCGACGTAACCCTTCAAGGACGTTTATTACAGGAGCGACAGAGTCCTCGGGGTGGAACTACCCCGTCGACTTACGCCTCTGGCCAATCCAAAAGCTTGCGCGCAAGCTCCAACTTACGGTACGCTACGACGTAGGAAGACGCGCCGCAAAAGTCAGAATACAACGCACGCGTTACGCCAAATACACTCAAACCATGGTAATTAGACAAAAGATTGATGTCAAGCGATTAAAGAAACCCGGCGACGAAAAGCTCTCTCGCTACAACCCAGCTAAATTCTTCGCGTTCTCTCGCTTACTTCAAACGTAAGAAATTCTCGAACTAAAAATCGTCCGACCACGAATTGATTTATTTTCAAGTAAGAATGAAGAAAATATTTTTTTTTAAATATAGGGGAGAAAAATAGCGAGGAAGGTTTTTTTTCCTCTTCTTTCCAGTTGCTTACGAGCGAAATTGCTTTTTCTTGACTCGACACGACAATACACTTTTCACCAAGATTTTTCCTGTACTTTTCTCCGACGGTCGTGTAGACGTACCCTGTACGAGGAGGGTTGTATCTATATATATATATACATACATTATTTTGCTATACAGGGTAAGAGAGCACACGACCGCGACGATTTATGCGTATACTATACACGCTGGTTGGGCCAACCCCGCGTAGACGCGAACGAGAGGAAGAAAAAGAGAGGAGGAACCGCGAGGGGGTGCGCGCGTGTCCGCGTATCGTTTACCCTCTTATTTATTTCCCAAAATTTGAAAATTATGCCACATTTAATACGAACGTTCGTAGGGATATATCGAGGAAGAAGGGAGGAGAGGGTGGGCGGTTTTCTCATGGGCGCGGACCGCACCCGTGTTTTATTCATGTCGCAATAAATAATAGCGAAGGAGTCTTTAAAGTGGCGAGAGGGTCGGACGGGTCGGGGGTGGGAGGGTTGAACTACGTACCGACGGACGACGGATATCTCCTCGATCTCTCCATTATTATGCTTTATACTTTCATATAATACCATTACGTGGTATACAGCGTAGTTTCGAATCGCTAGAGCGTCGTCGTTTTACTTCTTTCGCGAAAATATTGGATTTCATCATTTCTGGGATATTTCGAGAGGACAAAGGGAAAAATAATAATCTGGGTCACTATTTTTTCCAACTGGAGCGATCATTGCTGTTGGATTAAATAAAAATTGTACGTATCGTAATTCGGGAGACGATACTTGGGATTATTGAATTTTACAGGAACGAAGCTCGAAAGGAGGGAAATGGAGAGAGAGAGAGAGAGAGATCGAGAGGTTTTGACCTCGGTGATGTATATCCAGTGTTCGAGAACATTCGCGAACGTTCTTCATTCTCGCTCCCCTTTTATCTCTTTTTTATTATATATATTCTTTTTTTCATTGCCGTAAACCGCGAGTTTGAGTTATAGATACGCTTCATACGCTTTCCCCACTGACGTGAATCGACGAGAACGAGGGAAGGTTCGGGTTAGTCGAAGCTTCCAGAGGAAATCCTTTTCAAAGCCTGACTTTCCGGCTGGATCTAATACATATTTCCCTGCATTTTTTATCGATGCAAACTTGCACAAAAATCTTAAAATATTCCTAAATCGTAAGTTTACATTAAGAAAAATTCACTTTACAACAAAAATCCAAGATAAATTTAAACATAAAAGATAAGAAACAAAATTGATTTCATCCTCACTGAAATATCGGTAAGGGTTGAAAGGGACCGAGAAGAATCGAAATACTCGACATCGTTACAAACCATTGGTCGTGTCCCGTTCCGACGATGGTTTTCGTCAGTCCGCGATTTCGTTGCCCACGGAGTGCTATAGTTTTCCACAGCGCGCGCGCGCACGCCCTCGACTCCCTCCACCCCTTCTCGACGGTCATAGGAAGGAAAACCGGCAAGCGGGT
This sequence comes from Netelia fuscicornis, assembly GCA_946811545.1. NCBI lineage: Eukaryota > Metazoa > Arthropoda > Insecta > Hymenoptera > Ichneumonidae > Netelia > Netelia fuscicornis. The sequence continues at coordinate 4,954,680 of OX328015.1, forward strand.
CTTGGCAGATGGTACCCGGGGGGATATACTTTGGCCACGGTATCAAGGGTTGCCCGACCGCGTTGGCTCGCTGCACGTTGCTCTCGGGGACACCAACGTTCTATACACCACCACGACAACCCCATCCTCCACCTCCTTCTCCTCCTCCTCTCTGCTCGCAAGTAAAGGATAACTGATTCTAATCACACGCCCTCGCCAAGCCACGATACTGTCGCTTCGGTGCATAGAGACATATAGGTACGTTATAGTAGTCGTACTACTGTTATATATACATATATAGAACAATATGGGGTATATAGAACGCAGTCACGATATGATGAATGGGCCAAGTGTGTCCCGACTACCGAATCCCCGGGACGCGTACATTGAGAGGACAACCCCCCCAGCCACCCCCTTTCTCTTGGCGAACACGCAACCCTGTGTAGGTTTCTATCGTTTCGTCTCTCTCGTTCTCTCCCTCTCTCTCTCCCTCTCTCTCTCGATCTACTTCACCACAAAACTAGCCCATGCGGGGAGACTCTCTGCGGACGCCCCATGCGATATTAAAATCTGCATGATTGATCTATCATCTCCCTCTGTCTCTCGTTCCAATTCGCCTCTCTCTGCGCTTCTCGTGTATTATTATATCCTCGTGGATATGGAAGGATTGTCGTCGATATAACACGGCCATTATAACCGGTGCTTCTATCGTCGGCTAACGAGATGATGTCCTCGATACCCCTATGAACTTTCTCCCGGGCGGTTCACTCGTCAAAAGTGAATTTACGAGTGATCGGAGTAAAGGGAGTGGATTATCGTATGTTCGTACGTGAATCGACGAATCTCGAGTGGTTGCCAAAATCGGCGCATTAGCCATCGTGAAATTTTCGAGATTTTCATGGAACATTCACGAGGAATAATCGAACGAAATAAATCGTTAATCGATTTTTTTAACGAAAAGCGTAGATCTCGTCTATCAACGTTCTCCAGTGATATTCATTCGAATCTGCTCCACCGAAGCTTCGAGGGAAGCGAGTCGGGGAAAGGGAGAGAAAAAAACATAGCGGAATCGCGTGAATTGTGTCGAGCGTGAGCCCAGGGTGTTGGTTATTTTCGAATCGTTCCAGTAGGGTGCAGGGCTGGAATAGAGCTTTGGCCGAGGGGATGTTGCGAGGCCACATCGGCGAAACGTCGCGTGTTTGTAGAAGCGGTCGCATTGGAAAAGTGAGAAAGAACGAGAAGATACGGGAGAGTTGACGATGAGACGAAGCGCGACGGAACTAGTTGCACAGCCGGTATACGTATATATAGATCGATTCAATTTAGATTGCGATCTCTCGGCCGATCGGTCTACCGAGTCTCGAAAGCACAACCGGAAAGCGCAATGCCGCCAATAAAAATACGCGAATCCACCACCCCTTTATACACCAACACACTAGCGAGACTTCGTTCCCGCGATATGAATTACGATGGACGTTACGATACGCTCGCATTATAAAATGGTCGGCCCATTTTGCTGCCGATCCCTCGTTTTCCCCCGATTTTCATCCCCTCTGTTCGTTAGTCGAACTTTTTGGAGCTTTCACCATTTCGAGGGAATTTTCGGCCTCGCTAACAAAATTATCAACGAATCGGCCGAACAAAATGCAGATCGGTATCGAGAGAAAAAAAAACGAAGAAAAATTGTATAGGGTGAATAACGTACGAGCGAATGGGGTTGTTGGATTAAAATAATACGTACTTATTCGCCTGAAAACTCGATCGTGGGCGAAAATATATAATCCGGATCGGTGGTTCGAGCTCGTGGTTTAAAACGTGGGAGAACGATCGAGCCTCGAAAGATCGAGTAGGTAAAAAAGCTAGCGGGAAGAACCGAGGGGTTGGAGTAGAGGGCTACTTTTTCCTGGTGCTACTTCGTCTTCCCGTTGGTGAGACAAAAAGATAGCCAAGTGGTTTGCGGGATAAAGGGGCAGTGGGTGGGTAAAGAGAAATGTTCTTGATCCGGGATAAGATCGGGCACAGGGAATCCTAAGACCCTGGCTGTGGGGGGTTGAGAGAGGGTTGAAGATGGAGGGAGAAAGCGAGGTGGACTACGCGATTGCCTCACACGGTGGATACGTCCTCCGGTCGTCCAGAGGCTTGCGACAGAAACGGGAAGATGATTCGGAGATATCGCTCGACATAAAATCCTTAAGGTTCAAATTTGCATGTTACAACCCGCCGTGTTCCCACCCCTCGCGCACTTACCGATGGCAAAAACCGCGCTAAGAGAGATATAGCGAGAGCCAAAGAGAGACAGAGAAACAGTGAAAAGCACGCGGTCGGTTCTTAGGCCCTTATTTTCCCTCCTTTCCCCAACAACGCCTCCGCTTTCTTTCCACCCCTCCAAAACTACCCCCTACCCTGCAACTGCCATCGCTTACTACATTTTCTAGTATTCCTCTACCTCTTCGTTCGCGTCGACGCTAAAGCTCAACCTTATCCACACGAGCCATTTTGAATGTAAGATTTTCTCTCTCGCCGGGACTCGCCCTTCGGTCATTTCAGGGATTCGGGGCTTAAGCCTTCTTGTTTATAGGCCGGATTTCGTTTTGGCGCAGCGATATGGACGCATCCGAGTTTCTGCTCTAGTTTCAACGATTCAACCGTATAGACGACAGGATTCTACCGTAGTTGGAGGGTTGGTATACGTTGCACGTAACGCGAAATCTTCGTACGGGCGAAAAACGCATCAGCGCCATTTTAAAAACGTTGTGGTGACCAAACGGACCATCCTAAGCGCTATAAACGTAACACACGTATATATACATCCACCGGGGATATCACTACCCTTCTGTCCCAGGGATTTAACTCGCCATTTTTTGTTATTCTCTCTTCCTGTCTCTCTCTCTCTTTCTCTCCCTCCTCGCCTATGCTTCAAATCCAACGGGATTGTAGAGAAAGAGAGAGAGATCTAACGTTCGGAAGACTCGGTGATGTGTGGCACGTGTACGTTTTATCGCACTCGTGAAATCTCGCCGATCCTGCGATTTCACAAAACCGACCCGGTGCTTTAATTCGCGCAACACGGACGACAAAATTTGACGATAAATCACTCGTAACGTAGACTCGTATTTTTTACCATTCGACCTTCTTAATTATAAACTTTTTTTTCTAGATAACACGAGAAATTTTTTGTCTCGTTGAAAGGATTTGGGATTATCCTTTTGGGCATCGTACCAATGGAACATCTGGACAAACGATTATATTGGATGTCAGTGATAGCGGTGTTAAGTGAGTACCGAACTAATTGAGATCTCTCCTGTCCTCTTTCACCCCCGACCACCCTTCTTCTCTCTCTCAATCCCCTGAGCGCATCTCGTACATCGAGTTCTCGACGTCGGGCGTTATATACGCAACCCAAAAGAGAGAGAGAGAGAAAACCAGGAGATAGAGACTCTGGACGACGAGATCGTGCAGAGTGGCAAACAATAACTATTTGTTCAAGGCCACCCCTTCTATTTGCGCAGTCTGCGCGAAAGCGAGTACGAAGGTGGTGCGCCAGGATGGTACGAGAGGCACGTTGGATCCCTGGCTTCGGCAATATAACATTACTCGTCTCCTTTTCGTACTCAAGGCTTGGTTGTAAAAGAGAGAGAGAGAGGGAGACAGAGATTGAGCACTCGTTAGTGGCTCGATACCACAAGCGAGACCACCACCCAGTAGAGTCGCGCCGAACCGTACGTAACGGTGTTCGGTTTCTGGTTTTCTGGTACTCACATTCGCACGACTTTCTCTCTCGTCGTACCGTTTCGTCGCTCGAAAGCGGAAACGATGAGAGAGAGAAAGATGCGTACGAACGATGAGCCCTCGGAATGAGAGAGGAACGAGACGAGAAGAGAGTGCGAGAGAGAGAGAGATAGATAGATAGACAGAGAGAGAGAGAGACAGTTCCAACTGCGATATTGAAGCAAGAGCGAGGACTTTAAATTAAAGGACGTCGCATCGCTGGCTCTAGGCAAACAAACTCTCGCCGACGAGTAACGTCGTTATATTTGCTTACACCTCGGCAAATTGCACCCCCGACTCTAAACTCTCGATGTCCTGGCCTTGCTATACCCTCCCCGCGACATGTTCTCTCCTCGTCGTCGTCGTCGTCTATGTATACCCACATGTATATCACTTTCCTCATCCGTAACTCGCACGTGCGCCACGGTATATAACCGCTTCGAGAATAAGCATCAACGACTAACAATAAGTACTTGAAAAGAAGAGATACACGTGATATTCGACGTTTCGTGACGGTGCATCGCAATCGTTGCTACCAGAATTACCACCCGCGTATTCACAATTCGTACCACCCGGTTCGATTTTTATCAAAACATTTCTTTTTTGCATCTCGAAACAACCCTTAGATAAATTTACATTCGAGGGATGCTGCAAGCGACGTTAAACGAGTCCAGTTTGCGTTTTTAAACGAAAGAAGAATCTCGACCGAAAAATCAACCTTCTGTCCAATCATTGGCTCGAAGGTCAAAATATCATGGTAATGGACACAATCCCTGGTACGTGCCCTTGAAATGTTCCCGAGTAATTGTAAGTACCGTAATGTAAGCATAAGTATGATTAGGCTAATCATACGTCCCGATTTCAAGCTTTGATCCCGGTCTATCGACCGATTGAGTAATTTGTCCCAGTTGTTTCGATTCTGACCGGAAAACAAAATTCAGCCTAAAATTAGGATAACATGGGATAAGTGACGTTGGAGAGTCGAGCTTGATGGCATGCTGGTTGTTGACAGTTGGGCAACGTTTCTCTAAAAAAAAAGCTCAACTTCAAAAAAATCTTGGATAGATTTGTTTCTTCGTTAACCTGTCTTCCGTTCCTGTCCCGATTTAGAACTCCAGAATTATGGTAAACATCAGTACGACTCGAGTCTTGTTCAGAACAGCTGAGTCAACGAAGGACGAAGGAGAGGTCATGCGAGATCTCGAGTTCGGTAGTTGATTGGCAATCCCGATACTTTATAAAATCTGGTTCACGCCCATTACATATGTTGTGTTGACTTCTTTTAATATATATATATATATATATATATATCTTACAGGTGCCTGACCTCAATAAAAGTTGCATTTCGTTATTACGTGCTCCTTGTAACCAACGCTCGAGTGGCAACGATGTACGTTCGCTTGCTATAAACGAGATGAAATCGGCCATGGTTCTCGACGTCGAGGACCCTTGTTCCATCATTCACGCATCGATCTTTGTTTTTTTTGGTTTTTTCTTTTTTTTTAATATCAGCGTTTAGATTGATGGGAGGATGTTTATGTGTACGACGAGGATCAAACGCGTCGCTACAAAAAGGAGGTCGTGTCAAGTCGCGACGATGAGGAGATGGGCGATTTGTACACACGTCGAGGGGTGCTGGAGAGGGAATGAACGGGGAGGGGGACAAACGTATGGTGTTCACACATGCATTATGTACGAATGATATTGTTTGTATGTGCGATATGTGCAAGCTGCCTTTTGTATGTATATTGGATGAGAGGACAAGGAAAAAAAAAAAGAAAAAAATCAACAAAAAAAAAAAAGGCTGAACCTCTCGTGAGGAAGAAACCTGCGCCGTCTCTTGCGACCGTTGCGATGTTTGTACAGGCGACACTCTCTCAGGCTCGTACGTACACCTTCGTGTGCGCGAGTACACCACTCGTCTCGATGTTTTATCATTATTCCACGACGTTCCCTTCGCGAGAGAGGAAGAAAGAGAGAGAGAAAAAAAAGGAGAGAACGGTGTCTCTGGCTTCCGAGCCACGAAGACTATCTTTCTGTCTTCGTTCTCTTCGCTTCGTCCGTTTGTCCACAAGAAGATTTTCTCTCACGTTGCGTACGCGTTCGGTTCACGCACCTCTCTCACCTGCCTCATGTGCAGTTTGACGTGACTTCTTACATCGCCGAGGATCATCGCCCGGTATAATCGTTCGAAGAGTCTCCCGAGGTCGTCACGGGGTTGTATTTTAACTGTCATTAATTATGGACAAAAATGCGAGGAGCGATGGAAACGAATAAAAAAGGGGCAAAAACAGAAAACACAAAATGGCAATTTAAAAAAAAAACAAAAAAAAACACGATAGCCATAGCCGTAGTGGAGAGATCGAAAGGACGAGGATGAACACGACGGGATTAAAAAAAACAACGTAAAGTCAATCAGGATTGGTCTTGTGACGAAAATAATTATTACGTTGTTACGATCGTTCCAAGACTTCGAATAATTACGAATAGCTTGGAATAAATGTTTTTTGATTATTCGAGGAGTGTTGTAAAATATTAATTTTGAAAATAGTGTTCGGCGCGTGAGAGCGAGAGAGAGAGAAAAACGTGTCTTTTAACGGTTTTAGCGATTCCCGCGTCTCTCTCTCTCTCTCTCTCTCACGCGTCCAGGCATCCAGCTAGTCGAAACGAGCTACGACGATGCGGAAGAGCGTGGTCGGAATGACGGATGACTTTTTGCGGGTGAACCCTACGACGTATATATCTACGTTTTAGAGAGGGAACAAAAAAAAACTTTTATTTCCCGGAAAAAGGCCGGGGTTGCGGTCTGTCCGCGCCACCGAAAATCCTCCCTCGCGATATCACCCACGCAGTTATTTATCTCGCGGACGTGTATTATCGTTGTTTATTATCCGGCCCTCGGTACATTTAACCTGCATCATTTTCGTTCGCTTTCTATAATCTCATCCTTCTTTCCCTTTCGTAACTACGCTCAACGCCCGCCACGCCGAACGGGTTTTCGTTCTCTTCGCAAAACTCGATCTTTTGGCAAGAAGCGAAATGCCAACTGTATTTCCGGCCAATGTGGTTTATTATTCTTCTTTCGTTGAATCGTCGTATGCTTTATATGTAATAGGAGAGAGATAGGTATACATCGAATGGAATAAAAATATCGTATAAACGCGACATAAAAGTGAACGGTCAATTACTCGACAGATTTTTCGAGGTACGATCTGTCGCGATGAAAATCCCGAGGAAACATACGGGACGAGAATGCCAAGGCGATATTTTCCATTTTTATGAATTTACGGTTCGATCTTTTAACGATAGAGATACACGTAGAGAAGATTGTCTTGTTCTTAGAACGTACGTTTTCTTGGAATCGAATTCGTTCGAGAAATTCCATTTTATTAAAACGCGTTTGTGCGAAAATCTGTGAAAAATTATTGAAAAAACATAGCGCGATGAACTTGATGTCATTCTGAAGATTCGATAGTTGCGAATAGATTGCGCGTAGGGTCAATTGTCCGGACCATTTATCAAAAAACTTATAAACATTTCACTGATAACATTTTTTGTCAAAAAAAAGCTCAAAAAAAAAATTTGTCCAATAAATTTGTTTTTAAACGTGCCTATATCGTCGTATTTAAACCCCCTGATTACAAAGCTTTCATTAAATCTTCCAAAAATTCAAAAATCAGGAAAAAAATATTTCACCCTTTCCCCAAATTTATTTTCCTCTCCCCAGTCCATCGCATCCGGTCACTGGAAGTAAATTTCCTTTGACGTCTCTCAGCTGTCGGGGTTGTATGTTCCGCGAGTTAATTTGCACCCTTAGCGATACATCCGTAACGAATGAAAATTATAATCAGATAAAATCGAGCCTGGCGCGACAATTCTGATAATAACGTATACCAAAAACGTTCCCACGATCGACAAGATCTATGAAATGAATCGAGACAATGAAACGAACCGTCCAATCGCGGATGTACATTTATTCTTCCTCCCTGGAGAACAATGAGCTACCCGTTCGCAGCTTGTGTCTAACAAAGAATATCGTACACGAAAACTACCCCAAAAATAATCGTGTATATTTACGTAAATTCCTGATCGTACGACGGGAATCGAGCTTCGCGTGGGCTCGTTATCGTTACGAATCGGCGCACGATTAACGCGATGACCCCCAACGATACACCAGAGTCCGGTTGGAAGCTCGCAAACACAATAATACATCGCACTTTGATGGCGCAGGTGCGAAATCACGGTACGACAAATAAGCGTGTACACGCGGATATATCGTCGAGCAGTCAACGAGCGCATCGAGAGATGTCGCCAGCTGTCCAAAATCACGATAAATTCACACGCCGCTTATCCCCGTAAGTTCCGGAACACTGGCCTTCACTGGCAAATTCGAGGAGGCCGATAATCTCTCCGAAACATAGTCGTAGCCGATGCACCTGCATGTGAAATTCACCCTCAACCCCCAAACCCCATCCGCTTTCCTCACCCGCGCTCGCCTTGCCTTCACGCACAATGACCACGCTTCTAATTATGCGGTCTGACAAACGAGTCCCATTCGTTCATTATTGCAGATCGTGCGGTTAAAGGGGTAAGAAGAACGAAGGGAATTCTCGAAAGTCACTGGCCACGGTAGTTTGCTTTTGTTAATCGTTTCCTCACAAATCCAACGTTCGAAATATATTTATCCTTTCTCTTTTTTACAATTTTCATTATAACTTCACGCTCGTTTCGTAAGAATGACATGGCTGTTTGAAATATAAATTGTTTTTTTTTCGCTGTTACCAACCGCCCTTACAATTTCCTCGAGCGACCTAGCGATTCGAGGGATTTTTTCAACTTTTTTGTAAGGAAATCTGGATATCAAGAGAGGGAGGCGAGTCGAGCGAGCTAGAAAAACAAATAGTTTCACGGTGATGGATGTTAGCACGGATTTACAGAGGGTAAGTTCCTGGTAAGACGCGATAGGGATGAAACCTAATACGCGGATAGACCTAGAAAGAAAAGGTAAAAAACAAGAAGGAAAACGTCGGTTCGGACGTAACGTACCTACGGAAGGTTTCGACGAGAACTAAAGAAACGAAAGACTCGCGGACACGTGCGAACACGAAGGTTGTAGGGAAAAGCGCGAATCGACAACGGGGTGGTGTTTTAAAACGAGTATGTTATCGATAATCGAAATCAGAGGGCATACACATTGCGCGGGGGTTGTGCGATTCCCTCTCTCTCGTTCTCTCTGTGTGTTTCACCATCCCCTTTCAGTACATATATACGTTCATCCCCGATCTGGATTTTTGGTACGCGAGATGGTGGCGCCCTCTGGTTTCTACATATACAAATACACACGTGTACGGAGAACCCGGCGAGATCGGTCGCTACACGATCTCGCGTCGAGGGTGACCAGCCGCGAACATTCCGATACTCTCTGGGAGATTTCACCCCCTTTCAACCCCTACACGTACCATGACGTTCTTCGCTTCCTTGCAGTGTCTCTGTTCGCATACAACCCAGATATATATTTAAAAAGAGAGAGAGAGGGAGGGGGAGAGAGAGAGTTAGAACCGACGACACGAGAGCGATCCGTATCTACCCCTCGAACGCTAGCTCTCCCAGTCGCCTCTCGCATTTTATATCCGGGCGACGACGAAAAGCGATCTGAGCGAAGCACGGATCGAGATCATCGTCACTACGGAAAACGTGTCGACAACGAAATGCCGACGACTATCGAGTTAACGCGCCCCGTCGCGCGACAACAAAAAAAAGAAGAAGAAGAAGAAGAACGAAGTACGTAAAACGTTTTCATCCCCCGCATCTCCCACATATTTCTATATAGATTCGTGGCACTGATTTTTCTATTCGACGCGAAGAGGACACGTAGGACGTAAGAATGGACGGCGAAAGCTCAGAGATCCGTATAATTCTCTTTGCTCGAGGTCTTCTTCGACGCGATCCGTTGTCGTGTATCATCCCCTAGGGGATTGCTCGTTCGTCGAAAAGGGTTAAGGGCGACCGAGCGCGATACCTCGACCGTTTCTACGCCAAGGAGGAGGGCGGAAGTGTATAGTTTCATGACGTATATAACTAATTTATATGATATATACACATATAACTATATACGAATACAAGACATTAATTAATTATCTCCCGACTTTCACTTCCGTCGGAATTTCTAGCTTCAAGCCCCTTTTCGTTCTTTCGCCAAATAATTCTTACCGAATACATTGTTACTCTCGAGCATAATAATAGCTCTGATATCAAATATACATACACACACACACACATATATATATATATATATATACATTTGATCCCTCTCGGTTATACTCCTGTTGCAGCACACCCCAATGACTCCTTACAAGGGGTACGAATCTATACGTTATGCCCGCAAGGAGTACGCGAGAAACCCTCTCTATTGCTCAACAACCCCCTCCCCTCTCACCCTGCAACACCACCACCTATACATAATACGTATACCCTACTCAGCTCCCGATTCAACGCCTCTCAGACTCTCTCGCGCGCGAGTTGTGGGATATGAGGCGCGAGCTTCGCAGTGCTTCACGCTCATTCTACTCCTCTATGTATCGTTCGTATATAGCTAACTCTCGTGTTCCGACGGTGGGCTACCGTCTCGCATACACGTTGTATTTATATATATATGTTATATGGGGGTGTGTATATAACTCTCGGATGGAGTATACGCGTGTATACGTCGTGAATGCGGTGACGCGTATACAGGGGGTGGCATACCGCGATCGGACTCGTGGCCCCCGGGGGTCGATCGCTCATCTCTCCTCATTCCTGTCTAGGTACATTGAAGTACCGCCCGTATATACGGGCAATCCCATGCCAACTCGATCAACGTCCTTTCCTCGTTTTCGGTAAATTTGATTACTTTTTTTATATCGTTTTTACACCCCTAAAATATCACTATTTTTTAAATTTTCCTACAGTTTACTTAGAGAAGGTTTTATCAGGAGTGGGAGTATGAAACCGGAATTTGCCTATAGATGGGGCTAGCCGTCAGTTTAGGGACCGTAAGATCAGTTCTGCAGCGCTATCATTGTCCTCTAGTTGTCCTCAAGTTCTATACAACGGTATATTTTTCCATAACCTTAAACATATTAAGTTTTGTGCCTGCGAACTACGATTTACTGACAGCATTGGTTTTTTTGTTATCATTTGAAGAAAACTACTGAGGAATCGCATCGCATGCTTGCCGAAGCTTATGGTGAACATGCTCTTGGTAAAACACAGCATTTCGAGTAGTTTAAAAAATTCAAAATTCGTGATTTTTACGTGAGAAACGAAGAAGTTCACAAAGAATGAAGTACAAACCAAAATAAACAAGAACTTGCGGATCAATTGAATCTGACGCAGAAAACTATCTCCATTCGTTTGAAATATTTTTTATCATTTTTAAACAACGCACGTGTCATTTTTATACAAAAATTCTGGTTTCAGACTTCTACACCTGGTATATATACCTAAGGTGTCGACAATTTATTCGAAACATGATTGAAATGTGTCGCGAAGGTCGATCGGTAATATAAATGGTAATGGAGACGATCCGAGGATTGGACGAAAGATTTTGTTAACACGGAAAAGACCATGGTACTCTGGTCTAGCGATAAGGTTATAGTTCATACTGTATGTTAGGTACCGCGTCGTCATCGTACGAAACACGTTCGGTTCGTATCGGAACATCGAGGTCCTCTCTGAACTTGCCTTTTGCCTCTCTTGGTAATATCTCTTGGCTGCTATCCACCCATCTTACATCGATCATCCGCTTGGATTCTATTACATTTTTCACTCGTTCGGTCCTGTACCCACACACACACACACACACACGCACATACGTTAGAACGTGAATTTTCGACCAATTCTCAAACAAAGTGACAAACACCCCCTTCGTAGTTTCGAAATAATTTCGAGAGGATTTTCACAAAAAATTCCACCCCGTCCGCATCCTTTCACTGGATAAATACGGCACGGATATAGAATTAATCTCGTGGCAGCTCGACAGTTTGTGTCACTTGTCGTTTTTTTTTCATTCTCTCTTTCCCCTCGCCCTCTTTTTATTCTCGTTTAAATCGCACTTTACCCGGTGAAAGTCATTCTCACGGTTGACGAGTCTCTTACTCTCGTCTCCCAAGGGACCATTGGCAAATATAAGAAAGAGGAAGAAAGATAGAGAGAAAAAAGGAATGAGAGAGAGAGAGAGAGAGGTGGAGGTGAGCAAAGAAAGCTGCGTGGACCAGGCCGGGACCAGAACATTTTATGAAAATTACCATCGAATAAAAAAGTAAAACAGATAAAAACTAATGTATGCGGGGGCTAAGGGTTGGGCATGGTGGTTGAAGAGGGGAGAGAGAGAGGGAGAGAGAAAAGGACGAAAAGCCATGCGATCTCGTTCTAAATTTGCATATAGCTCCGCGTACCTCCGGCTTCGTAGCTTCGTCGCTGCTTACATACATACACGCACATATATATATATTTATACGAAGGTTTAGGTTTGTTGCGGCAGAGTCTGCTTTTCGCCATTTTAAGAATATATATCGACGCTCGAGTTCTCGTTCGCATTATGTAGAGTACATAAAATTGCTTTTACCTTCTATTAACAATTCATATTTCTTGCGTTAAAGTCGCTCTCCGCCGTCTTCGCGTCTCCGTCACCGAGACGAGCGAACCGAAAAAAAAAATGTCCGTCGCCCGCGACCATTCGCAAGCTTGGGTGCGATAAAAAGTTATTAGCGCGGAAGATTTTTCCCGGGAACGTATTCGCCGTATCGCTCGTTTTACTTATACCGATGTATATATGTATATCCCTGAGTTTGGTCGAGAGTGAATGTGTCTCGGTACTTTCCTTCGTACTTTCGAGGAAGAACTTCGCAACGTCTTTATGTCGGAAACGACGTAAAGTTTCGGACGAAACTATCTCGGGTGTCAAGTTCCGGGATATATCCGGAACTAGCCTTTGATTTGGAGGAAAGGTGCGTCGTGCACCCTTCGTTCTCGGCATTTCGAAGATACACTGGCCTCGCGTTTCCGGCGACCAACGGGCTTAATGGCCGCCGATCTAATTGCTTCCGGCGGGCCCTCGTGTTCGTTCATTCGGTCAAATTTAATATCCGGAATTACGCGGTGTCGCCACTGACAGGGGTGAATGAATGCACGCGTGAATAGATGGATATATAAGGTTCGCATATATATTTATGTTGCAGTTGCAGAATTGAAAGAAAAGTTTATATACATGGGTATATACAGGGTGTTTGGCAATTATAAAAATACGGGAGATGGACAGATAGCTGGGATTAGTACAAACACAATGGTTTTTTTAAAATTGTCCTGCGATGAAAACTGACCGAGATATTAATTCTCAAAGTTTATAAATTTGAAACATAACCTAACAATGTGAACGCGCTGTCGATAAATTTGGAGATCGCGGGTTCGAATCCCGCTAAGAACTTTATTTTTTTTTTACAGATTGTTGCTTTTTTTGTAGATCTTGTCAAAATAATTATTAAGAAACGATGAGTCGATACAGTAATAGAAAATAATTTAGTTTCGTCGCTCAATCGCAGGCGGCTCAATGCCGTAAACTGTCAACTTTGTGAATTGGTATCTCGGCCAATTTTCATCGCAGAACACTTTTAAAAAATCGGTTTTACTCGTACCAATGCCAACTATCTCCACATTTTCCGTGTGTAGTTGCCCGATACCTTGAATTTCTTCAATTACGCAAACTCTCGCACGATGTCGTGGCCGTGCGCTACATCGAGTGCTGCCACTCCGCAACCGCTGTAATTAATAACTTCGAAGATTTTCCTTCCTTCAACCCCATTTTCATTAGTTTCACATACAACCACTTCGTTAATACGTACGAAACCCTTTTTTTATATAACCGTACGGACAAACGTGTCGCTGTACATAAACGCAATGTACAAAGTTGTACATTGGATTTATATACGCGAGGCGTCTATAGGAGAGTCGTAGCAGGTGGTGGTCGGTCGGAAACCTCCCGCGGTACTCTGACCGCTCTCGTGCCCATTGTTTCCCAACCGCCACGGGCAACGTTGCCGCAGTACGTGGCTCGGTGGTTGGTACTCACGCGGATTTCTGCATTCCGCATTGTTGAATTCCTCACGGCCAGGTGAATACGCGCGCACGTCGCGCAACGCCTACCCCGCTTCTCGCTCGACTCACCCCCGTCGTTCGGCCCCTTTCACCCCTCTCGCTGTCAACCCCGCCATAGCAACGATCTTGAATCCTCACCGCGATCTAAAAACGAACCAAAAAAATTCATTCGACACATCCGCGTCTCAAATTTTCCAAAAAACCCTCCCAAAAACAGAAACATTGTCGTCGCGCGTATATCACGAGCGGCGTACGTAATTATCCAATATCGTACTTAATCTCGCTACGACCGCGTTGTACCGTCGGCGAGGCAATAAGCGATCCACGGAGTGATTTAGTGACCCTGAGCTCTCTGTGCCCGTCTCCGAGCTCTCCCTGCTTTTCTCGTTTCGTAAAGCCTCTCTCTCTCGTCGCGCTCGCACCGTGGAAGAGAACGTAATATGAGAGCCGGGGGTTGAAGAGGAGCCAGGACGACGTGAAGTGTATGGAAAACGAGCGAGAGGACGCATAGAGAGGACTCCGGTGGTTTGGTTCGTGGCTATAGACACGAGCGAGTGGAGACCGCGAGAGAGCCGAGATTAATCGACCGCGCAGCACTCCTTCCTTTGAAGTATACCCTCTTTGTAGATAGTGGCATGGGCTATCTCTCTCTCTCCCTCGCACACATACACACATACACACAGACAAATATATATATACGTATATACGTGTACATCAAGCCCGGCCACCCTTCCCCGTCCACATCCCACCGCCTTGTCAATTTTCTTGGGCCCTGATTAATGAACCTCGTAATATAGTCTGTACACGCTAACGCGAGAAAGAGAGATGAGAGAGCGAGAGGGACAGACAGAGAACGTCTCGCGTCTCCCTTCTCGTTCCCGGCGTTGCGCGGAGCCTCGGCTTATTAGATACTTATTAGTTATTAGCCGTTCGCACGCGCGCGCACTACGGCCTATGGTGCGCCCCTTTCGATCTCAACTCACCCTCCACTCCCCCTTGGCTCGCCCTCCATCTCGCGGTTCTTCTCTTATATATTTTTTCTTTCTCTCTCGCCTCGTTGAAACGAACAAGGCATTTATTATATATATAATATGTATATATATATGTAACGGAAAAGGTGAAGAGCTTAGCACCTGAAACGTCTCTTCGGAATCCGAGGCTAATTGGAAAGAATCCGGGCTCTGAGCGTACCGTACTGTGTTATTTATCATTATTATTGATAATAACAATTACCATCGTTATTATTGCGGTAGAGAATTTTATACGAATATACGATTATACAAGGATGTAGCGTGTAAATAGAATAACTGTTTGGGTAATCGAGAAATAAGCCGGGGGAGAATTAATTGTGACCGGTGGTAAGTGTTCTCTGTCTTTTCCGATTTTTCGGTCAATGACCTGATCGTAGTTAGTCGTTGATTGGCCAATTATTTTTCTTGGAAATGAAAAAACTTTTTTCTTAACTTCTCTCTAGCTCTGTCATTTGTTTTCTCGATTTCATATTATTTTATGATCGAAGAAAATAATCGAAAGGGTAACGAGAAGTTCGATTTTGGAATTTTGTTGAGAAAATTTGAATTTCGTCGAAGATAAAGGAGACGCGTGAACGCGTAAGGAAATTTGGAAAAACGAAATCTTCAATTCCAAAAAACTTTGTTCAAAGCTCGCATCAAGCTTGAAAATGAAAACGCGCAGTATTGACGCGTCGCAAATATATTCACAATTTTATATAGGTACATACATATAAAATAAATCCCGGGAAAACTCACAAACGTCCCAGATCCGTTGAAACTAAATAAAAAAAGAAGAAGAAAAACCCGAACGAAATACGAATTGAATAAAATAAAATATGAAGTAAAAGCGTATTCCGAGAAAACTCGCGAATACACGAAAATTAATGCAAAAGAGAGCAGGGAACGTAACGAAGAGAGCAAGAGCGCGAAAAAAAAGAAAGAGGAAAAGAAACGAGAGAAAGAGAGAGTACATCGGTTTTACCGCATCGTGAGCAAAAATCGAGTGTTTCCCGCGTAACGTGCGGAAACACGAGAGAAGAGCTCACCTACGTGGTGTATAACGCTTTTCTCTATGTATGGCGTAAGCTCTCTCTCTCGCGCTAGTTCCGTGTGGCGAGTATTGATTCCAACCTCGAAACGCGAAGGTGGTGAGGCCGGGCGCGGGGATCGTCGCCGGGGCGATAGAGTCACTAGACTTTACGAACTCCAGGTGCGCCGAGAGTATCGCGCGAGTTACACAGTGATACACATAGATATATCTTCCTGTGTATGTGTGTGTGTGTGTGGATGCATGTGTGTATGTGTATGTATCTGGTGGAGAAAGCGGCAAAGCTCGGTGAGCTGTACGTAGAGAAGCCTGTGAAATAAAAGTCGAAGGAGTTACACGGCGGTGACTGAAGAGGAGAAGGGGGGGGGGGGGGGGGGCTCCTAGCAAATGGAAAAATGGAAAAAGGGAGTGAATCGCGACTGAAAAGAAATAAAAAAAATCCTCTCGGTACGAGATTTATTTTTCATTTCTTTTTTTTACGAGTCGTATATTAGATATTTGCTTGTCGTAACGATTTATCGTTAAATAAAGAAAATAGAATGTATTTAAGGCAATGATAATAAATTTTTGTTTTTACCTTGAGAGATAGAATATTTCGATTATGTTGGAAGTACTTTTGAATTAAATTGTTAGGTGGGACAGTTGGTAACGTTTCCAAGATCGTTAGATCGTAAGGTGTCGCTAGTCTCGCTCCTGCATTTCCTTAATTCCATTTTTTTTCATGAGTCGTAAATTAGATATTTCCTTGTGATAACGATTTATCGTTAAATAAAGAAAAAAGAATGTATTTAAGGCAATGATAACAAATATGTGTTTTTACATTGAGAGATAAAATATTTCGATTATATTGGAAGTACTTTTGAATTAAATTGTTAGGTGGGACAGTTGGTAACGTTTCCAAGATCGATAGATCGCAAGGTGTCGCTAGTCTCACTCCTGCATTTCCTTAATTCCATTTTTTTTTTCATGAGTCGTAAATTAGATATTTCCTTGTGATAACGATTTATCGTTAAGTAAAGAAAAATGAATATATTTAAGGCAATGATAACAAATTTGTGTTTTTACCTTAAGAGATAAAATATTTCGATTTTATTGAAAGTACTTTTGAATTGAATTGTTAGGTGGGACAGTTGGTAACGTTTCCAAGATCGATAGATCGCAGGGTGTCGCGAGTTTTGCTCTTGCATTTCCTTAATTTCGTAAAAAAATACAATTCTCTGTTGCCTGGGAAAAAAAAAGAAAAAGAAAATCGTCGAGAACCGACGTTCTTCGAATTTCGTTCTCGTTGCTCTCTTTCCTTTTTTTTACCACCACTGTCCCCACTCTCTTTTGTTTAAGCATTTTAATTACCGTCCACGCTAGCGAGACACGTCGAACGCGTTCGCCATGATGCGTATTCGCGCTTTTTTCGTTCGCTCACGTTTATATATATATGACGAAAGCTCAACGTTATATACGATTTGTATTTATGCCCGGCGTAATACCACGTCCTCCCTCTTTTCGCTCCTTCGCTCTTTCGCGAACGCGTGTTCGCTCGCGATATTACCAACCGGGGATTTTGCATTTTCTCTCTCTCTCTCTCTCTCTCTCTCTCTCTCTCTCTCTCTCTCTCACTCACTCACTCACTCTGTGCTGACTTTTTTCCATCATGGATGCGCGTTCCACGCAGCATCCGGAACGAAGCATAAAGGGGTGACGAAGAGGAAAACCACCCCCGAGAGTACGCGACGAGCTACTACCTACATATATATATATATATGTATATATACGTATATGTATGTGTGTATATATGTATGCATATACACTCACCCCCCACCCCTCGTCCTCTTCTGCCCCAGAGTCGAAGCTTTGAGCTTGCCGCACTCGGCTTTGTCGATGTCCACCTCTTCCCTCCCCCCACCCCCTCTCGACACCCACCAGCCAACCCCCAACCTCGTTCTACCCTGTATTCGTCCACCCCGCGTGGTCGTCGTCGCGTTTAATATTGGCAAAGTGCTCGGGCAAAAACGGCGGGACTGAATTATGAATTTTACATTGTGCGCCCGTGCAAGAGATATATATATATAGGCGTTAACGCGGAAACGCGACAAAAAGGCGAACACGATGGACGTATGTATGTACTCAACGTTCTATATACGAATACGTATGTAACCAAGTACTTGGTCGAGGGTGTTACGCGCCCTTGAGTGTCGGTCGCATACGCGATATCCGGTATAGGAAGATTTTTGTCATTAAAATCGGAACACCCGACGTACGAGCGCGAATTTCTTTTGATTTTTCAACGACGATGATTTCTCAAATGAAAAATTCGTAATGGTTTTCTGGGGATGAATCGTTTTTTTTTGGCTTTATTTCAATCGCTTGAAAACGCGTCTTTGGGGAAAAATGGACGAAAATCTCGTTTTCTATGAGTCGACGCTGAGCGAGAGAGGAAGATCGTTTGATCTTCTCGAGATACTCGCAATATCGAAAGCGAGTGGAAATTCGTAAACGAGAAATATCACCGGGGGAATATGCAATACAAATTTTTCATTTCGCAAATGGATTTTTTGTTTTTTATACGAAAAGTTGAATCGTTTCGTGAGAAATTTGTCAATAATTCTCGTGATAAAAATAACGTTCTTTTTTTTTTGAGAATTTTGTAATTGTTTTCTCGCGAATGTCTTTTAAGGGCCAGAGGGTTGAAAATGTCGAGACCTTTCGCTCGAGTCACGCTCTAACCGTCTCGTCGACGATCGACTCGGTGACACGAGCGATGGAAAAAAAGCGACGAAGAATATTTTATCGTTCCATTGGGAATCGTGGTTTATAGTTCGAAGCGTGAATTTTCTACGAACGTATTTATAATTCGTCGAGATTAGAACGAAGGTAGGAGGTAGTCGAAGGTGAAGGAGAACGGAAGACGAAGAGCATTCGCTCGTGTTCGAGGGTTCCGGATCTTTCGCATCGTTCTACGTACGAGAACGGTCCATTTTTCACTCTCTCGTATATTGTAAACGCGAGCTATTAATACCAACGTAATACGAAGCACAAAGGAGGTAATTAGCGCTCGGTTCATCAGTCACTGGGCATCCCTCTCGCTGTATAACGCGGTATATTCCATACGAGCTGCATAATGCACGTATACGCTCGTAAACGTTACGTATAACGCGCGGAAGATGTTGCGAGGATCAGCTGGATTCGAATCCTTAAGGACGAGATGTCTCGTACAGTCGCGATTAAAAGTCGATCGAGATTAAGCGACAAAACTGCTTCGAGATCGTCGAACGATCATCCCTACCTATCGTCCAATTAATTGAATTTTAATGAAATTTTATAATCAACGATCGTTCCTCGTTCGATCGTTGTATCAAAAATTGTCAAAGAATTTTATTTTTCGTCACGACTGTATGAGCCTAAACACCCTTAAGAGTCCAATGCATATTCACATCGCTCTCGAAGAACGTCTCGCTACCATCGAGACGCTTAAAGACGCGAGCCCATGGACTTCTCTCGGGTGAACACGTGTTACTTTCGCTCCGTAGGGTGAGACGAGAGCCACATTAGTGCCACTAATGAAACTCGCTCTTCCTTCCATCTCACCTATACAGCCTGCCGTTCCCGCATCTCTTTCTCTCCCACAGAATAATCTTTCGTTGATGAAAAAAAGAAGACGAGCGAGAGAAAGAAAGAAAGAAAGAAAGAAAGAAAAAAACTAAAAGAGTTTCCTTTCGACTCCGATTAACTCGAGTTATATTTTACGTCTGTTATAGGCGTTTGTGATGAGCAATCGCGCGAGACGAACCAAGATTTTTAATTAGAGACGAGAATAAGGATCGCGTTGGAACGTTGGCAAGTTGGATGCAAACCGTAGGATCATCGATCAACGATACGAGATGGCGTACGAAGCGATAATAACGCAGAGTTATATGCGCGTAGGTGCTTTTAGAACGAAGTATCAAAGAGGTCGTCCACTTTCGTTCGATATAATAACCGCGCGGGTCTCGATGTTTCCCGACGGGTTAATTTTCATCCCGACTACCTCGTTCCTCTCTCCAATAAAAAAAAAAAAACATTTCATAAATTTACCCCATCGACGATTATCTTATCGATAATAATTCATCGATATCAACGTCCTTCGATTAATTCTCCTCAAACTCTACGAAACATTCTCGCTATTATTTATTTTCGTAAATAAGTAAATAAATAAAATATAAACAAAAATTCTATGTTATATGTCAATTCTTTTGTACGCACGCACGACAGGAAGTGCTCCAATAAAAAAAAAACATTTCATAAATTTACCCCATCGACGATTATCTCATCGATAATAATTCATCGATATCAACGTCCTTCGATTAATTCTCCTCAAACTCTACCAGACATTCTCGCTATTATTTATTTTCGTAAATAAATAAATAAATAAAATATTAAAAAAATTCTACGTTATATGTCAATTCTTTTGTAAACACGCACGACAGGAAGTGCGTAGCGCGTTGATTGGCTGGTGGTCCTATGCTCGGGGAGGGTTACCTCGGTGACCTCTGACCCAACCCCCGTGGGGGCGCGCTCGTCCGCGGGCGCGCGCGCACGCCTTCAACCCCCCTCGAGGAAGTAATTACCGGGCCACCACCCTCGCTCGATAACGCGCACGCTATCTCGCGTATGTTCCATCTCCCTCGTTCCACCGTTATAACTCCTTGCTCCTTCTCCTTTAGTCGTCCCTAAACGCCACCCAATGTACGACGCCGACGCCGACTACGCCCGCAGTTTCCCTCGTACCTACACCAACACGTACGCGATTCGTAGTTACGGTGGACCTCTTCGATGTCGTACGTACGGTTCGTTAATACACACGGACGTATCCTTGTTATACGAGCGCAAACCGCTCTTTACCTCCCTCGCGTAATGTACTTCCATCGCATATATTCATCTTCCTCCACCTTCTTGTATCTTCCGTGTAAAGGTACTATCCCTCTTGCATACCCTTGGTATAACATTAACTTTCGTGCAAACCTGCCTTTACGAACCCTCCAACATTTCGGAAAGTACACTAAGTCCTTCTTGCAACACGCTGTTTTCGTCGATATATACGCGATGTGGTCGATACTTTATTCATAGCGCTTATTCGTTTATTTATATACGTGGAGGAAGGGAGTTGGGGGTTGATATACCCGGTGACGTTAAATACTCAGTCGTATTTTCAACTGGGAATTCATGCTAGTTTACTTCCTTGATCGTGTCAAAGATTTTCATTAATTTTTGAAAGTCTTGGATTTGGAGTAATTGTCATTATAATGAAATATTATTATTATTTATATTACATTTTTTAGAATTGAAATGTGATACTGATAATTGTAGATTAAGATAATAATATAAACCTGAAAATTCTAGATGAATGTGATAGGTATATAATTATCTATTAATATTACCAATTAATTACTATATTACTAATTACTATACTATATAATTACTATATAATAACTATATTACCTATTAATAATTAATATAATAATTATATTAATTATATTAATATATAATATAATATTAATATTAAATTAATAATAATATAATAATTATTGTATTAATTATTAATACTATATTATATATTAATGTAATTAATATATTAATATATTAATCTAAAATTTTCAGATTCAGATCATAATATAATTCTTAATCTATTAATTATTAATATTATATTATATATTAATATTATTAATATAATATAATGTATTAATAGATTTATATATAATTCATTTATATATTAATATATTAATCTAGAATTTTCAGATTTATATTACAATTCTAAAAATTCTACAATATTTCTAGAAGAAAAATCTCGTTCGACACGCCGATCTACTTCATTAATTATACTCCCAATTTTCATAAGATCTTCGATATGCTCGTTGACGATAAATGTCAAAAAAATCACTACCCTCTTTTTGCCTCTGTACCTTTTTCCCCCTGTACATATTTTCCACCAACCGGCAAATTATACGTAAGTAGCGAGCCTCTCCTCGTACCTCGTTCGCATAAGCTCGTGGTCACATTACTCCCATTTTCCATACGCTTTGCTCTCGTATCCGTACCTCGCGGCCCACAGAATTTTCACCCTTAACACAGGGGGTGCATACCTATATTTATATCCGGATACACATTCAACCTCTCCTCTCCCCTTACCACGTATGATGTAACGTACGTGGCTATTTTACCTTTGCGTATGTCTAACCCTTGGAGGAAAACGAAGTGCCGCAATTACGCAACCATAAATTGCAACCCTTCTCGACCTGCTAGGCAGTAGATATCAGGGAGGAAGGGATGAGGCAAAATTGAGATGGAGGACAGATCGTTGATAACGGAGAGAGGCCAAAGCGTTATTGGGAGTCTATTTGCATTTATGATACAGCGAAAAAATTTTCTCTTCGTTAACCCCGGTCGATCTTTACCTCGAGATATTAATTAATTTTTTAATTACACTCAAAATTGTTTAATTCATCGACCCGCGTAATTATAACGATTTATGTTTCTCCTTTGCGTATATTTGTTTCATTCTTCTTTCTCCTTGCTATCTATTTTCCAATCGCGATTTATCATCCCCCCTAACTGCAAGCTTTAATTCCCTCGACTACCCCTTCTAGGTAACACGCGACCGGAGTTAAGAAATCTCCAAGTGAGGATTTCGAATTTGTCGACGCGAAGATTTACACCAAACGTTTCACACAGCCCCCTCTTCCTTTCCTCCCTTCGCGCGATCGTGAACCGTTACGTACCATAAACGTAAACGCTTTATCGAAGCGAACGCGTTCGCATTAGAATAGATTGGTATCGAGGAGAGCGGTGTGTAGCAAGGGTAGATTTAACGTCGAGGAGGGGTGGAACAGAAAGAAAAAGAGAAAATCACGCGCGTGCTATAACGCAAAGAAACTGATCGAATTATTTAGCGTGAACGAGCAATATCCCTGTGCTTCTTCATCCCTTCGAGCAACTCGTGTCGCGATAGGTTTGTCGTCGAAGGATTTTTCGTCACTCGTTGTTGAAGAAGGGTGCAAATAATCTCACGATGAACGAGACACCAAAATCTCTATTTACCGTGCTATACGCGAATGTACGATTTTTTTCGCTTCTTTTTGATAATACGAAACATTTAATTCGACACGAGATAAATATCTATCCTCATGATTGGAATTTTTGTTCTCACAAAATTAACGTCCTAGCGTTTTTGCCGAGGGATTTGTCACTCGCAGATTTGGTAGGAATCGATTTCTTGCGGTTTACACTGCGATTCCCGTCATTTCCAGATCAAGATAAACCGCGATATCACGTGATTTTTAATAATTCCCAGTCTGATTTCAGATGAAATGGTTAACTATTTTCTTGAGTGATCAACCCCTTCATTTTTTGCACCCTTAAGATTGTTGTCATTCGTATATATACAAAGAAAAACAGCTGACAAAAAATCGAAGCACAGAAGTACGTAGTAGATTCGTCGATTACAAAATGTTGATCGATTTTGGTGATTCGTGACGAGAAGGCACAGGGGGTTGAAAAAATCGTCAGCGATTAAGTCGAAGTACGCGAATGAGATCTCAGAAGTGGGAGGTCAGGGGGAGAGAGGTGAACACGTGGGAGTGTGACCCCGGTACGTGTTTCTCATTGGCAGCGCGATCCGGAGTCTCGAACGTGATTGGTGGTGGGTCGTAGGGTCGCGATACTCACCTACCCCTTAGCCTCGGGGTTGCGCGACCTCCCACGCGAACTCGCGAGATATACCTCCGCAACCGAGGGGAGTCAGCACCTCCCATCTACTCGTTATAGCCGTAGAGACTCGTACTAACTCCCACCCCCCTGTGCAAAATTCACGTTTGAAGAAAAATCGAGAAAATAAGATTTTCTTTTTTATCGAAATGTCTCAAATCGAAAAAAGTAAAGATTCTAGTAAAACCATCGATGCGTCAGTCGGGGGGTTGTATATATATCGTAGGGCGGAGATAATTGGTCGACGCGTAACGCACGGACGTGTTCGCTATTGCGAAATCCCTCGGAAAACGAGGAGAAAACCGCGGAGTACAATAACTATCGTGTGGAGGGGTGGCGAAAGAGGGGGGAAGAATCGCGGGTGAAGCAAGGGCGGATAGGGACATGCACCCCGAAAAATGCGTGCCACTCTGTACGGGGACTAAAAATGGTTCGTGCGACGTAACACGACGAGCTCATCCATCAACGACCGTGACAACCAGCAAACCGAGGCGATTAACTTTTGTGGCTTTTATATAGTATAGATATATCTAGCCCTGCTCGTCGACTAGACTTTTTTGGTGTTGTTCATTTACCTTGGATATACGGGATGTTCCAAGCAGACCCGATCACCGCGAAACTCGAACTCGTTTCGCGAACATTCGCTCGCTAATGTTTCTTTTATTCTCGATATTATTGCGGAAATGTAATGGTTAGTTGGGTTTTTTGTTTAAATAATAGTAATAATTATTTATTAATTATTGTTATAAGAATTACTCGATTTTAATTGTTGTAAAAAATTGGGAGTGACATAACGTATAATTATCTATTCATTATTATTATTATTATTATTATATATAATAGTAATTACTCCAAATCCACCAATTATAAAAATTCTAGAGTAATTATTATTATAGTAATATGTTTATTATTATTATCATACAGCTATAATAATAAATATCTAATTATATATTATATCACTCTAAAATTTGTAGAATTATTATATTTAGAATAATTCTTATGATAATAATAATTAATACAAGCGAGAGAAAGAGATCTTGGTCGACACTGTTAAAAAAAACAAAGACGTTGAAAAAAATATTGAAAAATCGGTCTCCAATGGATAGTTAGCGGAACGAACTACGTGCATTTCCAGTTTTACGCCTGTGACACGAGTTAACGATTTTTTGTTCTATCTTGTAAATTTGTATATCGCCAGACGAGTTTTATTATTAGACGCCTCGGAGTAAAAAAAAACCAGGACGAGGTGAGGGCGAGGATCGTCTGTCCCCGCGAGAGCTTCGGCGCTGCCTCTCGCTCTCTCTCTCTCTCTCTCTCTCTCTCTCTCTCTCTCGCTCTCTCTCTCTATACATATGTATAATATCATACGTAAGACACAAGCGTACGTATAGTCAGCCATGCAGGATGCACCCTACGAGAAGCGCACAAAAATTCTCAGCTTCCGGCTTGACTCTTGATTTATCGAGAACGCAACACGAATCTATTGCACGTACGAAAGTTGTAAATTCACCGCAGCCGGTCACGTTTTTTTCTTTTCGCTTTTCTTCCCTCCTACACTTCTTCTTCTTTCCCGCATAGTTTCCCGTCTTCTCACAGCGACAAGTCGACTTACGGGTCGAAGAGCTCGTTAAAGCGACTACAGAGATTTCATTTGCTGTACACGCGTTTTGTATATTGTCGTACGTCGGTTAACGCTTTACCCCCGAAAAAAAGCTCGCTCAACGACACAACGGAAACGAAGGGAATAGCGCGAACATTTTTCCCATTCCGGAATCACCCTCGTCCTTCTTCTTCTTTCTATAATTCACTAAGGGGAATTCATTAATTTAGTTTTTTTCAATTCTTGCTCGTCTCGCCGTATTTACTACCCGAGCGTTTTCTATATTTTCTTTCTTTTTTCTTCGCGCAGTTTTCTCATCCTCCTCATCGATGGGTTTTCTTTTTTTGTGCCAGGCTCATGAATCCAGGGTTATCCGTAGTCGCGGACCTCGCGCGTCATTTATGAAACACTAAGATCTGTATCGTTTCGTGCGCGAACCCCACGAAACGTTCGTCTTTTTTTCTTTTCCTCTCGTTTTTTTGTTCTAGTCGCTCCGGGGAAAAACGCTATACTTCGTTGACCGATGATATTTTTATGGCTCGGGAGATAAGAAAAGATTGCCGCGCCGCGACGCATCGCGAGCCGTCGTACAGCACTTTTATCCGGGTAGATATATATCTTTGTATAACAAAAAATATATATATTGTGGATAGACGTAGTTTTTTTTCTTTCCTGGCTCTTTTCGATAGCCGGTATTATGACGGGCAATCGTCGCTCGTATCCGCCCACGACAATGAGAGATTCGAGACCGATACATAGATATAAGGAGCGTACGATAAGCCACCCTTCAGTGATTTTCTTCTATCTATTTTTCTTTTTGCCTCGTAGAGAAAGCTTTATTTTTCATGATTTTGTTGTTGTTATTGAAACGATTCAACGTCTTTGATTTCACTGTGAGTTAACGTTTAGACTGTACCACAGGGTTTAAAAAATGACCCAATTTACAAAATTGTATCATCGTTAAGATTTATAAACACCAACGTCTCTTTCTCCCTCTCCCTCGCTGACATCGAGAAATTTCAGGAATGCAAAAATGTCTGATTGTTTTTCTCCTTATAGCCTGGATCCTTCCCAAAATCGTTATTCACAGCTCCTTCCTCGCTGTGAAAATTCTGTAACGCTCGTCCAGAAACTTGAAGACCGAGTCGATGCAGGACCACGAGGTCATCTCGTGAACCGGATGTCCTGAAATATAACCAAGCAAAATGTCAAAATCTTGATAAAAAAAATGAGTCAGATGCAAAATAAAGAATGGACCAACCTGCGGATACGCATTGAACATCACCGCTAGTCGTTCGTTCGGGAGTGTCCAGTGGCTTCTCCGAGGACACCCAATTCCTGGTGACCTGAAACGAAGACGTGGATGACTCGAAGCCTAAAATTACAACGTATCGCGAGCACGTGCTCAACCAGGGGCTTCGTGCACCTGCGACCGAACAGCGTTGGGAGTCGCAACCACAAAGACCGCAAGACGCGAAGATCCAACCCCGCACCTTCCTTCCGTGTCTCGCAAAATCTATACCGCAGTCCACTTCCGATGTCGCGTTAACGAAACTCTTCTACGTTGTTTCGTGACACTCGGGGGACGTTCTACATATATATGAGCGACAGCGATGAAGATAGAGCTACTTATAAGCTTCATCGATGAGGAAAAGGAAACCGCGAATCCTTCGTCCAGGGCACACGTGCATCCTCGGACTTCTTCTATATACGTATGTGCCTGTGTATATCTAATTCTGCAGGAATAACGCGAGACGACCGCAAACTCGTAACCGCAGAACCCCTCGAACAGGGAGGAAAGAGTTATTAACATCGAGCGAGGTTTCACGTTACTCCCAATCCTCGTTATCGAAAACCATCTCTTCGTCCAGCTGGAAACAATATTAATAAGCGAAAATATAAAAGCTTTTCAAAAAATAACAAAAATATCAAATTTTTCAACCCTCGTGAAGTTTCTTTTACTTTCCATCATGTCGAACTTTGGCAAAATTCAATATTTCCATGTCGAGACCGCTGCCAACCAATTAAAAACAACCCAACGTTCCCTAGATTGATCACGCGCGATCGTTGGATCTACGAGAACAAAAATTGAATATCGCATTTTCGAATTCGTGCAAATAACGATTCATCGACTTTTCGCGAATTTCACCGCTTAATCAATTTGAATATTGGTGTACAAACAGAAGTACGTTGCCTCGTCGACGTAGTTGAACGAGGAGTACGCTGTAACAGAAGTGGCTGACGCCCATAACGACCGGGCTATGAGAGATAGAGGAGAAGCAACCGTTGCTCCCTCGAGGGAAATGCGCCGATTATATTTGCCTAATGTTCCGAAGTTCCGAACTCCCACTGCGCGTTCTCGCAGCATCCATCGACTGTGCCATTACTATACATACATACATACACATATATATATATATTTCCAGACCCGACCGCACGTTTGTCCGGACGAGTTCAGTTCATCGCTATATTCTCTCTCTCTCTCTCTCTCCCATATCCGTCTATTTGCACCGGCACTTTAATTAATTACCTGAAACGCGTTCTACGAACAAGCAACGTATTCGCCTCTACCACTCGAGAATCCGTTCAATCCGAATAAATCGTACAAGAAATAAAAAAAAAGGCTTTGTACGAAAGGTTGAGCGTTGGTCTCGATGGATGGATGGATGGTTTGTCGTAGAAAAAAAGGAACTCGAACTCGCGATGGGTTACGTGAGTTTGAAAAGTGATACGTGGAAGAATAGTATCACCGGGATGAAAAGGGGGAGGGGAAGAGGGTACTTTAGTGTCGTTGGTGAATTTTAGCAGAGAGCCAAGGATCCCATTAGACATTAGTGGCTGGGGCGGTGTGCTCGTACACAACGGTTGTAACAGGGTGGAGGAGAACGCGACGAGATGCTCGATGGCAATGGAACCAGCCTTGGTGATAGCAGAGTGAGAGAGAGAGAGAGGGAGATGGATGCGAAGGGTTGGAAAGCGAGAGAGGTTGATGGCGAAGAGTCGAATCCCTCTCTTTCTCTCTCGCTCTCTACGCTCCCTCTGATACGCTCGAGGCTCGCTCGAGTTTCGAGCTGTGCGAGTGTGCTTCGCTCTACGTACAGCACGCTATGTTCAGAATTATTATTATTATTATTATATATATATGAATATAGGTATGTGTGTGTATGTTGGTGTATAGACAGTAGTAGGATAGCCACTTCTCTCTCTCTCATGGCAACTCGACGATATGGCTCCTATGTACCGCTAGTTTGTACTATAACTCCTCTCACCGCCGTGGTACTCGACTCTTCTACCCTGTTTCCTCGTTCGCCACTCCTCGAACCTAGCTTTTCGTTCGTAGCAGCAACGAGACGAGAGAGCGCAGAGAGAACACCGGCCATTGTCATATCGCGACATTCATCCTCTTCTCCCTCCTCCATACCATGGACCAACCACCCCGACAAACCCAACACTCGGTACATATGCATTATATATTTTCTGTACTCGGAGATGATTCTCCGCCTCTTCTTTTACAATCTCTCTGTCTCTGTCTCTCTCTCTCTCTCTCTCTCTCAGTGATTTCTCTCTTTCTCTCTCAATTTTTTACCCCCTCTGTTTCTTTTATCACTCGAGTACCAGCCGCGCTCACCAACCAGCTATGGACCTTTTTTTTATTTTCTTCCCCTTTTCTTTACGTCGAGGATGCGATGGACCCGAGAGGTCTAGCGAATGCGAAATCGAGTATGACTGGGGAATTAATTTTGCAATTATGGAGGGGGGAAAAGTTGGATAAGATTTTTAGAAAATTGTATAAGAGTCAGGTCGATAAATTTCTAAGATAAGTTGCAATGAATCGAAGGAAGTTGCAGTTTTCTATAGACTGGCAATCGAACTCGAAACTGTGATATTCCTGGCTTAACACTAGATTTACCAGCTATTTGCATATACCTGTTTCTATCTAAATTTGTAACAAATATATATAAAGTTGTATTGAGTTCATTAAATATATTTTCTACTCACAGCTACAGAAGTCATAACGTCATTTCAGAAAACAAATGTTACATGCAGTAGGAATTTTTAATTAAAAATTGCACGACCAGTCAAAATGACTGGTCTGGTAAATCTAGTATTAATTACATCATTGTGAGATACTTGTCCTCCAAGTATTATTAAATAACGTACTTTCGATTAAATCATTGCAATTCCATATTGTTTAGTAATTATCGTACACACATTTCACAATTCTCTCCTCGTTGCTCATTTCTTCGAGAGAGTTTAGAGGGTTGTTTTCAAAGAACTCGTGTGTGTCAAGGAGTAACATTAATTTTTTTCAGTCGTATGACTATTATAATTTCCCTTGGGAATCGCAAAACTAAAGAGCTTGAGAGAGAGAGAGACAGAGAGAGGGAGAGAGGAAAGACAGCCTCGACATCGCCCCGAAAGTGTGGGAGGCTTTTAAGTATACATCGTCTTCTCGAGTACATAATGAGTATATGTGTATGTACAAAATTTATCCCCGATGACAGTAAATGGAAGGAAGAGTAGCACAGGGACATTCGATAATTAGGCAGAAACCTCTCCCTGCCTTTCACGATCCCCATAAGCATCGTTCGTGCTTTACCTCGTTCCCTCGAATCTATACAAATATAGATATAAATCACGACCGTTGTACGAATTGATATCAACATTGGTCGGTACATGTTAATAAAAAGAAACTCAAAATGCAGGGTGCCTTTCACCCCTGTGGACACGAGCACTCCAGCACGAGTTACATCATGCCGCGAAAGAGAATCGAAGCACTTGGTAATGTAGAAGGCTAATATAGAAGAAGTCACGCGGTTTTATTGTCGATGAACAATATGACGAAGCAGGGCGTTAGCAGATGCACGAGAGTTCTATAGGACACTTGGAAATACCCCTGGAAAATAAATATAAAATAAAAACCATGAAAATCAGAGTACGACAAAATTCTATGCACCGAAATGGATATAGATGATTTTTTTGTTTTTCAAGAAATAATGTAGGTAAAAATATCTTGGTTTTCCCATGATTCAAAATTTATACCCGTTCATTGGTAGAGGATTTTTTTAAGTCGCAGATCCATTCTCGCTATCTCTAGAGTACCTTGTCCACGTAGCCTAGTGAGAAACGAGAGTATCTCGCGTATATCGTAAAGGATGAATCACGTAAAGCTGTAGAATGTGCGAGAGAAGGATACGATTATAGAGCGCAAGAGCGTTCTGTACCAATGCGTCGAGTGGGCTAATGGGGAAGAGAAGTCATGCGGTGCCATTGTATTGAAACAATGCCCTTCCCCAGATGGACCGAAGCCCGCGTCGAGGTAACCCCGGTCCTCCTTCCTCTCATCCCGAATACACCACCCGATGATCCCGTACACGATGTGCTTCGGTAATTATCCCGATGCATGTGCGATGCGACACACATATACTTAGGCAATGTGAGCATGTGTATATATGCCCAA
Organism: Netelia fuscicornis; assembly: GCA_946811545.1. Taxonomy (NCBI): domain Eukaryota; kingdom Metazoa; phylum Arthropoda; class Insecta; order Hymenoptera; family Ichneumonidae; genus Netelia; species Netelia fuscicornis. The sequence goes on from OX328015.1 coordinate 4,985,414, forward strand.
AGGTCCCAAAGTGTCGAACATTTGCAGGCGCGTCCAACCACGCATGCATCGCATCTGAGCACCAGCAGCACTCGTGCTATTACTGTTATTACCGGTGGTCTCTTCTCCCCTCTTGTACCATCTCGGCGCCTCGCCCCCGACCATCAGTCGCCTAATTTGCTCGTGGAGTGCCGGTGACACACGTGTGTGTAATCCACTACCTGCATAACGCGGCGGAAAAAGGTCTACCGTTGCGAATCTCTCCAACGATTATCTCTGACATTTCGAATTTACGGGACCCACTCTACGGTCGCCTGCCTACGGTCTTTATAATTTTGCATTCTCGTCGGTACGCGAGAAATTGCGTAGCGATGGAAAAAAAAACTTGAAAGATTTCATTACGTCGAAGTAGACACGAAAAGTTTTTCTTCGATATTTCACTTACTTCGAGAATGTGATCAGTTCCTTTCGTGGGCATCACATGGGAGTGAACGCTGTCGGTGAAAGCTACTGCGAACACCCTTTTGGCGAATTCGTCGCGATTTTCCATCGCGAATTTGACGGTACATACGCCACCGTAACTGTGAGCTACGATAGCGATTTTATCCGCTTTGGATGGTCTTACGTAGTCCGACCATACTGTGCGCATGTGAGCGTGTGGTTCCTCGCTACCCTGCAAATTAAATATAATCGTGACATTCTTAAGAAACGCAAAAAGCAAACGTTTCCTTTGAGCGAATAAAAAATATATTTATTCTGGGTGTACAAACCGGAATTTTTTTAGTGTCGTTGCCAACGAGTCTTTGATTGTCGTTTGTATTGAGAATAAGGACGCCATAACCGAGATCTTTAGCTCTAGTTACGTAGGGTATTTGTGTACCGGAATTGAGGCTGTCGTTTATTATCAAACGACGTGCCCATTGACCCGCTCTGACTACACCACTTCCATGTATTAGTATCATCAATTTATCATTCTCAAAAGCATCGTCACTTGCGAAAATGAATGATCGCAATTCCGATTCAGTCTTACTCGCCTTCGGTACTGGCAATCTCCGAAGGCCTTCTTTTTCCAATAATCCATAAATGTGTTCATTGATTACCTGGAAAATATGAATAAATCCATTAAACATGTAAATCGTGTACTACAAGTGCGAAAAAAATTATTTAGTACTATTAGTACGTCACTCAGCAGATTTCATCGTATTTATTATATAATTAATAATTAATTACCTCGCCGAGTGCCTCGTAACGTTTTTGATTATACTGTGCATCCTGAGAAACTTGAAATTCGAAGCCTTCATTACTCGTCAGACCAGTAGCTGCATCTATCTTGCGCAATTTACCATCTGAAAAAACGCGCGCAAAGTTTAGTTTCTAGTCGCAGTTAGATGGCGCTCTGGAAGTGTACACGTATCAACAGAGGCGCAACGAGCGGCTTACCCGTCTGTAAACATACCCGAGTACTTTAGACAACTGTTTTGTGCAGTCCCGTATGAACAAGTTAACATAGGAAAAACCAGGCTACTCTTCACAAACTATTCTATCTCTTGAGGTGTTAATCTTTTGATTGTCTAGTAAGTTACTTAAATAAATTTATTGTGGTAAAGAATCCCGGTAATGAACACGTCTTATATACCATAACCTCAAATTCCGGCTCGAGCAGTCACCTAGTTATGCTTCAAAAAATTTGTCGATCGGGCAATGACAGTCGAATACGTGCAATTTCGGTTACGGACAACTCTCGCGAGTCTAGGACCATAATTCTGACTATACAAATGTTATATAATGAAAATCCTTCCATCATTACTGACGTACTGAACAACAAAGATATTTACCTCTTAGTAGATTTAATCGTACCTTTGTCAAAGTCATATCCAAACTCCGTCAAATTCCTCGGGAAGATTGATTTCTTTGCCATGGAAATTTGCTCAATCCGCTGGAAAGAGCGAAATCAATGTAGTCAACACACACACACACACACACACAAGTTTACTTCTTTGTTTACCATTCGATCACTGCGAGCGTTGGGCAAATCTCACGAATCTGCGCAACGCTTAACCTTCATTCCAAATTATATCGTAGAACGATTGATACGTACCGTTGTCGCCAGACAGCGAACCACGCAGAGAGACACGAAATATTTTAACAAACCAATTGTTGATACTTCTTAACGCCACGTATGTGCAATATTTTAATGCGTTTGTCACGAATAACTGATGTGTACGTCCTTAGAATTATCTCCAACGAGCTAGTACGAGCTTCTAACGGCGCGCTTGTCACAGCGATATAATATCGTACTTACCTACCATCGGTAATTCTTGTATATACCGATTGTTGGTAATAATGTTAAAAATTTTCTAACATATCAAACATTTCCAATCAAGATAAAAATGATGTTTAGATTTAGATTCACACTCAACCGCTATCAATTGTACATATCACTTATCAACGTATGAATTACATTTTTCACGAATGCTAAACATAAAGAAGAGTAAATTTCCATACTGTTCGAGGATTTATTTACAAACATTTGTCGCAAAATATAACAATTTTCGGGCATTATTCAATCATTTTTAACTATCCTTCAGTATTTATGATTGGCGTCAATTTTTCTTTTCATTGTACATATTTATATGGAAACAGTGATCACAATTTACAATTCCCCCATCCGCTTCCGTCTCTGATATCTGCCACGAGTTTATATACATTCTTTCGCTTGTCCCATTATTATATTGATGGTCATTCCTAATACGACCATACTGTTATATCTATATTTCTGTGATTCATCGCTCTCTTTCCACCCTTTTCCAATAGGTACTAACAATGAATCATAACTTTGATCGCACCTCCCCTTCCCAGTTTGGTCGTTTCAAAAGCGTCGACTGTCTCTTCCAATTTGTAGTTGTGAGTAATCAATGGTTTCACGTTCACTCTACCGGACGCCACGAGTTCCAAAGCGTCTTCGTAGCTGTAAATATGGCATTCGAATTAAAAATTGAACAGCGATTTTTGTTTTTAATTTTTCTTATTTAAAAACAAGTTGCATGCTTAACTCACTCATTGGCATATCGGAAGACCCCTCGAATGTCGACCTCTCTAGTGAGAGCGTTTATCAGTGGTACTTGAACCTCTGGTGGTCCGCAGCCCACCAAAACCGCTACACCACCTGATTTTGTTGCCTGTTTAATACATCAATTAATTATTGAAGATATTATGTCGTCTATTTCTGCACTCAAAGTAACGACTCTAAAGAAAGGTTGATAAACTATTTGAGAATGGTAACCCACTAGAATAGCAAGACGAATCGACGATGGTGCCCCAGAAGCATCAATCGTTTTATCAGGCTGTCCTTGGAAAATTTCATGAATATGCTCGAGCGTCTTTTCCTCCGAAATTTCCTTCGCAGCCAAGAAAGTTTTATCTGCACCCAATTTTTCAGCTACTTGCAATCTCTCTTTTGTGATATCTATAACACGCAGAAAAATTTTGTTATTTATTCATTTCCTAATTGCAACCTCCGAGTATAATCTTCAAGATAAAATAGGCTTTTGTAGCATAGTAACCGACCACAAAGCTCTCGTAACGCTTTATTAGCTCGAGCTATGTTTTAATGACGCATAAAGTTTGCAGTGCCAACAACAGATATAGGAAGAAATATAAGACGTTTCATAATCTCATCTCCGATAAGAAGATCAAAAAAGCCAAGGCAGAAGTTTTGTTATCTCATCACTGCTAGTTTATGATCCCGAGTAAAAATTGTGAGCTCTTAATATCGTGACATTGGCAAAAGATGTCTTGTCTGTGCTTTCGAATATTTACCTGTAATCACGACAAAACTTGCACCCATGGCCTTTGCAACCAAAAGACAAACCAGTCCTATTGGACCAGCGCCAGTTATCAAAACTTTTGAGCCAATTTCGACCTTGGCACGTTTGCAAGCATGAACCGCTACGGATAAGGGTTCTAGTAAAGCACCCTCTTCCAAACTCACGTGGTCCGGTAATCTATTTTTGTAACGAGAAATATATTGAATAATTAATTTTATGCCAGGTGTTTGCTTATACTGAGAACTCTAAAAGAATTACAAGAAATTTTTGAAATCCGTGGGTAATGGAAGTTCGTGAAAATGATGCATAATGTACGAAAACAAAGTGCGCATTAATAATAATGAATAGGCAGCATATATAACGATAGGATCGATTCCAGCCGACGAACTAGCTCTAAAGAGGCCATAAGGTCATAGGACAGAGAGAATATGATAAGGTCAACCGAAATAATTGTGTTACGTAAATGTTCGTGCGATAAACATGAATGTTTTTTAAGATTGGCAAATTGTTTTCCAATATTATCGTTTTTTTTTACACTACGTCAGAATTTATCTCGCTTTTAGTATGATTTTGATAAGTAAATGTCGGTTTCTGTGTAATTTTTTCACGAGAATATTTGAATATTGTACATTAAAGCCGAGTACTTAATGTACCTGTAGCAAAAATCAGCTGCATGTTTGTACCAGCGTCTCAGGGTTCCATGAACTGGTGGTGTTGCGCAAAAGACCATTTCTTTGCACAAATTGTAACGTCCTTCTTTGCAGATACGGCAACACCTACATGGTACACCTGGTTCGATTGCCACACGATCACCAACCTAGCGAATATTTCCCAGATTATTTTTCATAATTATCATAATTTATTTAAAAATAGTCGTATCAAAGCAATTGTCAATGTTACCTTGAGGTGTTTAACGTTTTTGCCAAGTTCAGTGACGACTCCTGCCGACTCGTGGCCTACTATCATAGGTTCTTTGACAATGAAATCACCGATTCTTCCATTGACGAGATAATGAACATCGGAACCGCAAATCCCGACGCAACTCATGCGGATCAGAACTTCTGCAATGTGCGACAAAGAAAAAAAAATAATCGAAAAACTGAAATGAATAAATTAGTAGGAATCAGGTATCGTTATATTGGAATCAGGGATTAGACTTGATGGATTTAGCTTTAGCAGTGATGCGGGTCAATTAAGGGAGCAATTGATCTGCTTCCACGTGCGGAGCTCAACATTTGATCTAAACGGAATTTAAATCCGTTTCTATTATTGTCTCAACTACTGAATGACGATAGTGTGAACTGTCTTGGTATAAATGTTTCCTATAAATATATCATCGTTATAGTAGTTTAGAGGTCGTTCAATTTGATCTTTTTGGAACAAGACTAATGACGACTTCTCAAATTGTCAATCAGCATGATAAAGCTCTCAAGTATTAGGGCTTAAATCGAGTTTCACACTTCTAGTAAAGCTCATTCTAATGGAAAGTGTGTAAATTATTCTCACGATCCTTAACTTGTGTTTATTCAGTATCTTCATGCCGCTACATTTCAATTCATTTCACAAGTAATTTTTTCATTATCAAAATAAGGAAAACTATGCTTTACTATTTTTTGCAACATCTCATTTTTCTCTCCCCAAAAAATATTCAAATTAAAAAAAAAAACTCACTCATTTGGAACAAATTATAAGCAAAAAACTTTGTTCCATAGATATCTTTCAAGGCCCGCACATATCGCGTTTCTTTTCGAATTGGCAATGCTCAGCCTGTGTTATGCAAACAAGTAGCAGCTTCGCAACTACGTCATTCATTAGTAAACAAATTTTATTCGGAAAAATACCAACCATTGTCGTTAGGCTTTTCGATGGGCGTTTGTTCCTGTAATGAAACAAAAAAAACTTTAACATTGGCATATCCCTTGGCAAAATTGTGTCAGACATTTGGTGTCAACAAAAAGAGAAAGCATATGTTAGAACCACGTGGATACGAAATCGACCCAATATTATCGCTATACACAACTACCGTCTACAGTGTCAAGTTGCAGTAGTGTTCAAAGCTGTCAGGGTCACAAGCTTTATATAACTCACATATTCGTAGGGTTTCTCTATTACTCATGCATATACAGAAACTGATAAAAATTTTCATTACTTCCAGTCATCAAAAACACCATAGAATTTTCGTGCTGTCTAAAAGAGGGTTGACATTTATTTTTTCATTCACGAACTCACCATGCGTAGATCGTTGATTCCATACAGCACAGCGGTGAGATTGTCCTTCGCCATGGTTTGCCGGGTGAGGTCGTGCCAGTACTTTGGAACGAGAGAGGGTTGTCGACGATGTCGCTGTTTTCAGAGGGAAGCGGCGGTCGGTCCTTATTGACTAGCACTCGTGGAATGAAACGTCCGAGCTCCGAGGTGGCGAGATATACGAGCAGCACTCATGATATCGCAAAAATCGTCATGACTCGAATGTACTATCATAGTAAGACTTGTGACGTCACGCTCGCGACCACATTGAGAAGGACTCTGGCAAGACACTCGCGATCTCGAAGCTTGGAAAACATGTTATTCATATCCGCATCATTCGTGAAAATTCTCACAAGGGGTCTCCGAATCGCATCTAGTGTCGATAACGAAACTTTTTCGGCTAAAAATAGGAATCTTATCGACGGAGTACGTTGATAATAGAAAAGACGTTGTTTGCCTTATTTTACGATTATTGGTGATTAGCGGTTAAGGCAATGATTCATTGTGGAGGAAAAAGAAGAAATGTAATTTCATTTTAGACACATTTATTAATTAGTATACTTGTTTATTTATAATTCTTATTTTATTGTACTTGACTTATTTATTATTTTCAATCTCCCCATATTCCGCATCCCGTTGATTGTTTAATATTATCGCGATTTTCTCGTCTTGACCGGGTGACTGCGCTGGCTTCACCCTTGGCCAAAATTTTCTTGGATTGAGCCCTCTTATTTCGCTTCTCGAGAGTCGCTTTCATTCGACGCTTTATAACTTCCGGTGCAATTGAAGCGGCTGTAGAGGTACTCCGCACGCTTCTAGAATCGTTAAATTCATATTCGCAGGTTGGATCATCGTCCGAACCTCTGTTGACGAAAGTCGAAGAGTTTATCAATTCAGGGATTTCGTCGTTTTCCGAGTTACCCTCGTCGTGCTCATTTTTGTCGTTATTGGCAGTATTTGATTCAACGACACTCTCTTCATCCAATTTAATCTTATCTAGCTTTTCCTTCAAAGACGATTCAGCCTCTTTTGTCGTTTCACGAGATTCGAGCGAAACTTTCATGCTTGGACCAAGGTCTTTCTCGACAAGTTTTTCAACCTCGTCGCGCATATCCTCCCATTTAGATTTAGTTTCTTCTTCATCATTGTCGATGACTTCTGGCTGTTCTGCTTCGTCGTCGTCCTCGTCGATACCCATTTCTATGAGCAAATCTTTTTCCATTCTTCTGGTCAGACCACTCGCCTTAATCTCCACGTCAATACAGTCTTCTCGGCTGGAATTTCAGAATGTTAGGCTAAATTATCCAGATATCTATTGAAAAGTAAAAAGAAGCAGAGTTTTGTGATTTTGAGTACAAAATACTTACGTTATATCATCGAAACTCGGATATAATTCGCTCTCGTAACCGAAACGTCTCTTGAAAAAATCCCGTATGCAATTGACATCACGCTCAAAATAATACTGAGCATTGGGATGCTCTGTCGAGACCATTTGGGGAAAATCAATGAGCACAACTTTTCCCTCGTTCGTCATCATGATGTTGAATTCATTGAAATCACCGTGGATGACACCATGATTACCGAGTCTAACAATGAGATTCATGAGCTCGTCATAGAGCGTCTCGACATTGTCGACTTCGTACACTCCGCACAAAGGTCCGCCTTCGACAAGGTCCATCACAACACAATGTCGGTTAAAATCAATCGGTTTGGGAACTGGAAAACCACGATCTTCTAATGCTTTCATATATGCAAATTCTCTGGTTGCTGATATCCTGGAGAGATAAAGCCAAGACATTGATTTTCTACGTTGATGATAATCTCGCTTCTCCTTAATATTTCGGAAGCATGTTCTGCCCAATCTGTGCAATTTCAGGCATACAGGATTTCCTTCTTCATCCGCTACTACATAAATGTTGGATTCTTTGCCAACACCAATCTGATTTCCAAAAGACGCCACGACTCCCCGGGCACACAGTACTTTTAGTCCCAAATAGTCGTAGCCTGAATTAGTGAGACGGTATCCATCGTCTGAAAAATATAAAGATACATTGCACAATGGTAGGATCGAATAGATTTTGCTTCGATCACTGTTTTGCAAGTTCTGTTTCAATAAACCGACAGTTGATCAAATACTAACAATGTTTGCCACGCTCGTAGCTAAGCAAGCGATGCTTGCAAAGCTCTTTCAGCAATTTGTGGACTCCACCATGTCGTAGGTTGGCTATTTGAGCAGCTAGCGCTGCAGGTACGAGTTCGTGGTTTTTCATTCCCATCTCGATCTGCATAAAAATCAAAAAATTATAACATTAAAAATTATTAGATAAAGTATTCTTACGATCAAAAACACACGACTCAGATGAAAATTTCAATTACCGCTGTCAAAACTCTGAAATCTTCACGAGTTAGGTATCGCAGCATCGTTACATTTAATTTGCCCATGATTGCACGTAATTAAAGATTTTCTAGCGAATTATTTTTCACAAACACTTTTCCATTGCGACGTTCTCTATAGATTTATTCGCAAAACAATAAATGCGAACACTTCTTAACCTCAAATTAGGATGTTTTTTTCTACTTTCTACAATGCAACAGTAAACGCCATGTGGCTAGATCCGTTAGACTCGAGGTAGGTAGATAAGTACGAAGATTCGCGACGCTTCAGTCAAAATTGAAACCTCACGAGTTGGCACAGCGAGGCGACATCTGAGCGGCCAGGCGGTGAACTTGACATATTTTTTACGAGTTCGACACGAAGTTGGTTCTGCTAGCACAGTCACGTGTACACTAGGGTTTTATGATTTCATTAAAGCGATACGATGGCAGCCGTGATGCCTTGAAGTGGGGCGACTACAACTTTTGCGATCGTTGCAAATTAGGCATAATATCCCCTCCTAAAGCACTATGGAGTTACACGAACCCATTCAAAATCTTGCCACAGTGAAGAAGTTACTCAGTCGCACAGTGCCGGTATACAACAAAAAGGTTACCCATTTATACTGATTCATTGTTGTTTATTGTTACATCAGATAATAGATCCTGCTTCCTTACAAACATGAGTAATTGTTGAGTACTACTGTTTTTGTTAATCATTGAAATTGGGACAGCGAACGAGCTAATCGCGGGTGCAATTATTAAATTTTCCGCTTTCATCAAACGAAAACTTAATAGCACAAATACTTAACGGGTAGTGTACAAAAATTCTTTTCAATAAGTCAGCTTATTGTCGCAAGCGAGTTTTTACGGATTAACAGATAACATATAAAAATAACGTTTACATGAGAATGTCGCGCAGTGATATCAGTGTCATGTGACAAATAATTATTTGACCAAAGTATACAACCAATTACCCCCACAAAAAAATTACATAGTGACCATTTTACTGTGGTTCTTATAGTTTACTCTTGATATAGAAAATCTTGTTAACTTTTATGCAAATCACTGAGGTATATTATAATATATGTGTTTATATATATCTATATATATTCATTAAGATATGAAGGTATCGGTATGCTTTCTTAGGGCTTCTAATTACGCGTCTATATACATATCACAATAATACTAGATCTCGAGAACGTGATGTATAACAAAACAATTAAAAAAGACACGATACGAGGACACAGAGTCGACAAAATTCTGGAGAGCATGAACTTTTGCCTCGCACATGAAGATACTGTGTTAGTGACTAAATTAAAATAGTACCATTGTGACAATGTGAAAAAGTTTCAGTCAGTGACAGAAGTTTTTGAATAAATGTTCCCTAAGATGCCAAATGTTATTGAGCAAGAGCAAATTATTTTGGAATGAAAGTTTGAGTCCACCCGCAAACGTTTCACATCCTAGAAAATTATTAACCAGAAAATTTGCCTCTGTCCATCTTGTACTCATTAGAATTTCACATTGCTTTGAAACACGTCGAACTATGTTCGTTCCATGTTTTATCTTTGTTAGTTATTAAAAATTTCTGGAGATTCAACTCTTCGACATTTGAGAGGGGAAAAAAGGCATGTCGCGTTTGGAAAAATTGGCCAATATTGTCTTCAATTATTCCAGACCGATACTCGGTGCTAAACATTCTCGTTTTACCGCTGCCACATTTGGACTTTGTTATTCTTAAGGCTCAATATTTTTTTTCCACAGATTAGTAAGATCGCAATATACTTGTCAAAGTGGTATGTGATCATTAGTATGAAAACAATTGGCTAAATATTAATTGTTATCAATTGTTTTCATAGAAAAATTATCACTAGGATTAGTAGTTGCGTCTTTTCAATTTAATACCTTAATCGAACAGAAATGCCCGTCTAATACATTTTTAATCAAAGCTTTTATGATTTTTAATCACATACCACTGTTCGAGCCCTTATGCAAAAAATAAAAAAGAACATATATTTAACCAGACTTAACAACAATACCTGGAACTAAAAGTCTACGTAAACAGAATAAAATTTAACATTTCTATGTATATTGTAAAATTGCAAAGTTCAGATGCGATAAAATAGAGTAAAAAAAACGAATATAAAAAAACGAGTCAGCGATACGTACATTATTGCCTGTACGATTAGCCCGTGCGTTCCGTCCGAGTTACAACTTTTTCTAGAACAGACTTTTATGCTCATTTAACAACATTACCATTTTTTTCACAGGTTCTGGAGTTTTTCTCCAGACTCAAAGTTTGATTCATCCTCCGAGAGATTGCCGGTGTAATGAGACAATGCTGCATTCTCGATGCGTTCATCCTAAAAACAAGAGAAATTGTTGGTCAAAAAACTGCGACGATATTTCAAAAATTAATTTCACATTCAGTACAATAGTACATGCCTCGTTTGTCGGCGAGTGATCCATTTCCGGCCTGGACTTATCCAACCTACAATTCTCATCTGAATTCCCGGACTTCTCATTTCCAAAATCACTCGTCCCTTCGTTATTCCCTGCATCGATACTTTTCTCCGTCTCATCGAAAATCGAACCATCGTCCGAAAGTTCTTCATCGGCAACGATCGATTTGTACCTCCTGCGGTCTCGAACTTTTTTGTGAGATTTCTTGATCGATTCGGTCTGTAACAGTCTCATGTATGTCATGGCTCTTAAGCAATTCGGCGGTGTCTTGGCCAATCCGCTAGTTTCATTTTCGTTCTCTACAATCGAGCACTCGTAACTCGTCGATGGTCTTGGACTGTCGAGCAAAAGCCTGGGTTTATTGCCCTCGAGATTCGTTGTAAAATCGGCCTCGTCTTTCTCAGTTTGTGTATCCATCACCGCACGCCTCGATGCATTTCCACGTTTGTCCTTCTTGTGAGATTTCTTGATCGAATTTATACCACCTATGAGTTCGGACGTCGAACGATTTTCTGGTGTGGACCGTCCTCCACTGGGATCATCAATCTTAGGCAGCACCGGAGTCGAATAATCCGTGATCGTGATAGTAACACCGCTTGTACTTGCCTCGGGTGTTTTGAAACTGTTGGCGACAAGTCTCGAGCACCCGCTGCGTGGAGTAGTGGGTGTCGAGCATCTCGTAGTTGAGATATTCTCCATCGGACCGTCGTCCTCTAATTTTTCCTCAGGCGAGAAATTGTCACCGTCGCAGATTCTTCTAGCTATCGATCCCGCAAGATTCAACGACTTCCGTTTTTTGATCGGTGTAAAGATCTTGAACTCCTCTTCGGCGCTCTCATAATCCATCGACGAAGATGCGCGAATTTCAGGCAACTCCAGGATCGCCTCGTCGGTCGAATTTTTTCGTTTAATCGGCGACGATCTACGGTCGTCGCAATTCAGCAACGCGCCAATACCCTTCTCGAGTGTTCCGTCGTCGAGGGGCGACCTCTCGATCGAGAGATAATGAGCGTCGTTGCTATCGCCCGATGACAACGACTCGATTGTTTTCCGTCTTTTCATAACGCCAGGGAGAATTTGCGGCGGTGAAAGAGAAGAAAAATCACCGGACGACGAGGCACTGCAGTCGGAATTTGAAGTAAGATCACGAGCGTAGAATTTTTGTCGCTGTAACGATCCCGATACCATTCTACCATGCTTGTCCTTCCTATGAGATTTCTTGATAGAACTGAATTGCGACAGAAGCAAACGACTTGAATTCGTATTTTCCGGAGTTGAAGCTCGTTCTTGATCTCTCGTGCTCGTTCTATCATCGTCGTTCGAACGGTTCTCTTCCACCTGAGTATCATCCTGGACGATTCGCGGTTTGAAGAGCGATCTCTTGTTCGCATCCTTGATCTTCTTGTGAGATTTCTTTATGGAATCCGTCATAACGCGTTGTAAAAAATTTATACGATTTTCCGGAGTCGATGGTCGCAGAGGATTCTCCACGTTCTTTGTAGGTGTTTTTATATCGCTGTTGTCAGTCGTTGGATCATTCGACGTTTTCGCCACTTCTGTACTGGTTCCTTGTACGATTTCTAACTGATTAGTGTCTCTCTCAGCGTCGGTAGTGTGAATGGAACGATGCGCTCGTGTCGCGTTCGCATCTTTCACGTTCACAGGCGAAACTTCATCGCACGAGTTTGTATCGAGATTTTTGTCTTCCTCGGATACGCAAATATTTTCGAGATCACGAATTTTTCTTTCCGTTGAATGTTCATCGCTGTTGAAATCTCTAGCGCTAGAGATCGCTTCTTCCTGGGCCATGTTGTTCTCGGAATTGTCAGAGTATGATTCCTTCGTATCCTTGTCCTTGTGAGATAGCTTTATGGAATGAAGAGAATCTTTGGGTTCGGAAGTTTCAATGTCCATTGGATTTTCATCGGCGATGCAATCGTCGGAAGTCGAAGTGTCCTTGGCCTCGTCCGTATAATCAAAAATAGACCCCGTCTCAGCCATTTCGTCCTCGCTATTGTAAGAATGTGATTTCCTTTTGACCTTGTCCTTCTTGTGGGATAACTTGATGGAATTGGGACCGCACTGAGGACTGTCCTTTTGAGGGATGATGATCGAGGGTGTCGTCGACCTGCTTTCTTCCGGCTCTGCTTCCATCGCTACATCGGTAAATGCTTTGCTACCCGAGCAACTCTCAGCTTGATAAGCAATCGCTTTGCCCAGACGGCCAAGTACTCGCTCCTGTGTAATTGCAAATAAACAAAGTTGATTTATTCCCACATATTAACTGTACAATGAAAATTCTAATTTCAGTATACAAAATGTACAGAAATGCAGCGCAAAATGCAGTTACCTTCTTGTGACTCTTCTTTATGGCACTCATGCTCTCTGGAACGATTTTTATCACATTCACAGGTGTCCGGGGTCTATCGTTATCCAATTCTTCAACACCGTTCTCGTCGTTGTCGTCGTCATCGTCTTCATTGTGAAAGTCGTTGAACAAATTTCTCGGGGTGCTGGCATTAAAATTTTCGCGTGTGTTCATCGACCGATGTCTCTTGGATGTTTTCATATACGGTGTCATGTTTCTCTGTATCAGGTCATCAATTTTATCTCTCAATTCACCGCGCAGATTCGGCGATGGAAAATTTATCTCAGGACATTCTGGACTGTTGCATAGAAATTCAGGCGATGGATAGTTCAAGGATTTTTTTGCCTTTCTGTTTCTCTGAGAAGGGGTTTGATTTTGATTCTCGTCGATCGACTCAACCGACGAATCGAGAATACTGTTGACGCTTGATTCACCGGAGCTTGTCTCAAAATTCAGTGTCTTATTGATCTTGGTTATTGGAGATGCAAATTTTCTCGTTGTAACGTTTCGAGCGCTGTTCTTCATACCAACGAGCCTCTTGGGACTCGGGCTAAGATCAAAATTCAACGATTTATTAATTCTGCGGATTCTATGAGGCGAACCTTTCATTGGACGATAATCGATGTTCAAAGCGCGCAATATTTTTGACGATCTCGATAAATAAGAATCTTTATCGATGGGTGAATTTTTTTCGTGATGCGATTTTGGTGATTTAAAACGATCGGTTCTGGCTCGACTGCCAATGCCAAAATTCAATGATCTGTTTATGTTGTAATGTAATATCCCCCTCGATCTGTTTGGCACTGATTTGCTCAATGATCTTGGATGAGTATATCGATTCCGGGACAAATAACGTGCCCCGTCCTGAGGACTCCATTGTGCGAAGAACTTCTGACCCGTCTCCGCATTGCAAAATTCGTAATCATCGCTGCTCCTTACACTCCCTACCGTCTCATCGAAACTCTGATTACTATACATTTTGAAGACTGATAATTCCCGCTTCTTGGCAAGTCGAAGAGAAACGTTTCTTCCTCTTGTAAAAAAGATTGTCCAATGGGCAGTTGAAAGGAAGGATTAAAACGATGGATCCAGTAGATTGCGATTGACTTATAATCAAAAGTATTATGAGGATCGAGGAATAAAATGTCTCCGTTCTGTAATACCTGTGAAAACAAAAAAACAAAGTGTATTAAAGTCAATGTAGAATGAAAGAAGAACAAATAATTACGCTTTTAAAACAACAAAATGTCAATCAAGGATATTTTTCAAAAACTGTACTTCTGACAATCGACAAAAATCTAAGAAACAACAAAGTCGACAATTTTAAGAAGACACAATGAAGACTCTGTGGCACCAAAAAATTATAGGGTCACGCCCTACAGCTTGGGAGCATTAAACCCTTTCTCACTATATAATCACAAAAAAAAAGAAAGTAGCCTTTCATAATTCTTATAAGAATAATAAAAGAAAAACGTGTCCATCCATACGCATGTCCACGATTAAAAAAAAAATGATGGCTGACAATTGTGAAGGACGCTGGGAAAATATAATTTCTAAACAATAATCAAAGCCAATAAGCATCTCTGTGATATTCTTTGTACGGTCTAGTAAAGCTAGTATTACACATACGGGCTAGACCCGAATTCCACAAGTGGTTGGACTGGTATAGGTTCAATGCCACGAGCGTCCCTTTCTCCAAATCCTACTATATAGACACATTCACATACACACACACTCAACTCACACACACACACACACATATATATACGCAGGTTGTGTGTCATGTAATTAAAAGATAATACATACTCAGCGTCGAAGAATAAGATTCACACAGTTCGGGATTTAAAAAGGACACTCAATATGTTATTAGTCATGAAAAACGATGACGGAACAAACTGGTCCTGAAGACGCATCGAATTTAACGGTACACACATACATAGGTACACAGCCGTACGAACGTGCGTGTATATACGCGTACACGAGTATCTAGTCACACGAGTGAAAGAAAATTCGAATGTCTCGGAGTAGCCATTCGAAATGAGCGAAGCGAGAACGGGATATATAGAATGGACGCAAGGATGTATCGAGCATGCACCATAGTATCGTCAAAAACTATACTCACGACGTTTGCTCGCATGCAAAAAACGACGCCCCGACGAACGAAGAATCTCCATCAAGATCTTAAAACTTTCCGCGCACGTATATTTATTTATTTTTCTCACACTGTTTTTCACGAGATCCTTCGACTCGTTTGTTATAAAAAGTAATAAATCTGTCGACATGGACGGAACACGCGTCTCGTTCGTTCACAATGCACGGCGCGTATGTTGCTGCTTGCGTGCGTGCAATTGTGTGTTAAATGATAGTGAAGCGCAGGACGACGCAGGACTGAGGACAGGCTCGCGTCGCATTACACGAACTACGCGCTTATGATTGGATAACTCGTGCGAACTACGATCGCCTCTGCGCAGTCGTTGCGGAGCGTTCGCCGTCCGAGGGCGCGTCGATCGAGTGGTCGAAGTAATGGAATTCTTCTTGCCAACGGTCGGTCATGAAATATAACAGATGGAAGATAATTACAGTGTAACGCTTTACCATTCTTATTTCTTTTTCTGTTTGAGATTTGAACGAATTTATGAAAATTAATTAGATTAATTATACGCAATTAGGCAAATCAAGTAGTCGTTCGAGTAAGACTCAGATTTTTGTCCAAATTCAAAAATAGGGTTTTTAAAAATACTTACTAAAAAAAAAGGACTTTAAGCACAACAAGAAATCGGTTCGAACGAAAAAAAATACAATGTGCTCAATGCCCGAGTGGCGAAAACTCGTTTATTAATATTTATAAAGAGTATATAATTGCATCCCTCGTTAAACCGGAATATCGAGAGGCCGCGCGTCGTCTCACCCGTCGAGCTTCACAGTGAATATTCATCGACCGAATTCTCCACCTGCGACCTAAAAGACAAAGACAAATACGCGCGCTAAAAAAAAAAGAAAATAAAACGCGATTGTTTTTTTTCTGAAAAAGAAAAAAGAAAAACAAATAAACTTTAGCAAGAGTTACGGAAAATCGCGATAGAAGAAAGAAGAGGAAATATAATGGGAAATATGGGAGAAAATACGAAAAGGACACGAGTCAGATGGAAGCGCGCTCGCGCGCGCGCAAGAGAGCCCACTTTTCAGATTTAACGAGGCTCTTGAACCTCGTTCATTCGCGCGGGGGCTTTCTCCCCGGTTTTTTTTAAATTCCTTTATTTTCCTCGCAGCACGCTCGGTGAAAAGCTACGAGGTGAATGCCGTACTCCCGTCTTTGGATCGCTCGAAGGGAGATGGGGAAAATGTTAGTCCACCTCGAGTCGAGATTCATCCGTTGAAAGACGAGTACAATGATGACAGTACGAACGACTTGTCCCATCGACGCACAAAGAACACCGACACGTTCACGTTTATTTTCACTCGTGAATTAAAAGAAAAAAAATAAATGTAAAACAAGTAAATAATAAAACAAATTTTCACGACAATCACCACGTACCACGGTCTTACATACAGGTCTGTCAACTCCCGGGAGTGGGGGAAGGCTACAGTGACTCGCATATTATTGAAGCAGAAAAATCAAGTTCTCTCTATCGCCACCTACAGCGCTGCTATCGAGTGTCGACATGACATAACCTCATAATCATCGTTTTCGTTGGCTCTGTGCGATTTTTTTCTCCATTTACGTTCAACATTTTCTCGGCTCGTATTAATGTTGTGCGATATTTAATTTAATAATCTTAAAGATTTACCGGCAATAATATTGTTTTTATTTTTTGCTAGTCAAGTTAATAGTGCGCTTGCGCAATCCAATCGGCACTCGATTGCAGTGTCGCATGTGGCCAAACCGTGAACTTCCAAAAACTGCTTCAACAAGCGAGTCACCCCCACTCCCGGGAGTTGGCAGACCTGTATGTAAGACCGTGCCACGTACTTTTCGATCGTCATCGATTTTTTGAGGTTAATTACACAGTAACGTGAAGTTCGTCGCATAATTGTCGTTACTCGAAGAAAAATTTCTCGCTCTAATTTTGTAGGGTAAAGATTGGCTACTAGCACTTCACTGTCATGTAATTAAAAGATTCTTCTAATTCTCGAATCCCTCTGTAGTTCCAATGCCTAATTGCCAATTTCCCTCTATTCGTAGCACGCCTCGTCCCTTCCTCCAATATGTTCAATCGCCTCAGCAATTCTGCATGGACGTAAATACGTGAGTGAGTGTGTGCGATGAATTATGGGTGTATGCGAGTGGCGATCGATCGAGTAAACCGATGTGTGTGTGTGTGTATGTCTCTGTTCACTCGCCACATTGACCGTCATTGGCCATCTCCCCTTTCCTGTTTCTTGTTTTGGCTCGAAACTCGATCAAAGACTCGGCCGAATTCTTCAAACCTGTAATAACAATGAAATATATTTATTTCCTGTATAAAATAACGATTAAGTAAAAAAAAAAAAGAAGAGAAAATAAGTACGTGGTACGAATCGACGTGATAATTCTTGCAATATTATAAAGTACCGTCGGCACATTTTGTATGCGAGAGTCGACCATCTCGGTTTCCAAAGCGTCATAGTTTTGGTTTGGCGTCGAGCCAGAAAGGCAGCACCGGTTAGAGAGCCGTGAAAGAGGAGGGGGTGCCAGAGAGCGGTGGAAACCGAGAGAGGACCCGGCGAAGTTATTTGTTTGCCCTTGTGCCTCTCCACGTTGAAAGGGTTGGCAGAAAGGAAATCCGTGCAACAAGTAAAATTACGAAACGAGAAGATACTCCGAGGTCCGTGATTGCGTGAAAATTTGACCGGTAATCCTCGGGAACGAAATCTCGACAAAGAACAAAAATGACAAAAATGAAGAAATACAAGTTTTCCGCAACACTGTAAATCGCCGTATCCCCTGTCACGCGTTTAGAAAACTCGAACGTTTTAACGTTTTCTCACTCGCGTTTCTTAAAACCCGAATCGTTACGGCAGCAAAGTTGAAATAAAAGACAGAAAGAAAAAAACAAAAAACCGGGTAACCGAATATTCGCGTGTCGGGAATGAGCCGAGCCGTTGGAACGTATCGCCGTATAATAAATTTCGTGTTTCGGACGAGCCATTCTCGTGCGCGTAATTTTCTCGCCTCGTCCACGAACCGTTCGGCGGCAACCTGCACGGACGAGCGTCGAGAGGCAGAGAGTGAGAGAGAGATAGAAATTCGTGTGTACGGGTCGTAGCGATAGCCGCGCTTCGGTGGCGCGAGAGCGAATCGTCTCGCTTAGAATTCCATTCTCGCAGGTTAAACACGCTCGCATTGTTGACATCCAAATATGCATATCTCTCTCTCTCTCTCTCTCTCTCTCTCTCTCTCTCTCTCTATATATATATATATATATATATATATATATATATATAGAGCGATACGTATTTGCATACGTATAGAAACGTATACAAATTGATACGATAGTGAGGTAGATGAATGATAACGAAATTTCGAGCTAATGATAATTAATTTAAAAAAATGATAATATTAGAAATAACATTTGAACGATTATAGAGCTTAATTAGAGGACATTGAACATTTCGTTGGACCGAAACGAAACTTTATTTACGTTTCGAATCGATCGATCAAAATTTCATTAATCAACTGTTAAATTTCGCATTCCTCGTTATTGCACCACGATGATCAATCGTTCGTCACGAATGGCTGAAAATAAAGTTCGCTGTCATTTTTTAATCTATCGTTGAGCTGTTTTTGATTTTGTTTATTTCTGGAGATATGGGCCACGTTTGGAAATAAAAAGTATTATTTTTATCAAAAATGTTTTCGTTCAAGATTTTTTAAGAAATAGTAATTTTAAGAAAATACGGCTATGCTTGATGATAGCTATTGCGATTACAATAAATTTAATGCAGAAATTTTACATATCTGACTATTATTGTTTAAGTTATCGATCACACCAGTTCGTAAACAATTGTTTGGAAAAAATTTATTGTATTTCAAGTGTTTTTTTTTTGTTAATAAAAATTTGCTTAGACCTACCCTAAGGTATCTGAAATAGCATACATTTAAGGTAGTCCTATCGTTGGGTGGGGGATGAAAATTTTATTCCCGTTTTTTCTCACATTGGAAGTGAACCAAGCGTTAAAGTTCATTAAGAAAAGTTGTTGCAAATCGACTAAAGAACAACATACTCAAAATTCAAATTGATCCTACGGAAAGTTTATTTGTTATATAATAAACAAAATCATGAATTTTTGTTTCCATAAGATTTGTTATAAAAACTAATCGAAGCTTCTTTGATGTCATATAAAAATGTGTGCAAAATTTCAACAGGCTCAATCGACCAAATGATCGAGATACTCGTTGTATAATGTTGCGATATTTAACACGGGCTCTTATGGGACATTGCGAAATGTGACAATTTTTAAAAATAAATATCGTGATTTTTGAGTCGATAAAGGGCCCTAAAATTTGACACACATATACATATGACATCAAAGAATGTTTCTGCAAATTTTCAGTGAAATCTAACGGAAACGTTGTAACGATAGGGCTACCTTAAGGTAGTCGTATCGTTAGGGGGATGAAAATTTTCTTCCCGTTTTTTCTCACATTGCAAGTGGACCAAGCGTTAAAGTTCATTAAGAAAAGTTGTTGCAAATCGACTAAAGAACAACATACTCAAAATTCAAATTGATCCTACGGAAAGTTTATTTGTTATATAATAAACAAAATCATGAATTTTTGTTTCCATAAGATTTGTTATAAAAACTAATCGAAGCTTCTTTGATGTCATATAAAAATGTGTGCAAAATTTCAACAGGCTTCATCGACCAAATGATCGAGATACTCGTTGTATAATGTTGCGATATTTTAACACGGGCTCTTATGGGAGATTACGAAAAGTGTCGATTTTCAAGAATAAATATCTTGATTTTTGAGTCGATAAAGAGCCCTGAAATTTTACACACATATACATATGACATCAAAGAATGTTTCTGCAAATTTTCAGTGAAATCTGATGGAAACGTTATAACGATACGACTACCTTAATTAAACCAAAAAAACCTTAAGTGAATTATAGATGGTTTGACGATGATGCATTTGAAGAGGGCACCATAGATGTGGCAGAAGAATAATTATCGTCTTCCTCAGCGATACGAGTTATCGCTTTTCTTATTTCAGATTTCAATCTTCTTCGATTGTAATCAAGTTGGAGACTTCGCAATTCCATCGCAACGTATTCACCGAAACCGGTATTGTCATCCGGCTCTGTTTGTACGCCATGGCTAATGGTCGTGGCACGTTTTAAGATTTTTGACTTCCTGTCTTCTGAGGGATATTTCCGTTTCGAGACTCTCTTTTCAACTTTGTCTCGCTGAATTGTATCGTTGAATGTTCCTAGTCCTGTTGTTTCTGTTGAATTGTTTATCCGTTTGTCTATACTGTCTGCAGTCTCTTGCAGTTCTTCACCTTGCGTCCGTTCTGTTCCATAGACATGTGTATCTTCTTGGTCTTCCTACAAACATTGTACGAATATTACAACCATTTAAAGGTGATGTTTATGATTATACAATATACTTATTCATAAAAAAATTGCACGCAATGATGATAAAGCAATATTATTGATACGATGTTTGCAATGAATTTCAATTCCCAACTACTACAGAAGAATGGTTACGTCTTTCTCAAGGTTTTAATGAACGATGGAATTTTCCAGATTGCGTGGGTGCACTGGATGGAAAGCACCTAGCAATCCAAACTCTGAAGACTAGTGGAAGTATGTATTACAACTATAAAGGAACGCATTACAAGTTTACATGCATAAATGTGATGTTTCAACGATTCGTCGTTACGGAAAGGTTTGGAAGAAAACTATACTAATTATACAACATACGAATAGAATGAATAATAAATTGTTGATAAACCTAAAGAAATGTCTTATTTATTTGCTTACAGCTTTTGATGTAGCAGGTCTGTGAGCGAGTCCTGGCAGTAAAAACTGGAGAGCCAAAAAATATGGCCAATTGCTCACATATACTTCATTCGTCCCACTTCGCCGTTTCTTCTTTTTGATTTTATTCAATTCTTGCGAGACCTAACGACGAATAATTGTTTAATCAGATTTTCAGGAATATGTTGGCTAGAAAATTTGGGAGAAACATTTGTATAACTGGATTAACTTGCTTGATTTCGCAAATTGTGTATTTTACGTTGAATTTCTCTTTCGGTACACTTGAATTTCAATGCAATGCTTGAAATAGTTTGATTTTTTAACTCTCTATTGCGATGCTCGTCGTTCTTCAGATCCCAAAGAATTGTGTGTTTTTCATATTCTTCAATTAACGCATATGTTTCTTCTTTGTTCCAAGTGCGTCGTGCCATGGTCACAGCTCTGAGAGTACTGTCGGATTGGGTTTGGAACAGCTGCGAGTCACTAAACGATAGCACGTCTGAACTTGTCCACGCGAGAGCTTGCTCTCACGAGTCTACTATCGGCCAGATTCACGCCACTGCTTGCGAGTTGCGCGCAAGGCCGGTTTCCACTGGCGATAACAGCTCTCGAGAGCGGCTGTCGAGAGTTCTATTCCCACGTGGAAGGACACCATTAAAGGTTGCTTCGGACTATGCAGTACGGACCGTCACGTAACGGCAACGGCTCGTATCGGCACAGACAGAATTTTCTGCTTATGTTGAAATTGCACGGGCAAATATCCGTATAGACTGGGCAACCCACTTGCGAGAGCGCCCGGCCGGAATCGTTCCGTTCCATTGTCGAAACGTGCAGGTTGTTCCCGCCTATTATATACACTCCTGTTGAAGTCCATGCTACAAAGTTTTGTCACACCGGTACCGGTACTTATCGCATAGTCTAAATCAGTGTTTCCTAACCGATGGTCCACGGACCAAAGGAGGTCCATGAGAGCCTCGGGGGTGGTCCGCGGGAGAGTCCGGTGACTACTTATTAAAAAGTAATATTTCCCCGTGATTAAATCAAAATTACGATGTTCGTTGAACAAGATTAAGTAAATACATTCGTTCTGATAAATATCAGATATTTATTGAATTATCTTTAACATAATAAAATTATTAGAACATATCGAAACTAACACAATCATAATAATTTTTGTATTATGTAGAAAGCGAGTTTTCAACAATATAACAGGGGAACACTTCATGGCTAGGTTGTTGAATTTAATCACCTTTCAATTTGGTTACAACTCATAAGATGTATTAATAATGTAATCTGTGGTGGGTGGTCCGTGGTAATTCATTATCACGCTGAGTGGTCCGTAGACATCTACGGGTTGGGAACCACTGGTCTAAAGCAACCTAAGGAATATCACGATTATAATGCCTTGTTGTTTGAATTTGTCAGTGAAGAGATCAGCAATGCTCGTCAAAACTTGAAATCTCGCTAATTGGTTGGGCGGGACATCTCAGCAGCCAGAGGGTGAACTGTGGATATATGTATGTGTATATAATCGAGAGCTCCGTACACGACGCTCTGGTGTTTTCGTGACTGACAAGACGGACAATCTGGTATCACCAGAACTTTGCACGGACGATGAAGTCGATTGGCGACGTGTCTTCCATCCTTGGCTCGACCGGGAATACCACTCGCGCTACCTTATGCGATGCAACCAAAATGATGGTTACGCTACTTCAAAATTAATGGACGAACACCCAACAAAAACTGCAAAATTTGACGTTTTTTCACCCATCATTTTTCGTTTAGTTTTAGAATTTTCTGATTTTATCGACTTTAGGTGGGTAAAACGTCTTTTTGCGTTTTTCTCCTAGAATTTTTGAGATATCGATCAAACGGACGTCATAAACCTCATCAGCGACAAATTGTCCATTCCGTAATTACCATATAAAGCTTTTTTGGAAAAAACAACAATGAGGACCCTCGGCAATTGCCGCTAGTCGATATTCGTAATTTACTATCGCGACTTTGGGAGTTCGGGAGAGTCACAATTTTGTTTCATCCAAAAAAAGTTTGTAGGGTAGTTACGGAATCGGAAATTTCTCGTGAACGTGGAAACACTATGCTTTATGATACACACTCGGTCGCCTCAGCGACAAAAGGGGTGAAAGTGCTTTCACATCCCCAAAGGCTTTCACAGTCTTTCCCTCGCGTCTCTCTCCCTCTCGGCACGTTTCGCTCGGCTCTATAACACACGTTTTAGTCAGTTCTCTCGATCTACATCGACGGTATACACCCATCGCTCACCATCGATTCGTCCTTCAGTGAGGAAGCTTCGACTCACCGCGGTGTTCTTGCCCATCGCCCTGTACCCGCTACGCTTTCGCCATTATCAAACTTGGAAAGTCTTCCTTCCTCTCGAAAATTCCCTTCCCTCACTCCTCTAATACCATAATATATACTTCCCTCTGTTTCCTTGGAAATAGGTACACACGTGTATCCATACACACATTTACCGCTCGCTGTTGGCGGTCGGAAAGTCGATACGTTTGTTCTCTCTCTCTCTCTCTCTCACTACTTTATACTTGTTTCGTCCTCCGCTTTTACTTTATCCGACCGACTCAGCCTCTCGATCTGCCCTTCTACCCTTACTCGGTTTTTCCTCTTTTCCTTCTTAGTCACATTCCGCTATCTGCCTATTTTTCTCTTTCTTTCTCTCTCTCCCACTTAAATAATACTTAAATAACTAACTTAAATAATAGAATATGTATAAGAGTAATTTATTAAGAAATATTGTACAGTTGTAATATTGCATGTGCAACGTAATAGTTGCGGAAGCTAAATAAATTTCACTCACTCACTTGGCATATCTATCGCTGTCTCTAATTTTCTCGGACGCGTCATTGTTCGATCGAACATGGGTCAATCGCTTGTTTGAACTTGAAACTCTCGCTAGGTGAACTTTACCACAACGACTCGCTTCCCTCCTTTCTTTTTATTTTTTATTATTTTCCAGTTTTTTGCCTATTTACGTTTTTCCGGTAGACGCGTCGAACAATAGTTCCTCGCGTTCGCGACTCCGGTTTCCCCGGGATCGTTACATAACGGTTTGTATACACGTGTGTTGTAACACAAGAAGCGAAGGAACGAGGAGAAACGGCTATTACTTCGTCGTGGCTTTCATCATACCGAGAGACACAATCTTCTTCTCGAGTCTCAAACTTCGCTTCTCCTCTCCCTCCCTGTCGTCTCTTCTCCTTATAGTCTCTCTCTCTCTCTCTCTTTCTCTCTCTCTCTCTCTCTCTCTCTCTCTCTCTCTCTCTCTCTCTCACTCTCTGTCTCTCTCGCCCTTCGTCTTCCTGAGACCTCTTCACTTCACAGAGATTCCCGATACACGCGCTCCGCGTCATTGTGTCGAGTCGGTAATAATGCGGGATGGGGGCGAGCTGGGTGGAGAACGTAGGTTCTTCACTATGGAACGCGCGACGAAACTCTCGTGGCTAACTGCTGCACGAACGTGCACTTTGCCCAACTCCCCTTCGACAGACGACGATGCTCTCCTTCTTTTTTTTTTTATGTTTTTCTCTACTTTTTCTTTCTCCCTCTTTCTTTCTTCTTGTCTCCTACTTTTTTTCCATACCGCACCTATCGTTCTTCATCGTCGCACCCTTCGCGCTGTTCGTTCTCGAGGAGGGAGTCGCGAAACACCACGGTGAGTGCAACCGATGCATCCTACGGTCGTGCCACCAGAACGATACATCGAAGGTCTTGGCTGCTAGGAATGAAAGCAAAAGATAGAAAATTTCTTTTCATTTTTGTTTTATTTTAAAAATTTGGGAAATTGCAAGGTTGATAAAGTGCGCAAATTTTGTTTTTAGTTTTTCATGTTAGTCGAGGGAAGTCTTCCTGTTTTGTTGGAAATATCGTGGAAGCTCCGACTCGTGTTACTGGATGAGGAAAAACTTGGAAAACTGCAAGATTGAAAAAGCGTGCTAATTTTATTTTTATATTTTCCTACTATTTGAGGGAAGTCGTCCTTTTTTGGGGAATGTCGTGAAAGCTTCGACTCGTATTACTGGATGAGGAAAAATTTGGGAAATTGCAATATTGATAAAAGTGCACAAATTTTATTTTTACATTTTCATATTATTCAAAGAAAGTCTTCCTTTCTTTAGGAATGTCGTTGAAGCTTCGACTCGTATTACCGGATGAGGAAAAATTGGGAAAATTGCAATATTGATAAAAGTGCACAAATTTTATTTTTACATTTTCATATTATTCAAAGAAAGTCTTCCTTTCTTTAGGAATGTCGTTGAAGCTTCGACTCGTATTACTGGATGAGGAAAAATTTGGAAAATTGCAAGATTGATAAAAGTGCACAAATTTTATTTTTACATTTTCATATTATTCAAAGAAAGTCTTCCTTTCTTTGGAAAAGTCGTGGAAGCTTTCACTCGTATTACTAGATAAGGAAAAATTTAGAAAATTGCAATATTGATAAAAGTGCACAAATTTTATTTTTACATTTTCATATTATTCAAAGAAAGTCTTCCTTTCTTTAGGAATGTCGTTGAAGTTTCGACTCGTATTACCGGATGAGGAAAAATTTGGAAAATTGCAAGATTGATAAAACTGCACAAATTTTATTTTTACATTTTTGTATTATTCGATGGAAGTCCTTCTTTCTTTGAAAATGTTGTGGAACCTTTGATTCCCAATTCCGGATGAGGATTAATTAATCGATGCTCAATGCTCAACGAGGCATTACGGTAGTTTCAATACGCGATTCGTAATACTTCGTATTACGATTAATTATTGCCTCAACCGCGAATAAGTTAATATATTTTGTATTATGAATTTCGGGCGAACCCTATTGCGACCGCTGGTACCTTGTAGCGGCACTATACGTTGTACACACACAAACACACCCAGGAGCAGGAGCTGGTTATGTGCTTTCCATGCAGCGGTGGTTTGACCGAGCGACCTAATTACGAGATGCACTCCGCGTAATTACGGGAGAGGGAGAGAGAGAGGAAGATAGCGATATAGCTCTGCGACCCTCTGTCTCTATCTCTCTCTCTCTCTCTCTCTATTCCCGGTTAGCTTTCTATCTTCGTTCGTTGCAACACCGATGTTTATCCCCTCGCTCGTCCTTGGCAAATTCACCCTCGCTATGTCGACTCGTTTTCTACCACGGCGTATACTAAAATTGCCCCTATAAAAACCCAACAATAATTTTCATCCCCCCATTTTTTAACAATAAAAACAAACTCTCGATATAAATCAATTTTTTTCCATTCTCCTTTCTAAAAACAAACTAACAATAAAATTCTCATCTGAAAATACTCCTAAATCATATTTTCATGAAACATTCTAAATATTTATAAGGAAAAAATCCTTTTACAAAATTATCAAACATTACGTACAAATTCCAAAAATATTTTACGTCATAAAGAACGATATTTTTCCTTTTATCGTCTCTCGTCTACTCTGTTTAGATAGGAGTGAACGGGCGGACGGTTGGAGGAAGAGTGAGGAGCGAGAGCCCCGAGCAGCGTGTTATATAGCGCGCACGCAGTCTTGGAAGATAGACCGAGTCGCGCGCAAGTTCTCTCTACTGCGAAAACTCCCCCCTCCACCTCGCCACGTTCGCCCGCGCCTCCGCTACTACTCCGGCGCCCTCGTCATTCCGTGCTCGACTCGCGCGCGTGACATAGCTCCCTCGTTCGACTCCACTCTATCGCCAGTACGTTCGCGCGTGCATCGCCTCAGTTATAAACCCCAAGTTACATTTTTCCCCCGATATTTTATCAATTGTATCGTAACGAAAAAAAATAATAAAATACGATCAATTAAACCGCTTATTAGTGATTAAGTGCACAGTGTTTATATTATACAGTGATATCTTTTATCAAATCACGAAATATCAATGCCGCGATGATTGGGAATTATAATTTACGATTAAACGCGTTCCCGCAATAATCTTTGATCCAGTGAACATACGAAAACGCGAATATAAAGAAAATCTCGTATAAAGAAAAGAGAAGAAAAAAAAAATCGTTTTATTAATCGCCGTGAGTTCTTAGAGGCGTCTCTCGTTCGTACCGACTGTGCTGTGGTTACATATGAGTGTACGAGGAATGCGACGATGCAACAGTGATCCTCGCGTACGAGATTGTGCCTGGTTCTCGCATATACAATATCGTTCGGCCATTTATCGCTCGTCGATTCCACGAATCTGTGCGCGTATCGTGCTCTCGCTGATCTTTCATCCTTTTACTATATAAAGTAATATAGAAAATAAATTAACGATAGAAAGAAAGAAAAAAAAAAATAACATAATCCAAATTTAATAACAGTGTCGAATTTCGTTAACGCGAAGGATTACGTTGCAGTGGATGACAATTACCGGTTGACAGACGCGCTATTTTCGTGCCAACAACTCGGTCGTAAACATCGTCGATCCTGCCGAGTAATAATTGTCTTTGGTGAGTCGAATGTTTTATTCTTGGATGGGAATTCATTTATTTTTATCGTTGGAAATAATTTGTTTTATTTTTTGTATTTTTATCGTGTTGATTTGTTTCATTGAGTTGGGGTTAAATAATTGTTATTGTTTCGTTGCTCGTTGAATGAAATGGTTTGGGTTTGGTGAGCGTCGAGTGCATAGGGAGAATGCAGATTATGTTTTGTTTTTCTAGCTTTATTCTTAAGTGACAAATCCTCAGCTGCATACGGCTTATTGGCTAATTATATATTTTATGCGACGATTGCTAGCCTCATGGTCTTAGCGACCGTGCAACCTGACTCTTCGTGCAATCTTCGTGATTGCGGTGCAGCTAAATGGGCAACGTGCAATTTGATATTTTTCGTGCATATGTATAAATTTAAGATATCAAATTATATCAGTTGCAAAGCTTATATATTTGTAGCTGTATTTAGATAGAAATTCTATCGAAACTGAAGCTGGGATTGAGAACAATGACGTTAGAATAAAATCCATTATTATTTATGTTTAATTATTTTATTTTATTACTTCTAAATTAATTGAAGCGATGATTTTTTTTATACATTTGTATCTATATTTACATAAAAATTCTATCGAAACTGAAGCTGGGATTGAAAACAATGACGTTAAAATAAAATTTATTATTATTTATGTTTAATTATTTTATTTTGTTACTTCTAAATTAATTGAAGCGATGATTTTTTTTATACATTTGTATTTACATCCAAATTCTATCGAAACTGAAGCTGGGATTGAGAACAATTACATTAGAATGAAATCCATCATTATTTATGTTATTTATGTTTAATTATTTTATTTTATTACTTGTAAATTAATTGAACCGATGATTTTTTTTATACATTTGTATCTATATTTGCATAGAAATTCTATCGAAACTGAAGCTGGGATTGAAAACAATTATATTAGAATGAAATCCATCATTATTTATGTTTAATTATTTTATTTTATTACTTGTAAATTAATTGAACTGATGATTTTTTTCATACATTTGTATCTATATTTACATCAAATGTTTATCGCAACTGAAGCTGGGATTGAGAATAATGACGTTAAAATAAAATTCATTATTATTTATGTTTAATTATTTTATTTTATTACTTCTAAATTAATTGAACTGATGATTTTTTTATACATTTTTATCTGTATTTATATAAAAATTCTATCGAAACTGAAGCTGGGATTGAGAACAATGACGTTAGAATAAAATTCATCATTATTTATGTTTAATTATTTTCTTTTATTACTTCTCAATTAATTAAACCGATGATATTTTTATACATTTGTATCTATATTTACATAAAAATTCTATCTAAACTGAAGCTGGGATTGAGAACAATGACGTTAGAATAAAATCCACTATTATTTATGTTTAATTATTTTATTACTTCTAAATTAATTGAACCGACAATTTTTTGTTATTCTACTTAATAAATAAAGAAGAAAAAGCATAACGACGTATCGATTTATTATTATTTTACACGATTTTATGAAAAATGAAAAGATCTCGTCGCCAGACGACCGAAGATTATTCTTCCAGACTCGTTCGTTCGCTGGTCATCGATGTTGCCGCGAATACACAGACGTGAGGAGACCGCGCATACGAGTGCGTTATACTCGTTTCAGATCACGTTAGACCGGATTTCACGAGTCTCCCTCTCTCTCTCTCTCTCTCTCTCCTCCCTCCCTCTCTGTTTCTCTCTCTCTCTCTCTCTCGCTTTCTCTCTTTCTGTGCCTGTATGCGTGATGAGACAACGGTTGGAGAAACGAAGAGAGTCTCCAGAAGCGAGGAGACATTCGCAACAATCCTTGCCAAAAAAACATCAATACGACGGAGAATTCTCTAAAAAAAATTTATTTTTTCACCACAATTTTATCCTTAACTCCTCATCCACGTTTACTCTCGTTCATTTTCTTCGATCAATCTCAGCAAGGATCCTTAAACTCGTTTCAATCATTCGCCCCACTGACTGTTTTCCACCTAGGCAAAGGGACAAAATTTCGTTTCGAGGCTTCTTGCAATTTTTGATACGCTCTCTTAAATCCCGAAGCACATTCGTGTGCAGGGAAAAGTTTATTGCCGGCAGCGATAGAGCGTGATAGAGGGAGAGAGATTCATCGCGGCTTAGGAATAGATACTGAGGGGAATCCCCAGCGAGCCATCAGAAAAAGAGAGAGAGAGAGAGACGTGACGATTTCCTATAATGAGACTTCTTTATATTCGCACCATCAAACGGAACATTTGCCTTTGTAACACGCTGTATATATTTCTATATATATATACACAAGCTCAGCAGTTCACTCGTTCGCATATTTCATGCATCTTTCATGAAGTAAAAGTCCTCTTTGTCTCTTTCTCTCTTTCCTCGGTCCATCGCGACAAGACCCAAGAAAGCGCCCCGTATCGTCGGCGAACCTTGAAAGCAATATTTTATATTAATACACTCGACCTTTTGCCCGAAGTAAAGGAAAAGTATCAATTTTTATACGATACAAAAAAAACAAAGACAAAAGAAAGATAAGATATTAAAAGAATTCAAGAAAAACGCGATACGCGTGTAATAAATTGTCATTTGCAAACCATTTTACAAGCGTGTGCCAGATACAATTTTGCGAACACCGTAAGAGGACAAACCATTCTCCTTCTTCTTCTCGCGTATACCTCGCACATTGTACGTTGCGTGGTTTATATTTCACGGGGTTGTGGAAAAATTCAACGATAAATTTATTCAACTGAGACTGCGACAACGAAGCTTCAACGGGAAAAGCGAGAGAGACGGAGGTGGAGGAGGAATGCCTTGATGCGCGAAATAAAACAAAACTAAAAGACTCTACTCAACGAGAGGAAGAAGAAGAAGAAGAGAGAGAGAGAGAAATCGAGGGGAAAAACCGTCTGTTCGTCACTCCAAACAGAGGCGGTATAGAGGCGACCGAGAGGGTTGAAGGTGCAGAAGGGCGACGGGAAGGAGGGAACGGATAGAAGAGGTATGCCATCTTTCTTCTCTCGCGTGGCTCGCGAAATGCTCGGCCAGCAGAACACAGAGATGAAAATAGAAGGGCTCTATGGAGCGTGCGCCAGACTCCCTGTGATGTCTACGATACAACTATTTCGACTCAGCAGCCTATCCACCAACGGCCGCCTGGAAAAATGATAGAGATGAAGCGTGCGAGCGTGAGGCCGAGAGGAGGAGGCGGACGAAGCGAAAGGCGAGATCGCGTTGGTGAAACTTTCCTTCACTTTTTTTTTCGTTCGCTTTTCTTCTTTTTTCACTGTATTTTTTTTCGCCTCTTTTGTTCAACCCTATGCTCCGTGGCAATTTTCACGGTTTCGGAGCTGTGAAAAATGATGTTCTCTTCGCGATTAATAAACGCTTCGGCTTAACGCGTCAAGCTTAACCGCGTTATCAAAATTTTCTTTTCTCCTATCTTTCCTTCCAAACGAATTAATTCCAACGATACGCACATTTTCGAGAAATTCGTAAAGTGGAGAATCCCTAAAGACATATACGAATAATTCCAACTCCATGGAAGAAAATAAAAACTGAACAAAAAAATTGCAAAAAAAAACAACCAAGGAAATATAAAAAAAGGTACTAGCAGAAGAATAATCGTCTCGTCGTTACAACGAGGGCCACCTGCGTGTTGGATTCTTTTACCCAAGAATCAACCGATCGGCGGCGATATAGCTCGACGTAAAGTAATGAAAAGGGGGTTGGTTAAGGTAGGGTGTGTTAGCTGGGGTGGGGAGGGGGAGGGGTGGAAAGGTGGGGGATGGAACGATGAAACTTGAAAATAAAAGTTGCGGAGGGAGATTTTACGTAGCGAGAAGCCTGGCTATTTGTGCAATCGATAGCTGCGCAGGCTCTCACCATAAATACACACACACACCCATACACCCATCTATATACACACACACACACAAATACATACTCATACCCATTTCCGACATTCCGTGCATCAAACATCGTGTACATATACGTACGTACATAAACGAGTACACATACGTATACCGTACGAGCCGAGAGAGTGCGAAGTGGATCCGCACGCGAATGTCGGGAGTGTTGCGGTTTCTCATATCGTTTGGTAGCAGTAGCAGTTGCAGCTGCGGGCTACCCCTCCCCCCGCCCTCCCACCCGGAAGAGAAACTATGAATCTCTCTCTTTCTCTCTCTCTCTCTCTCACTCCCTCCATCTCCCTCTCACTATTTCTATTTCTATTTCTCTCTAACTCTCTCGTTCACTATGCGCATAAGTATGCATCGTGTAGGACAGACGTATAGTCAACGGTAGGAAGAGCTTCGCGGTAGCAAAGTACAGTTATAAAGCCAAAGTGTATATACGTGTGTACGTATATATATGTGTGTATGTATCTATGTATGTATGTATGTATGTATGTATATATCGTGTAGATGTACACGACCAGATACCGAGAGAGTGATATACGTGTAAATTTTACAACCGTACGTTCACAACTACGCGATCTGCGTATATTACACGTGTATACAGGTATGTGTGTGTGTGTGTGTATGTGTGTGTGTATATCGAAGTCTCGGGTATCTCGTACTACACAATTTCAGAACGAAGCCCATCATCCTCGTCCCGCTTTGCATATTTCCAAGGTAAAGCGAGAATCCTTGAGAAAAAAATCCTTACAATTATTCTTACTATAAATTTTCATTGTTATCGTTATCGAGGTCGATTCATAAGATATCGTTGGAGTTTTGGTTTGGAATTAATTAGGACGATTTTCGTTTCCTCGTAAAAAGAGAAGTAAAAGAGAAATTAAATATGGATGTATTATTCCTCTCTAGGTCGCGTATTTCACGAATTTGAATTGCGCGGGGAATTGGTACTGCGCGCATGCGCATGGGCTAGTGGAAATAACAGTCTCGCGTAAATTTGTATATCTCGTCGTTGGATTTGGGAATCGTTATTGCAATTTGATTCGCGAGTTGGATGTTTTGTTTTTGTTTCGTTTTCTTTTTTTAACGGAATGATTCTCGTAACTCCAATATCGTTAATGGATCTTGCCGAGTGGGGAGGGTTTTTTTTTAGCGATTAAAGGACGATCGCCGCGGCCGCCTTCGTCCTGTCGCATTCGCCGAGCGCGCGATATTTCACGTTATATCCGTCGATCGATCGCCGAAAGCATCGTCGTGATGGATCGTCTCTCCTCGCGCTCATCAACAATATTGTTCCCGATCGAAAAGAAATGAAAAATAAAAAGACACTAACGCCAAGTGAAACGCAACATTTTGTTCCTTTTTGGTTTTGTTTGAGTTCATCATCTTTTTTCTTTCGTCTCGATATATTCGTTGTATGTCTCGTTTATTTATTTGACCCGTTCTTCTTCTTGTTTTTGTTTTTCTGTTTTTTTTTTGTTTTTGGATTTTTCTTTCTCACTCTTTCCCCAATGGCAAAAAGTGTTTCGACAAACCCGATACGAGAAATTCGCTCTCGGCCATCGGAATCGAATATAATGCACCCGCGCTACGGGTCCCTCGAGCAATCTGTCGTTGACGAAAAATTGGGAAACATTTGGCCGCGCATATCCTGCTTTTTCTACCGATACACGTGTGGGAAATCGGCCGTTCATTTTTCTACTTCCCCTTCTCTCTCCTCTTCTCGCGCCATTCTCTTTTCCATCACTCCGCGCGTATGTGTATATATGCATTTTTTTTTTTCGTTGCCGTTTGTTTGTCGATCGGCTCGATTTTCCTCTTTTCGTTCGTCTATAGATTCGTCTCTTGCGGGGAGGGGAGAGGAAAAAAAAAGAAATTTTCTCTCGCGTCGGGAATGGTAGAAAAAATAATAAAACGAAAAGGGACGCGGACGCAAAAGAGAGAAGAGAGAGCTCCTCTTTCGTTCTCTCGTATCGATCCTTCGGCCTCTCGTGAACGTGAGCATCGAGTGCATCGCGAACAAAACCCATCAAATTGGGCGATGTCCATCCGATCGTTTTTCGTATCCTTCGTGTGTGCATTCACTCATTCCCTATCCTCTCGCGTTTTCTCTATATCTATCTTTCTCTCTGTCTCCCTTTCGATCTCTCTTTGAAACGGCGAACCTTTCCGTATCTACTTCGCGAGGGTTTTTCGCCCCTTTTCCCTCTCGCGTGAATAGAAAGTGCTATTTAAGTTTCTTTTTTTTTCTCGCGTTGCAATTTCTTTTTTATTTGCTTTTTTCAATTTTTCTTTTGTTTTTTTCATTTCATGTTCTTTCTCGATCAATGCGTTTGCGTTTGATTGGTCGTGGAAAGAGAAAGAGAGAGAGAGAGAGATTATACATTTCGATGAAAATACAACGAGGCTGGAAAAACGCCGTTTCGTTTGGAAATCGAGGCGAAAAACAAACTACGCTGGCTCGTTCGAAAGGTCGTTTTTGCTGTGTTTTTTTCTTTTTTTTTTTGATCGAATAAATTCCGCACTTCGCGAACCAAGTGTCTGTTTAAACATTTATATAAAACGGAACACGATGGGTGTGTAGCCCTTGACGATGAGCCGAGGCTCTCGTGAGAGAGGATGGTACTCGAGTCGTTGAACAATTTTACGCGCGAATTTCGTTCCGGTCAATTTTCAAGCTCGAACGAAATAAAAAAATAACCGGATCCCGCGCTTCCCTCCGTCATCGAGTGATAAACTCGTGTCTCGTTCTTGACCCGATTCACGTTTCATCCTCGATATATCCAACGTTCTCTCGCACGAACGAAATGTTTCCATTCGCGAACGAATTTTGCTCGATTTATTTATTTTATTGTATTTTATTTTTTTCCAAATCGCTATCTCTCTTTTCAAATCGTTGCGAAGAAGTATACGAAAATTCACATTCTCCGTGATCCAGAGACCGTGAAAAACGATCCGTTTTTTCTCGAATCGCGAATTTGCTCGTACGGAAAAGATGAAGAACAAAAAAAAAAAGAAACGAACAAATCTGATCTCGACGTTCGAACGATTTCTATTTGTCGAAATATTTTGTTACATTTCATTGCGTTTCGATACTCGCGCATCTCTCTATGTACTAAAAAAGAAATATATATATATAAATCGTTACCGCTACGCTCGAAAATTTTTCCGATTTATACGTCCGCCAGTGTTCCGTTTCAATGGGATCGATGAGGTATATCGCGTCCTGAAAATAACGATCGTAAAAATATCAACTCTCACCCGACTCTCGATTCGCGATATTTTGAAAAAAAAAACGCGGCAAAAAATTGATAACTACACGGAGAGAATTTCTTATTAATTTTTACGGTGAAATCTCGGTATAAATTACATTAAAAACTTGAATCCGGTGATAAATGTGGAAATAGTTAAAAATTGACACTAGTTTCAAATATTTTACTTTTAGGTATGTACAAATTTTAGCACGTAGCATAATTTTTAAGCGCGATACACAGAGCTCACGGATTACGGCCAGGCGACCTAGCCCTAACTGATTTTACTCTAAAGAACCTAAAAATTGTGGTCAACGCACGGAAAATTTCGGCTTACTTTTTAAAATTTTCAAGACAAACACGCAAATTTCTCAATGTGCATCGTACACTTTCATTTGTATCAGCCCTTTTTTCAACTTATAATAGTAATGTTTACGTTTCACGAAAATTTACTGTTATTTTCAGTCAAAATTCTTAAAAATATTTTTAATTTCACGCGACAGTAAATTTGTACCAATTTCCATAAAATTGTATAATATATTTCCTAAAAACCTGAAGACAAACTTGCACACTTGTCATTCACTTATTATGATTTCACAGTAAAAATTACATAAAAATTCTTTCCGTGTACATTCGACATTTTTTCATCTCTTTCCCTTATCGTTAATCACACTTCGTACGAAATAGATACGAAAATCGTTTGCGTTACGACGTTATGGGAGATGGTGAGAAGACGTATGTATGAAGGGATCGAGCGGGTTGGTGTGTGGGTTTCGCGGATTTACGGGACCAAACGGGCTTGGATTCGAGGGAAACGAACGGGTTCCGCATTCAACGGTACAACGACAACAGCCAGTGTGGCAGTACAGTGGTATAGGCAAAGGGTTATAGTGAAACGAGGTAACAGAACTCCAAAGCGCTGTAAGCATTTATATATATATGTTCTGTGTAGGTTAAGCGCCGGGGAGGAGGAGGTGGGTGGGTGGGTGGGTGGGGGTGGATTCGACCATAGCACGAAGAATTTCCATAAACCAGCGAGGGAATAACGACCGAGCCAGTTCCAGAGCCACCGTAGTAATAGATATTGTAACCCTCTGGTCCCTCTGAACGAAACACATTTCGACCAATCGATATCATGGCCCTCTACCCCTTTTTTTCATTCTTTCTCTCTCGCTCTCTCTCTCTCTCTCTC
This sequence comes from Netelia fuscicornis, assembly GCA_946811545.1. Taxonomy (NCBI): domain Eukaryota; kingdom Metazoa; phylum Arthropoda; class Insecta; order Hymenoptera; family Ichneumonidae; genus Netelia; species Netelia fuscicornis. The sequence continues at coordinate 5,021,487 of OX328015.1, forward strand.
TTTTTCATTTCATCGAGCAAAAATAGCATAAACATAATTGCATCTCTTTTTTACAACCGAACCGGTTTTTACGTGGGCGAGATATTCTCATTCCTCGCGAAATAGCGCGGGTCCAAGTAAAAAAAAAAAAAAAAAAAAAAAAACGAAAAAATAGAAAGTAATTTGGAGTTAAAGGTTTTTTTTACGAGGAAGAAAAGCTTAGCGTTTTAGATCGACCGTAAATTTCGTCTGTATTCATTACGATACCTACCTTGTTTTTTTTGTGGCTTCTTTTTTTTAATTCTTGCGATTTTGAGAAAATCCTTTGACAATTAGGAAAATTGAATTGAAATTGGAAGAGTAGGAAGAGAAAGAGAAGCGCGAAGAATTGGGAGAAATTTTCGTACTATATTATTTACCGCAACTGCGTTCTTTTTTCCTCTTCACCGCAGGAATTTTTACATTGGTGGAAAAATACGAAAAGAAAAAAGATATTCTTATAAAAAATCGCGTAAATTTTGTTTTTTTTTGGGTTTTCTTTTTTTCACCGACGTGTATAATAAAATTTCTTTACACGCTCGATTCCCCTCCCCCTGTATCCGATCGATATTCGATGTTGTTCGCTCGGTTTTTACCTAACGATCTCGCGCGCAATTCGATATACACACGATGTCGAGGGGGCGGAGAGACCACAGGGAGACATAACCCGCGCGCGTATTTGCGGGTTTCGATGCATCCGCGGTCGAGTACGATACGTACATAGATATTCTTTTTCCGCTTGAAACGTACGATTTTTACGGTGGCTATAGAAAACCGCGGTTCCAGCACGCTATAACACGTGAACAAAAAAAAAATAAATAAAAAAAAATGAAAAAAGATAATCGGAACTTCTCGTACTCGGGGGTTAAAAAAATGGTAACCTCTCTCGTTCCTCCATACACACATAAATAGATATAGGTTATATGTTCGATATATTGGAAATAATTTGTTATTCCGCTCGTACAGCACGATTCGATCGCGAAACGCGTTGTAAAAGCCTCGAAAGCGTGCTCGGGACGCAAAGCCTCATCTCAGAAAGGAAATGGCACGTGAGTTATAGAGAAAAAGTGCGTAGTAAAGTGCCAGTAGTAGAAGATTCACGAGTATATCGAAGAGATGAGACGATACGGCGCGTTCGTTAAAAACTTTCGTTTTTTTTTTTTTAGTTTTACAAAATTTATTATTCCTGCGATGTATGGCGCGTAAAACCGAGACATTAAATCGTGGAAAACTGTAAAAATGAGACGAAAATAGGAAGGGTGGAACGTGAAAATAATTGTATAAATTCTTATACAAAATTTTCGCGAGGAAAAGCGAAATTTCGCGAATCGTTTATTTATTGATTTATTTATTTATTTATTTATCTATTCATTCGTGTTGTAGGGATTTGCAATTCTCTTGTAAAAGGGATGAACAAGTTCGACATGGAGAGAGAGAGAGAGAGAGAGAGAGATCGTGTTGTACGAGGATCGGGATGCAAGAGTGGAGAGAAACAGCAGCATCGTTTCTCTCGTGTACGTCCCGCGCAATCGGGCGCGTTTGACCCTCGAGCGAACTTCTCGATTGGCCTCGTTAAGAGAAGTCAGGCGCGTCGTCGTTGACGATGCATCTCTCCTCTCTCTCTCTCTCTCTCAATCTCCGCATCGTCGGAGACACAAACGTTTTATATCGGTCCTCGAATCTTGAACATTTTCGTCGCTCCGTTAAACATCGGAAATTCCCTTTGGTAACAAAAAAACACAAAAAAAAGCTCTAAGAAATTCAAACTATCCTTTATCAGAAATATCAAAATGAAAAATCGAGAAGAAAAACTTGTTACAAAGAAGACGTTATAAAAGGACTGTAAAAAAATCAACGATTCAAAAAAAAACGAAGTACAAATCGCACACCCAGATCTAAAGGGGGCTAACTCGAAATTATGATTTTTGAGTTAGCTTACCTACGGGCTAACTGCAAAATCGCAATTTTTGAGTTAACCCCTAGGGGTTGATCCCTAGGGGCCTTCCTAGTGTTCACATCGCACACCCAGATCTAAAGGGCGCTGACTCAAAAATTGCGATTTTGCAGTGAGCCCCTAGTTAAGCTAACACAAAAATCGCAATTTCGAGTTAGCCCCCTTTAGATCTGGGTGTGCAAAATATTAATCTTGAAAAACTTAGCGATCGAGTTGAAGTAACGAAAAAAATTGGTTGAAAAAAAAATGTATACATTTCCGGCGATACGATCAACGAGAGGAGGAAATTCGCGCGCTCGTTGAGGAAATCTTGACGAGTCGCATTACGTTTGATTTATTTACGTACATTTCGCTTGATTTATTTCGACACGAAGCCTTCACCGTTCCCTTTCGCGTTTCGTAGCGTTCGCTCTCGCGCGCGCGCGTGCTCAGGGCATGGTAATTCGATATTGCTCGTTAACGCGGACAACTTCAGCTCTCTCTCTCTCTCTCTCTCTCTCTCTCTCTCTCTCTCTCTCTCTCTCTCTCTCTCTCTCTCTCTCTCTCTCTCTCTCTCTCTCTCTCTCTCTCTGTCTATCGTGGAAAGGGGCTTTCCCTGCGATACAACTTGTGTACCATCTAACAGCCCCGTTGATCCCTTCTCGTGTGTGCGTTGGATATTCGCGCGATAACGTCTCTCTCTCTCTCTCTCTCTCTCTCATCACGGGGATCCTGATGAGCCTTCCAAGTTGATCCCTTCCCGTTGCCGCGCGCCACCGTTGCCAAGCTTTTGTAATCTCCGACAAAACTCATCTTCCAAAGCTTCGAAACCTAACCCAACCTCCGAATTACTTATCGTATTTTAGATATCTACTACGTAGGTATCGTTAACCTCCCGCCTTTATTCATTTATTTTATAATACATTTTTTATCGTAAACCTTAAAAAGAAAAACGAATTTTTTTTTATGGATCTCTGGATGAAACTCGTTTCAAGAGATATCACGTTCCACGAATTACGAAAGATTTATCTCAATTTTACCTTTGAATTAAAATACGTATAATTTTTTTTTGTTTCTTTTTATTCTCTCGTATTAATAACGATATAAAATTTCATTTTGCTCGAATAACAATGGAACAATTTTGTTGAAATAATTTGAAAGATTTTTTTTTATCACGGCATGGTTGAAATAATCGACGTTTTCATAGAAAATCATTCAAATTGCTTGGTTTATTGCGAATTCTGGGAAATTGCAATATCCTTGCGGCTGTTTCGTTAAAAATTTCATAAACAACTGCGGTGGTCAGGGTTGGCTTGATAATGGCCGAAAAAAACAAATATTACCTGCTCTCTCTCTCTCTCTCTCTCTCTCTCTCTCTCTCTTGTCCCCCTCCCGCATATATATAGACAGAGAGAGAGAGAGAGAGAGAGAGAGAGAGGGCGATATGTACCTACACGTAGAAAGGACCTTTCCCCCAACACGATACGTAATACATATACGTATATACAAAACACGATGGTAAAGCACGTTTACTCGATCTCGCTTGGCCGCAGGAGACTCGACTCGGGGGGTTGCAATTCTCGCATCGCGATGGCAGAGTAGTTGCACGACGGGCAAGAGAAGGCGGAAGTGCGGACGTAGGGGAGTCAAGCCAAGGAATGGGGGTTGGTTTTGCCGCCGCGAGCACCACGGAGATCCCGAAGGGGGGAAGGAACAGGAGGAAGAGCGTAGAGCAAGAGGGAGTGAGCGCGAGGGGGTGGGACAGGGAGGAAGGGCGAGAGAGAGCGAGAGAGAGAGGGATGATGGCGTGTCGGGGATATCGATCCTGGCCACTCCGGGACGTTACCATCGTGGCCCAGCTTTTCCGCTACCCCATATATCCGCGAGGCCGCCTTCGTTTTCCAACCTAATATCCAAAACCTCTTCCGCGCCCTTGTCTTCTTTTTTTTTCTTTTTTTTTTTGGTTGTTTTCTTCTCTCTCTTTCCCTCTTCCCGAGTTTCTTAGCAAAATAGTTTCATTCCCGCTCTTGTTCGTGCCTCGTCGTATCTCATTCTCCCTCGAGCTCGACGATGGCGCACGTTCATATGGAAGAAAATTCTTGCTTTATTTTAAATTAAATTTTTTTTTTATCAAATTTTTTTTCTTTTTTGACGACAAGCTCCGTCATGATGAAAATATAAAAATATTCCAACTTTTTGTTCAATCGGAGGGTTTATAGAGGGTACTGAAAGGACAAAGTGTTATTCTTGAGAATGTAAAAAATAAAATTCTTGAAACGGAGTTGCGTTTGTCGTTTGTGTAGACGCGACTTTGTAATCGAGCTTTAAAATTGAGACCTCTGTAACTGCGTGAACGAACGGTAGATTTCCCAGTTTGTATTCGATATAAGCTCGACAAATATTGAAACGGTGATTGAGAATTTACCGGATGATTAATTTATTGGAAAATGCCGTTTAACGCTTTGTCCCTGTGGCAAACTTCTCCTCTTTCTCCTTCATTCAGAAATGGATTTTAATTGCGCATTCCGTACGTCCTTTGTTCGGCGCGAAATGATCAAAAGAAATTAAAAAAAAAAAATGTTATTCACATAAATATCGAAATTTTTGTTTTCCAAATTTTAAACATTTTGTTTCCGCCGATGTTTCAGATCGTTGGAGAACGCGGTGATACGACGATCGTCCGCGGATTTCCATTCGCAGCGGACGCGGTGAGCAAAACCAATGAATTATTTTATCAAATTTTGTCTCTCGCGTTGATTTTATTTTTACTTGCAAAAAAAAAAAAGAATAAATTCAAACTTCTATCACCTGGCAGACGTCAGTAATCGTGTATTTTACATATCGGTATAATCTTCGCTTTTGTCTTAACGAAAACTTTATCGCTTGTTAAACTTTGCATTTTCTCGTCGATGCGAAATTAACTTTCTCACTCGTTCTTCCACCCTCGCGTTCCTTCTCTTTCTATCTAGCCTGACCGCACCGTCATAAAACCGAGGCCGAAACTTCGCCAAGGCGCGTCGTGGCGGGAACTCCGGGAGCTTCCGTCGGAAGCATCGACTTTCTGCTGTATCGATGTTGCGAATCGAGGTCAAGTCACGATCGAGTTTAAGAAAAAAAAAAAAACAAAAAGAACAAGAAAACAAAACAGATAGCGAACAAAAGCAAGAGGAGAAGATATATTTTTTACGCGCTCGTTAGAAATAATTTCTCCTTACGAATGTGAAAATAGTCGTCCAACGTCGTTATCAATTCAACGTGATAATCGGAACTAACGTAGGGAACAGCAACGAGGCGATTTTACCGAGTTGATAACGAGAAGGATCGAGCTTTATCTTAAACTCGAAATCTTCACTGGCCAAATTATTTTTAGTCCTCCTACTTCCTCCCTCCTTCTCCCTCTCTCTCTTTTACCCTTTCACTCTGTCTCTCCCTCTCCCTCTCTCTCTCACTCTCTCTCTCTCTCTCTCTCTGTTTCTTAATCCACGTACGTATCGAGAATACGAATGAGCTTTTCTCTTTGAAATTTCGCTCGGAAGATAGAGACCAAAGTATTACGATAGCTATATGTATAACATGAAACTAATATAAGGCATTCGTGGCATGGCAATGAGAGAAAGAAAGACGGAGAACAAGAGAGAGAAAGCGAGAGAGAGAGAGAGAGAGAGAGAGAGAGAGAGCTTTTGCATCGTAGAACACGCGATAGGTTCGCGTGTTTTCTCTAGTCGGTATTGTCGCTACGTAAGCACGGAGTTTACCGGTGTGGGTTACTAATTTAGTATGTAAAAAAGATCGTAAACGAAATGTATAGAGGGCACCGTCGCGAGACGGCGTGTTATCGAGAGAAACGAGAAAATCTAAAGGATGCGGAAGGATCAGCTTGGCGAGAAGGTAATACGTTACAGGGTGCGGGATGTCGCGAATAGTTAAACGAAGAATACGGTATTTTTAATTTTCGCGCCGAGCTTCGTTATGTCGTGAGGATGAGAACATTTTTCTGAAGAAATTTTCAACGGTATATAAGACGGAGACTACGGTGAGAGAGGGAGACTTCTATATTTATGTATATGTTGGCAAGGCCTTCTTAGGTATTATAAAGTTCTATATTATCGTCATAACGTAAACTTGTGTGTGTGTGTGTGTATGCGTGTGTGTGTGTGTGATACACAAAGTTGTGAGTAGAAAACCGGAAGTCTCGGCTTATTGTCGGTGTTCTAGACTCATACTGACGTCACGATCGAGCCACGCGATGCGGACTTGTTAATTTCATGGATCGAGAATAACGTATGCGCAACACTGGAGAAGCCTCGAATCGTTTTCGTTGCGGTCGAAACTTTATTCTCTTTGTTTTATTATTATTAGATATATATGTTTGCAGTTTTTAATTTTATTGGGAGAATCGAGAAAGAGGGAAGAATTATCGTTCGAAATTAAACGAATATATAATTATCGTTTAATTAATCAACGACGATAATTAATAATTTCTCTCGCTATCGTCTCGCCTAACGATAATGATAAATTCTGATTATCGATCTAATCCCTGTACTCACGCCGATTGAACGGAAGCGTGATTTTTTCAGAAACTTTTATTACGATTATTTCGAAGCGAGTAATTTTTCAATCGGAGCGTGAAATATATTCGCGTATAAATTTGTGCGACCCGTGAGTTACTGTCGCGAATTTATTCGAGCGTAGAGATACGTACGAATGGTCCAATCTACGCGTGAATTCGGGATAAATTGCTATCTAAATTCCGTTACGGGAATGATCGTACGTCGTTTGAATAATTTCCACTGTAAAAACTTATCTTTCGTAAATTACGCACTCACGTAACAGAAATAATCCACCCTCGTTGCTAGTTCGCGCGAGTAGCTATATTGCCACTCTCTCGAGTACTCTCCACCCTCGACTGTGAATTTTTTTTCATACATATGTGTGTGCCTGCGTCTGCGCGTGTGATTATACGAGTACCCTAGAACCATCCAGGGTATTGTTTACCACCCTGCATTTCGCACTGTATTTTCTGCGACTCCCATGATCCTCGTACATTCTTCCACACATATATATATATATATATACACAGATATATATATATATATATATATATATATATATATATATATATATATATATATATATATATATAGAGAGAGAGAGAGAGAGAGAGAGAGAGAGAGAGAGAGAGAGAGAGAGAGAGAGAGAGAGAGAGAGAGAGAGAGAGAGAGAGAGAGAGAGAGAGAGAGAGAGAGAGAGAGAGAGAGAGAGAGAGAGAGATATCTAACTATCTATATATATATATATATATAGATATATAGATGGAGAGAGGGCGAGAGAGAGAGAGAATGTATATGTATGTGTGTGTGTGTGTGTGTGTGAACGTTCTTTGGTGAATTCTTCGAGACGTTCTCCTCGTCACTCTCTCGTACCACACGAAAGAACCCTTTGGGTGCATCCTATACGAGAAGTTGTATGTAAGGTTGGTATAGAAAGCCCCGGAGACGTTACGTACGTGACTTTATTTATATAGTCACATATATAGAGGTATATATCTATATGTGTGTACGTGAGAAAACAAAGAGAGAAATTTTGTCCTGGGTTTCCACCATGCCACCGTTTAGAAAGGAAGCTTTCTTGAATTTCTCGTGGCCTCGGAAGATCTCCACGATCTTCTTCAACCCTTCTCTCACCCTTTCGCAATTTCCTCATCTCTCGTTCCTGACCCCTAAGTTTTCCTCTCTTTCGCCACTCGGAGGTCGCACAAACGAGCCTCGCAGTACGGCATCCTCGAGAATTCCTTCGCGAATCTCTCTCTCTCTCTATGTCTTCTCTCACTCGCTCTGTCTCTCCCTTTTTCTCTCTTTGTCTCTTTCTCTCTCTCTTTCTCTCTCTCTCTCTCGCGTTCTCTTCTATTCTTCCCATTCCGCTTGTTCCATTGCGAAGCCATAAAATAATAGTCCGAGAGAGAATCTTCGTAGTTGAACCATCCCGCGAAAACGCCCTCGATGTAGAAAGGACGCGGAAAACGTATACAGGAAGATCCCGAGAGCTCGCTCGCAGAAGCATTTTCATGAATAATTTCGCAGCCTTCGACGACGAAGATGAGAGATGAGCGAGAGAAAGATGAACGAAACCAATTTACAATTCGTTTAATTGCTCTTTTTTGTTTTCCATTCCCTTCCTTCCACACTCCCTGCCCATCTTCTTTTACCAACGAATAATTCAAGATTTCTTCTTTCTCCAATTATTCGCGTCGATGAAGCATCGCTCTTCGAGACTCTCTTAATTCACTTTTCCGATTTGTACACGCGTTACCCCTTGCGTGAAAATATCTTTCAAGGGAAATTGCGAAAATTAAATTTGCGCAAATTTCACGAAGATATACATCGTCCGACACACACACACACACACACACACACACACACACACACACACACACACACACACACACACACGAGCTTTTACATATAACATTCTCGCGTTTGCCCAGAATTCTCTTCGGGATTTGTGTTAAAGGATTTTCCTATTTATGTACGGAGAACTCGAAGCCAGCTGGGTCGTCACGTGGAAAATCTCTAATTTTGTTCTCTACAGGCGGGCATCTGTATGTGTTTTGCTTTACGCGAGAGTCTGATGTGTTTGCGTGCTTGAGAAAGAGATAGATAGGTAGAGAGAGACAGAGAGAAAGTGAGAGATCGAGATTGACTTTGATCTCTCTCTCTCTCTCTCTCTCTCGTGCTAAAATATCCGTATGCACATTCAGTTCTCCCAAAGAGAAGTTCCTCTAACGAAGCATAAATAGCTGTGCGTATATTAATTTTCAATTTCAAATGAAAATAAAAATCCAATTTTATCCACCGATTTTCTCCGTCTCTCGACGATTTCGTTCTATAGATTCGATTAAACCCTTCCCCATTTCCTCTCTCCACACCTTTTTTTCCTCCAAATTCAACGCCTGTTCCTTACAAATTTAATCGCTTTTCGATACTCATAGGACGCGTTGATATTTCAACGATCAGCGCTGGTTCCTAATGATTAAACACGACCACGAGGGAAGCTGGGTACACATCGTTCCGCCATAGATGCGACCTGATTCAATCGATGATTGCGTAATTAGTAACGACTTTATTACCTCGGAGCTTTTGATGCGTTCGCGACGGATATTTCGATATCGAGGTGATTCTATTTTAACGCGCGTTACAAGCGCGAGAGTCTGACGAATACGCGAGTATTCGATCTGGAATGACGAGTTGAACGAATGCTGAATAAACGAAAGAGGGGTTGAGGTAGGTGGGTGGGATAATAAAGGGGTGGAGATGAGGATCGAGGAAATTATAAAGTGCTCGTAAAGACTCGAACATAAATATTAACGATCGATATATCGAAGCTTTTAACGTTCGACAGTTGAATCTCGAATGCGCGAAACGACCGGAAAATCCTTTAAAAGAATAAGAGTAGAAAATAAAATCTCTCGTAAGAATATAAAAAAAACAAGAAGAAATAAAAAACAGAAAAATTCAATTCACTCGTTGGTAACGTTCGGCGAGACTGTCGGGTTTAACGAAATCGAGTCTGGACTGTTTCAACTCCTTTTCGCGTAGGTCTTCTCGCTTTATTTTTTCCTTTTGTTTTCCGTTTTTTTGTTGTTGTCTTTTTGCTTTTTTCAACCCTCCGACAACCGAGACCGTATATTTCTTTCGATATCACAACCATATTTCTCGCGCTGCCTGGTTTTTCTCGCAGTCGCGGAGAGGCAACTCGAAGCTTACCCCGTTCTTCGCCCGACCGGACACCAAAGGGTCGAAAAATAAAAAATGGCTGGGTAGAAGAAAATGTCGCGCTTGAATGAATGTACACACACACACACACACATATATATATATAATGTATATATGTATAGTTAAATGTATACGTTTGCGCGGTCGTCGACTCGGTTTTTCTGGTCTTTCGCAAGGCAACTCACCCGTCTCTGGTTCCTCGGACCACGCGGAGAAGTACGGGGGTATAAGTATAAGGTAAAGGCAAACCTCTTAGCTTTCCATTACCCGATGCTTTCCGTCAGGCTTACTCTCTCTCTTTCTCTCTCTCTCTTTCTCGCTCTCTCTTTCTCTCACTTTCAGTCAGACTTGATTCCTCGACTTCGCTCCATCTTTCTCTCTCTCTCCCTCTCTCTTTCTCTTTGCCTTTATCCACATTTTACCAAGCGAGCTTTCCGCATCCAGTTCCTTAATTCTCTCTTTACGAAACCCTCGACCTCCCCTCTACTAGTCGTGTTCAAATACTGCGCCGCTATTGCGTTTTCCAAGCGTATATATATAATCACAGTAGTCAACGTGGGCGCGCGAGTAGACTTTTCAGTACGTTAACTTGACTTGTTATTCGGTTGACGTTGACGAGACCGAAAGAGAAATGTCGCGTGCGAGGGTTGAGAAGTTTTCGCGAGAGTCCCATCTTTGCCTTCGACGGTTTATCATCGCCCGTCCCCTTTCATTTTACGTTCTCTCATTTTTCATCCGGCTGAAATCTCCGTCACTCTCTCACCGCCTCTCTTTTTTTTCCCTCTTTCATACTCAACCCGAAGACACCATATACTCTCGGTTGACAAAAATTTAATATTGACTCTCGCCCTCTTTCTCCCTTTTTCTCTCCTCCTCTCTTCCTCTCCTTCTCTCTCTCTCTCTCTCTCTTTCCGTCTCTCGCTATCCGTACCCTCGCCGATATGAATATCGCATCGTGACAAACAGCTCTTGGATAAACGTCATTTTCTCCAATTAAGCGTGATTAATAATGTAGTTAGCGGCTTACTCGTGGCTCTTTTTTTTTTAACGCGACACTACCGCTTCGAAGATTGACAGGATCGTGCACACACTGATGGGAATGAGCCGCGTCCAGGGCGTACAGCGAGGCTCGTGATCGTAATGCGCCTCGCGATTTCACTAATTAGCAAAATGATTGACAGGACCGTGGTAGAGCTTGATTATTTATCATTATTCCGAGCGGAAAATCAATCAGGTTAATCAACGCTTCATCAGGGTTGGATCAGGCATCGCGTAAGGCGTGCTTGATCCACCCTTGCCGGACTTTGGTATTAGACCTTAATTTGGACGAGTTATAGCCAGTTGAAAATTCACAATTTTAAGAATTGCTAAATGGGAATAAATTTTTTTTTTTACAATTTTGGATTTTTTTAAAAAGTAATTAATTTTTGGTGGGTTCTAAAAATATGTCGATGTACGCTGGAAAAAAATTGCTTAAAATTTCATTTTCAGAATTTTTGCCAAAAAAGCGTTATCACTGAAATGCGTATAAATTTTTTGAAACATTTTCTGGCTACACGCATTCCATTCGCAACTATTGTAGCTTTAAGATAGCACCAGATTCATTATTCCACGATGTTTTAATGATTTTTCACAGAATTTTAAAGACGTACCATCAATTCTTGTAAATTTTTCCATAATTACCTTTTCTTATTTTTCTTGACAATTTTCAAACTCCTCTCATTACCGCTCTAAAAGAAAAATAAGACGAAAAAGAAGAACAAGAAACAAAGCACGTCGTTTCTTTTTGTTTTAATTTTGCTAACCGAGCTATACATTTCGCCAAGTATTCCGTCGCAGTAATGGAAACGACACAAGTTTCGGGGAAAACTTTTGGCGGTATAGCGGACACGAGCTTTTCGTTCCTAGCATGTTGAATTTCCGGTCGACGCCTCTTTCCAGCACACAGAAGCATTATTCTCGTTGTATCTTCCTCTATCCCCAATCTCCACAGATCTTGTCCCACACATATACATAACTACGTAATACGTACGAGTGTATACGCGAAATGTTTCTCCGCAACTGCGATATAGAAACTGTGTCTCGAACCCGGAAAACTCACTGATATACGACAGAATCCCTCGCACAGTTCTTTCTCGCAATGTTTCGAAATGAAACAAACACATCCCAGTCGTATAAAAAAGACTGTGCGCAATGTCCCTACAACACCATTTTCTTCTTTCCTGTGTTACATGGATTTTGTACCAGGGGAGTTGGGGGTTAACTCGTAATTCCAATTTTCCCTCGTGAACAAATTTCCTCATGCGATTTCAAATTTTCCAAACGTAACTGTCTAATAGTTTCGTTAAATTCTTCCAGAAAAATGGATCGATCTTTTATTTTTCGATCGATCGTCAATATTAACGAATTTTTAAATGTCATCATTGTTATTATTATTATTTTGATACAACCGTTCGTAATTATTACGTAATTATTCGAATTGCTTACCAGTGAAGTTGCTATTTCTAGTCTATCACATTTCTACTGTTTAACTATTTACGATACGAGAATTATAGTCACGTCCGTACATACGAACATATCTCTGTATATATGCGCATGTGTAGGTTTGTATATGTTTCACAAACCTAACTATCTAGTTTCGTTAAATTCTTCCAGAAAAATCGATCGATCGTCAATATTAACGAATTTTTAATTGTCATCATTGTTATTATTATTATTTCGATACAATCGTGCGTAATTATTATATAATTATTCGAATAGCTTAACAATGAAGTTGCTATTTCTAGCGTATCACATTTCTACTGTTTAACTATTTTCGATACGAGAATTATTATAGTCACGTCCGTAGATACGAAGGTATCTCTGTGTATGTGCGTATGTGTAGGTTTGTATATGTTTCACAAACCTAACTATCTAGTTTCGTTAAATTCTTCCAGAAAAATGGATCGATCTTTTATTTTTCGATCGATCGTCAATATTAACGAATTTTTAATTGTCATTATTATTATTATTATTATTTCAATACAATCGTGCGTAATTATTACGTAATTATTCGAATAGCTTAACAATGAAATTGCTATTTCTAGTGTATCGCGCTTCTACCGTCGTCTAATACTGTTTACGATACGAGAACTATAGTCACGTACGTATGTACGCACGTACCTGTGCGTGTGTGGGTGTATGTATGTGTGTGTACAGGTACTATATATCCAATTAGTCAATGAGGACAAAGCCGATATCCGTGTGCCATTATCGGTGCCGTACGTATAGGGACTCTCTCTCTCTCCCCGGTCCAACCGAGTTAGCAGGCAACGGGATTTCATCCCCCTCTGTACGTAGTTTCTATCGCCTCCTTTCCTCCTCTCCTCTCCTCTCCTCTTTCTCTCTCCCACTTGTCCATTCTACTCTTCATTCGTGCGAGCCGTTTGATCGAATTTCTTCGGTCAACTGTCTCGCCTATGCCCGAAACGACGTTAGAATCTCATCATCGTTGAACACACAGGCACAGAGAACGAGAGAGAGAGAGAGAGAGAGAGAGAAGGGCAGGCTCATTTTGTGTTCGACGTTGTCCTGGCTATCGTCCTAGACTCACATCTCGTTCCCGATAATTGCCGAGTGACCTCGTTCCCTCGTGTCGTCCCGTCGTAATTTCTCTGTCTCGAGGGCGCGTGTGCACAGTGCCAGAATTCTTTTTTTATTTTTTTTTCGTCTTTTTTTTTTACTTTTCGAACCGTCGACGGGTCCTTTGGTCCTTTCATACGGTTGGCATTTACGATTTACATTCCGTCGAACCGTTCGAGCTTCGTGCTGGAATTGAAAAGAGGTAAAAGAACGGAGAAAGACAGAACTTGTTCAGACTCTCCTGTCAGTTCCCGTTCTCCTGTCAATGAACAGTTCTTTTGGTTCGCTTCGTTTTTTTCACCCTTCTTTTTTTTTGTTTTTTACTTTTTTACTTTCAATCTTCTTCGACATCGCATTCCCCACGACCTTTGAGCACGAAAAAGATCGGATGGGAAAAAAAATGAAAGCTCTCCGATATATTGTAATTGGATCGACAACGAGAGACGTCAGGAAATTCGTACAGACGTAATCCCCTCCACATCTCCCTTCCCCCTTCTCCAACTCTTCTCCACCAATATTCTCCGGCACGATTCGCTGATTCGAATTAATTAATCTCGTAACTTTTGCTCGTTGGCTGTAACCCCGGAGGAGTCATCGTGTTACAGTCGAGGGAGCAAGACCGATCGCGCATCGTTTCTCGGATATACGCATTGGCCAATTATCACGCGCTAACGTATCCGTGGAACCGACTGAGTAACGATAACAATGCACTTGGTTTCGCGTCGCTCTACTCGTGCCTCCCTCTTTCCTCCCCTCGATTCGCGAATCCGTCGAAACACGATAAAATACGAAATTACAAAACAAAGAAAAATCACGATAATTCACATATAAAAAGGAAAAAAGATGAATGGACTCACGGCAATCGAGATCGTTGCGTTGAAAATAATATCAACGTTGAAGAGGAAAAGACTCGTCGCTCGACCCGACTCAACGATAATTACAACGATTCCGACGTTCGATTTAGTTCGTTCGACGTTAACAAATCGCTAATACACACGCACATACACACAGAATCTTTAGTTTTCCCGAGAGACGAGCAATTCAACTTCGTTCCTTCGCGGAAACGCGAAGCCAACCGACCGTACGAGAAGCGAAGGAAAAGGAGAGATACGAAGATAGTTAAAGATAGAGAGGAAGAGGCTGGAGCGAAGAAGCGAGAGGATGGACCACTTCTAGCCTGTCGAGCGAGCGGATCATCCTTACGAGTCCCGTAGGAAATTTCCACGAAGTAATTCTCTCGTCTTCGCGAATTTCGCAAAGTTCGCATCGTGAATTCCTAAATAATTTTGCACTCGCGAGAAACTTTTCGGTACGTACGATCTTCGCACACAAACATACGTGTAGGCTTATGCGTGTACGATAGATATTATGTATGATACGTGTGTATATACGCAGACACACGTTGATTTCGAGGGTTTATCACTCGGGAACCAAGACACACGGGTTTATTCAAGGTATAGTATAACCGTATACAGCGTGTATGGAGTTTGCATTGGCTTCGACGATAGAGCCAGGTTACCTTACCGGAGAGCCACGGATGCATCCTCCGCATCGATGCTTATCGAATTAACGTCTCCGTGCATCGATTAATGGACCTACGTACCACTCGGTTCCTATAGCCCCTTCGACAACCTTCGTCCCTCCTGTTCACTCCCAACGCGACACAACTCTCTGGATTATCCAAGCTTTTACCCCGTTCCATCCCTCGGACGTTCTATATAGTACGGTTATTAATGCGGAAGGACGTTCGCTAATTTATTCAACAGTGAGAACCATTTTGGTGCTTAGAGCGCTTGAATTTCGAACGGGTTAATTATGCAGGAAAAAAGGCTTGGGTTTTAAGGATGATTTCGTTAGATCGAATTTAATCGAAGAGTATGAGAAATTTCTGTGATTTTACTTTGGGTTATCGGCTCGATCGCAGAATAAAAGGCCTAGGTTTTAATTATGATTTTGTTAGATCGAATTTAATCGAATATTATGAGAAATTTCTGTGATTTTATGTTGGGTTATCGGCTCGATCATAGAATAAAAGGCCTAGGTTTTAATTATGATTTCGTTAGATCGAATTTAATCGAAGAGTATGAGAAATTTCTGTGATTTTACGTTGGGTTATCGGCTCGATCATAGAATAAAAGGCCTAGGTTTTAATTATGATTTCGTTAGATTGAACTTAATCGAAGAGTATGAGAAATTTCTGTGATTTTACGTTGGGTTATCGGCTCGATCATAGAATAAAAGGCCTAGGTTTTAATTATGATTTCGTTACATTGAATTTAATCGAAGAGTTTGAGAAATTTCTGTGATTTACTTTGTGTTATCGGTTCGACAAAGGAATTGGCCTAGGTTTTAATTGTGATTTTGTTAGATTGAACTTAATCGAAGAGTATGAGAAATTTCTGTGATTTTACGTTGGTTTATCGGCTCGATCGCAGAATAAAAGGCCTAGGTTTTAATTATGATTTCGTTAGATCGAATTTAATCGAAGAGTATGAGAAATTTCTGTGATTTTACGTTCGGTTATCGGCTCGATCATAGAATAAAAGGCCTAGGGTTTAATTATGATTTCGTTAGATCGAATTTAATCGAAGAGTATGAGAAATTTCTGTAATTTTACGTTGGGTTATCGACTCGAAAGAGGGAAATACTGAAAATCAAGTAGTACGAGTCAACGATAGTCGGACATGTAGGAAAACCTCGCTCGATGCTGACTATCCACTCTTCGGTCGAGGGAAGTTTTTGATATCATTCATTTTTTTCTGTCACAGAGTGGATTAAAAGAGAATTCGAAATCGCTTATTCACGATGGACAATTTTATTCGGACTTATCTACGATGTGGACGGATGAGTGCGGGTGTCTATCGCAGTATACTTAAGGTAGTCCTATCGTTACAGCGTTTCCGTTAGATTTCACTGAAAAATTGCAGAAACGTTCTTTAATGTCATATGTATATGTGTGTAAAATTTCAGGGGCCTTTATCGACTCAAAAATCACGATATTTATTCTTGAAAATCGTCATTTTTCGCAATCTCCCATCAAAGCCCGTGTTAAATATCGCAACATTACACAACGAGTATCTCGATCATTTGGTCGATGAAGCCTGTTGAAATTTTGCACACATTTTTATACGACATCAAAGAAGCTTCGATTAGTTTTTATAACAAATCTTATAGAAACAAAAATTCATGATTTTGTTTATTATATAACAAATAAACTTTCCGTAGGATCAATTTGAATTTTGAGTATGTTGTTCTTTAGTCGATTTGCAACAACTTTTCTTAATGAACTTTAACGCTTGGTCCACTTCCAATGTGAGAAAAAAACGGGAATAAAATTTTAATCCCCCACCCAACGATAGGACTATACCTTAAATGGAATTCTGTATATCGATGTGTGTTAGTCGTAGCTATACGGCGGGTTAAATCTATGCGCGATCACGTTGAGGGAACGAGGCAAGAGTTCTTACCACGAGTATTCCACAAAGTGACAATCCTATATATTATTATTATTATACGAGGAGAGGCTATACGTCGTCTCGAGGGCCGGACGTTATTCGAGAATTTCATTTCCTTGCCCCGACGTTCTTGGGCACTCTCGTATTCTCCAAGTCCCGGAGTGCGAACGCTCGGGCACCAACTTGTTAAATTAAATTTCTGAATTACGGCCAATCATCGTGATGGCACAGGTCTATCTCTCTCACTCTCACGGTCGCATCCCTTTGTATTTTCGTTCAGCCCTTCGACTCACTTCACTAGATTTCCGTATCATCATTTTTTTTTGTAGTAACGAGCTTCGGGATAATATTTTTAAATCTGTCCCATAAAGAAAAACAAATTGACGTTTAAAAAATAAATATTTATAAGAAAAGGAGGAAAAAGGTTTGAGAAATATGTTACGCCTCTCGCATCCCTTTGTATTTCCCTTCAGCCCTTCGACTCACCCTACTAGATTTCCATATCATTGTTTTTTTTTGTCTAGAAAGGAACTTTGGGATAATATTTTTAAATCTGTCTCATGAAGAAAACCAAATTGACGTTTACAAAATAAATATTTATAAAAAAAAGAGGAAAAACATTTGAGAAATATGTTACGCCTCTCGCATCCCTTTGTATTTCCCTTCAGCCCTTCGACTCACTCTATTAGATTTCCATATCATTGTTTTTTTGTCTAGAAAGGAACTTCGGGAAAAAATTTTTAAATCTGTCTCATGAAGAAAAACAAATTGACGTTTAAAAAATAAATGTTTATAAAAAAAGGAAGAAAAAGGTTTGAAAAATGTTACGCCTCTCGCATCCCTTTGTATTTCCCTTCAGCCCTCGACTCACCCTACTAGATTTCCATATCATAGTTTTTTCTTTTCTAGAAAGGAACTTCGAGATAAAATTTTTAAATCTGTCTCGCGAACAAAAATAAATTGACGTTTAAAAAATATATATTTATAAAAAAAACAGATGAAAACGTTTGGAGAGATATATGTTACGATGGTTTCCAATAACGGGAACGAATCAGAGTCAACAACTCAATTTTCCAATAAGTATTTCCCATTATTTGCCCACTCCCCCTTTCTCACCCTCGTTCCTTCGACTTTTTTTCGTGACATACGGGGCCGTCTGTGAGAGACGTGACTCGACGATAAATTCCCCCTGAGGTTTTCGGGCGTTCGCCGAGAGTATTGAGGCGATGTGGGTATGCGGCCGAGAGAAGTGATGGCCAGGGGGGGTGAAAATGGATAAGATTAATCGTCGGAAGATGAAAACAAGGCGCGAGTCATGGACATTGGGTGAATTTATGACCGAGTCATTGATAAAATGATTCACGGAGGAGTGTCGGGGACGAGATAAAAAATAAAACGTATCCATACAAACACCGACGTCCAATCCGAAGAACCAACAAAATGTTTTCTCTCCCCCCTGAAATTTTCCTACACATATACAATTTAAATAGAAACAAAAATGCATATATTCACAGGGATTTACGTGCAAAATCGATTCGTAAACCGTCGAGCTTCGCGAATTTTATATTCAGAGATAAAATAAATAAGGGATTGTCTTGATGAACGAAAAAACTTTAGCCGATGGAAAATCGCGATGTGGAAGTTTGTTGGATTTGTTCGATGGGAAATAACTGGTGATTTACCGTTACCGGTTGGTACAGATACGATTATTCGTCGAGAGCGAGAGGTAGATAGAAAAAGAGGGAGAGAGAGAATGGTACGAGAACGAGATAATCCATTACGAAATTTCAATTAATACACATCGTTGAGCCGTCCTACCGGAATTTCCTGCTCATTTCGTGCGTTCTGCCTGCATCGAGCTAGAGACAGAAAGAGAGAGAGAGAGAGAGAGAGAGAGAGAGTGCACGGTGAATGCGCCCGAATGCGCAGTTCGATTATCATACCGAACTATATTTCACGGAAATTTCGTGATTCCTTCCCCTCCCCCCCTTCTATCACGCGCGATCGTCATATCGCGCAACGAAATTCTCGTTCACGCTTCATTTACCGCTCTGCCGATTGTTATAATAAACCTGCCAGTTGCCTAAATTTGATCGTATATAAATGGAAATACAATTTATCGAATAACGAAACATCGATTTACGCGATCGCGTGTTATTGACCTAATACTTTTATTTTTTTTTATTTTTTATCAATGTTACGTGGAAAGAATTTTTAAGTAATTTTTACTGTGGAATGACGAATGTGCATTTCTTCAGGATTTTAGGAAAACAATTATACATTTGGATGGAAATGAGTAAAAATTTACTGGTGCGTGAAAGAAATTTAAAATATGTTCAAGAATTTTGACTGAAATTGACAGTAAATTTTCGTAAACATTACTACAATAAGTTGAAAAAAGGGCTGATACAAATGAAAGTGTACGATGCACATTGAGAAATTTGCGTGTTTGTCTTGAAAATTAAAAAAATTAAGCCTAAATTTTCCGTGCGTTTACCAGAATTTTTACGTTCTTCACAGTAAAACCAGTTAGTGCTAGGTCGGCTGGCCGTAATCCGTGAGCTCTGTATAGCGTGCGTAAAAAATGTGCTTCGTGCTAAAATTTTTACATGCCTGAAAGTAAAATATTTGAAACTAGTGTCAATTTTTAACTGTTTCCACATTTATCACCGGGTTCAAGTTTTTAATGTAATTTTAACCGAGATTTCACCGTAAAAATTAATAAGAAATTCTCTCCGTGTATTATTATTATTATTATTATTATTATTATTCTCTTACAATTCTTCCAGACGTCTCGTGAATTTTTCAAGAAGGTTAGAAATCTCGAAATCTTTCCATCGTGCTTCGGTTTCGTGAATATTGTTGCTACTTCGTCGTAAAGAATTATCGCGAGCGTTGTATCCGAGAGCGTCGAGGTACAAAGGCGGGCGAATGTATGGGCGAAAGATCGGTAGATCTCGTTGGGTGGCAGAGAAGTGGAAAAAGTTTCACGTACCAAAGTCCGTGCCTTCGATTGGAGTAACGATAATCGCCTTCCTTATCCGCACCCGGAGAGAAAAATATAGAACCTCTCCTTGGCCTCGAGTACTCCAGGCATTATATATAGATATACGCTCCGATCGCGGGGAGGTAGAGGGTTGCATGAACCGAAGGAAGAAAGAAAAAGGAACAATGAAGTGAGAGAAGTAAACGGGAGAAATGGAAAAATCAAGCGAATTGGGAGAGAGAGAGAGGAGAGAGGGAATGAAAATACGAAGGAGAAAGGAGAGGGAAAATCGAATTAGGTTTTGCCATCAAACCGGAAATTCTTTTCTCCTGTTTTTACTTCTATCTCTTTCTCTCTCTCTCTCTTTCTCTCTTCTTTTCGCACTTGTCAGAGCTGTCGATTCCAGGAGAAGGGGAGAGGGTACTTGCCAATCGACTCGAGAGATTCCCGAGGATCTACTCTCTCGTGTGCTTCGATTTCGTTCCAGACATCGTACGACACGAACGACCAAGTCCAACGACGAACGAGACAAAAAAAGAAGAGAGACAGAAACGAAAGAAAAGCTACGACGCTTGCACTCGTGACGCGAGGTGAGAAAAAGATCGACGAAGAAATTCGTATTCGTTCTTTTCGTTTGCATAAAAATTTTCTCCAGTCGCTCGAGGCGCGAGAAATCATCGAAATTCTCGTTCGATAATGCTGATAAAGGTGCCTGATGATCGAAGCCACTCGTGAAATTACGATCGTGACGAGAATTTATTCACGACGAGAAGAATTCGCGAGAAAATATTCGCGTTGTTCCATTTCCGTGTTTCGTTAGAAATAATTATTATCGACGGACGAATGAAAGTTTCGTTTTCCGCGAGTGTTTTTCTTTTTCTAGGTATTCTTGTCGCCGTCGTCGACGTTTTTAAAGCACGACGTTCTTTTTTTCAAATTTATTTCGTGCTGGTTTCTCGAGGAAAAAAATGTACAAAAATAAGAGAAAGAAAACGACGAAACGGAAAATAAAAAGAGGAAAAATCCGATAATGAGGTAGTATCGGCTCTCGCGGATGCCGCCTCGCAAACGAAGCTACAAATAATGACGATGCGCTCCTAGCGACACGAGGCAAATGTTGATTCACGTAGACGAGGTCTAATGGAGTCCGGCGCTCCGTGAAACGTTTTTAGTCTCGAAAGTTTTAAGCTCCCTATCGCGCGGTCTACGTGCCCTCTCATTAGTTTGTCCATATAACGAGCAACGTAGATTCGTTCGCATCGTTCGAAATAAACGTCGTAAAAAAAGCAAAAAAAAAAACAAAAAAAAATGTAAATAAAAGAAACAAATAATAAAAAGTGCGAATTGGAATTCTCGATGATGAGAAAGAGCAAATCGAAGGATCGATACAATGTTTCCAGGATGAATAATACAGTCGAGAATAATTTTTGGGACGAGAAATCGTGAAAAATAATTTTCGCGATGAAAAATTGAGGGAAGTGAGAAATAAAGGAGAGAGTTATGAAAAACGAATGAAACAAAAAGGAAGAAAACAAGAAGCGAGAAAAGTGCATGTTCGTGCTTGGGCGCGCACAATCGTACTCTAATTTTGCGACGTTTCTTGGTACTCGAGAAACAAAAAAAAGAACAAATAATGGAAAAAAAACAAATTGGATCGGAAAAAAATGCGATGACGGAAAATATATAGTGAGGAGGGTATAGAATTTTTGCCGGATCGAGAATAGGAGTGGAGAGTAAGAAACACGCTCGTGCTTGCCTCGCTAATTGACGTCATTGATCGAGCGGAAGAACGTGCCGGAGACTTTCCACGAGCATCGGTTCGAGCTTGGATTCTATCTTCCGTGTCTGCGAGAGAGAAAAGTGGGTTTGAGTGTTTGCGGGATGGAAAACGAGAGAGAGAGAGGTAGAGAGAGCCGTTGATATGTGCATATAAAGTAAAGAGAGAGAGACAGTGGGTGGGAGAGAGACAGGAAGTGAGGGAGAGAGAGAGAGAGAGAGAGAGAATGAAGGGAGTAGCCGAACGGAGCCCAGGGGGATGTAAATCGGAAATCGGATTATAAGCGGTGGAAGCACGTGATTGAATCGAAATCGTGGTGTAGTACGCGAGGAGAGGGAGAGACAGAGAGAGACAGAGGGGCCAGTTGTGGGCAGTCTGTACGACCAGGGTTGCTTCCAGCATACATTCTCATCCCCTCCCCCACCCAAAACCCCCTGTGTTCGTGGTAAATTGAAAGCCGAGATCCATCCTTCTACAGTGATTGATCAATTCCGATATATTTAAAAATTATATGTACGAAGATATCTCGCATCGAATATTCGAACGATACGAGTGGCTCGAATAATCCAGATAAATTGAAATTGTTCAAATATTACAAAATTACGATCATTCCAATAATTCAAAATAGATCAAGCTATTCGATTCTGATATAACCGTCATCGGATTCTCGATGTTTCGATATTTCGACATTTCGATATTTTTATACTTCGATATTTCGATATTTCGATATTTCGATATTTCGATATTTCGATACTTCGATATTTACGAACATAATTCAAAATAGATGAATTTATTCGACTCTGACATGACCGCCATCACATTTTCGATAATTCGATACTTAACACTAGATTTACCAGACCAGTCATTTTGACTGGTCGTGCAATTTTTAATTAAAAATTCCTACTGCATGTAACATTTGTTTTCTGAAATGACGTTATGACTTCTGTAGCTGTAAGTAGAAAATATATTTAATGAACTCAATACAACTTTATATATATTTGTAACAAATATATTTAGATAGAACCAGGTATATGCAAATAGCTGGTAAATCTAGTGTTAAGAAACATTTTTTTAAATATCGAATGATTCATTGACCATCGAATACACACACCCAATAACATATCGATTTTTGTATAAATGAAATGAGAAAGGAGAAATATAAAAATCGTATCGTATAGAAATATAAAAAAAGGGGGAATGGCTCGCTAAGTATGAATATTGCGTGCATATATGACCATTGTAGTAAATAGTAATGTGGTTAGTGGCAGTATAATTCCTGTGTCGAACGAGGGGGTGTGTGTGTACACGAGGAAAAGTCTCTCGGCCACACGCAATCCGACCGACGGTAAGCACTCTCTTCCATTTGAAGGGATAACGACCGAATAAAAAGGGATGAGTGGAAGAGGGGAGAGAGAGTGAGAGTGGACGACAGAAGAGACAGAGAAACGAGGGGGTAGATGCGTGCCGGAAAACGTTCGTGGTTTGACCATCACCGAATAAAAGCTCTGTATCGCATTCCCCATTTTCTCTCTCTCTCTCTCTCCCTTTTATTTTACTTTAATTCGCCTCTTCATATTTTTATTCCCTCGTATACTTTATTTTCCTTCATTTCTCCCAGTTGTGGTCGGCCTCTTCACTAGCTTCGCGGACGTGCGTCACTGCTGTTTAAAAAAATGCACATTTTAACAACGCCCAGAGTGAAAAAGTGAAGCAAGAGTAGCGAGCTCAAGGGATGCAAAGGGTTGAAACAAAAAGGGAGAACGCTATCGAGAGTGCTCGTCGCTTCGTCCTTTAAAGGCGTTTTATACGTTACAAAAAGAAAGAATTGTTTCAGCGAGTTCGAAAAAAGCTTTTTCTTTTTAAACTATTTTTAATTAATTAAAAAGAATTCACGATGAAAACTACGTTAAGAATCCGAATAAGGACGTATTCTTGAAAAAAAAAAAAAAATCGCGTTATCGCGATGCTGACGTCGAGACACCTGGACCGTCGATCGGTCTTAAACGCGTTTATGCCAAATAAAGAAACTGGAACGACCGTGATGTATAGACAGTTTTGACTCGAGGGAACGAATTCGTCTCGAATGTCAATGGCGTCCTTGCTCCGTCGCGTATACAAGAAGCCAGGCTCTCGATTCGATCCATATATCGAAAATATATACACCTATATAAAAGTTGTGTTACCTTATGTAAATAGATAATGCGTGCGATATCTCGTAAAACATCATCCGAGTAACATTGAACATTTTGTTAACTTTTCACGAGGCTCGCGGATTCGAAGAAGGAAGCTAAAAGACAAGAGAAGGATAGCGAGTTTGAGAGAAAGAAAGTTCGACATCCTTCGCTTCGTAGAGTTTGAATGTATCGCATGCGATTTATTATAGCCAGACGAATTGCTTTTAGAGCGGAGAAAGTTTACCGATGTTTCCGGACTCGGTGGGATAACTCGAGGGAATTTATCAACGACGTTCTTACCTCGCCTCGAACACGACGAAAAATACAAACAAATTTGTATCTTTCGATCTTGTTTCTATCGCGTACCTGAGAACTTCGTTCCAACTATAAAAGTGTCATTTAGAATTCGCAAACTTTTCCTGCCTCGTCCACGTCAGCCATTTTCTTTTGTAGGAGTTAATTTTTTATTCGGTTTTTTTTTTATTTCTTTTTTTTTTATACTCGAGCGCTGGAAACTCCCCCAATAAAACAATGCGCATTGGAACTATAAAGGGAGCTCGGGTATTGCCTCGATATATACACGGAGGGTTACAACCCCTGGTATACACACGCTTTCACACACACACACATATATACACAAAGGGGGTGTGAAAATTGCCAACATTCCGGCATACCTTTAATACACCCTCAGGCCATCAAGCGTCCATTCTCTCGTGCTTTTCGTAGAAATAGAAGAATTGTGGAAAGGGGGAAACGTCTCGAATATCTTGACGAGAAAAAGGAGATTATAATACGAGGCGAATTAGAAAAGGGATTTGATATATTATGTACGTGGAGCAATAGCGGAACTCGCTGAAAGACGGAGAACGCAGAAATTTGAAGGAGAGATGGATAGAAAGCGAGGAGTTTGGTTTTAAATCTGCACTTCGGTGAAGATTTCATTTTTCTTTTCTTTTTTTTGTTATTGTTTTAATACCCTTTTAATAATATCGTGCGAGGAGGCTGGTCGAAGAGCGAGAAAGGGCTAAAGAAAAACGTGCAGTAGAGGTGAATGTATGAGGGGGGAAAAAAAGGACCTCCACCTTCTCGCAGCTTTGAAAGCTCGAGTTGGCGAGGAGCGAGGCAGAAATTTACCGAAGGGAAAGAGCGAGAGGGTAGATGGAAAATATAGAAGTAGGGATTAAGATTTCAGTACTTTGCTTTATATCTATATATTTCTTTTGCTCTCGACCGTTGGTCCGTTCTCTAAAGCTTCACTCTCTGGCTATGAAACTCCGTGCAGCCTTCTCTATATTATCACCGACGAATGAGGGAGAGAGAGAGAGAGAGTCGGAGAGGGAAATAGATAGAAAAGTGAAAATCTGCAGAGAAATCCTCGAGTGTACTTTTGCCCGTGAGTCCTTTCCCTTCAAATACCTCATTTCCTCTTTCGCCAATCCTTCGTAAAAAGTTTTACGTCTACGAGAACGTATATCTACAGGCTGACAAAAAATTCTTATTCACTAGTTGAGAAAATGTTGAAAAACGAACGAATGTTTTAAATTCGTAAAAAAAAAATTTCGAAAAATACATTTTTCTATAATCGTGGAAATATGTGCAATTTCTTTCCATTGAGCGTATCCTGTTTTCGTTTGGTTCCTTATTTTAGCTCGTTTCACCGTCAATTGTTCAATTACGATATTTGTACTCGTTCGATGATCGGATAAGTGTCGTCAACGGTGAAACGTGAAATTTTCGCGATTTACCGAGATTGTAGGAGCGCGAGAGGTCAGAAAAAGGGGCTGGTAAACGAGTGGGGTGGAAACGAAAGTATGGCGGTGTTCGAGGAAAGGACATGAACGAGAGGGTTGGGATATTGACAAGTGGGGCAAAGTCCACTGGTGGAAATTGCCACGCGTCGTTTTCTTCATTTCTTCGGCTCGATCGTGTGAGAGGAGTAGAGGAGGATAGACGGAAAGAAAGAAAAAAACGAAAGTGGGAGGGGGAGTCGATGAGAGTTTCGATTTTGTCGGGACAATATTTGTCGAGAAAACGCCCTCACGCAAGTCGAGACTCACCCCCCCCCCCCTCCCCCTCTCTCGCCAATGATTCGTTTCCCCTTCAACATTATCGACGTTTATTTTCCTCTATCCCTACCGCCTCTTAAATAAATAAAATGGGAAGGTAACGGGAAACGTCGACTTCGCCATGGAATCGCGGTTTTCCGATTTTATATTTGCGTGGATGTATATGTGTATATATATATATATATATATTTCAAGTTGAGAACAATAAATATTGCAACAACTTTGAAAATGGAAATGTCGAGGAAGAATAGAGCGAGGAAGAGGGATGCAAATCGATGCGACAAGAGCCATTTCGTTGTTACTAATTTAACGAACTCGTGGCTCGAGGCTCTTTCATAGTAATTGATTGGAACTACTAATTAGCGAACGATTAGAGAAACTCGTTGGAATACCTGATAATTAATGGAAGAGTGAACATTGAATGCGAAACGAAAGAAGAACGAACGAGGCTGAATCGAACGAAAGTTGAAGAACGAAGAATACTCTTAAATTAATTGATTTATTTTTAATTGGTGACGAATAGTTTAATAATAATCATATATTTATATTTTTAATGATTATAATCAATTATTAGTATTTGTTAATATAATCAATTATAATGAAGTATAAATAAATTCCTACCTATTGTATGAATTTATTTATACTTCATTGTTATATTGAACGAAGAACGAACATTTCATTCATTTTCATAAATTCAAGATGAATAATTTAATAATAATCATATATTAATATAATTAATATACTTTATTATTATATTGAACGAGGAACGAAGATTTCATTAATTTTTTTAAATTAGAGTCGAACAATTTAATTATAATCATATATTAATATTAATAATAATTATAATCAATTATTAGTGTTTGTTAATATAATCAATTATAATGAAGTATAAATAAATTCCTACCTACTGTATGAATTTATTTATACTTCATTATTATATTGAACGAAGAACGAACATTTCATTCATTTTCATAAATTCAAGATGAATAATTTAATAATAATCATATATTAATATAATTAATATATGGTGACGAACTTTTAATTGGTGACGAACAGTTTAATAATAATCATATATTTATATTTTTAATGATTATAATCAATTATTAGTATTTGTTAATATAATCAATTAAAATGAAGTATAAATAAATTCCTACCTATTGTATGAATTTATTTATACTTTATTATTATATTGAACGAGGAACGAACATTTCATTAATTTTTTTAAATTACGGTCGAACAATTTAATTATAATCATATATTAATATTAATAATAATTATAATCAATTATTAGTGTTTACTATAATATAATAAAAAATAATGAAGTATAAATAAATTCATACAACATTAATATATTGAACAGCTTATATATAGCCTTAATTATTTATATAATTAAATAATTCGATAAGTTGTTGAATATACGTGTATTGTACGTATTTATTAAAAACATATATATATTTAATCGCATATATTACGAAGAATTACAACTGCGCATTGATCTGCGCATGCGTGACCGGTCGCGCATTGCCGGACAATAATTGTACTAGCGGTCAGTAGTTCCCCAGCCACGGAGTTGTTCGCACGTCTTCACTGGTCGTTCCCAATTGTTTCTCAATAATCGGGCAAGTCAAGATGTTGCAAGGAGAACAAATTCGTAATATTCGATTGAAGGCCGAGCTCGCCCTTGACTGGGATGAGTTAAATCGCGATATATGGGTATGTCTCAAGAAGAATTTCCTTATAAAATAAAACTCCCAAGAAGGCACGCTCCATTTGGCGAGCCTCGCTCCTTTCATACGCGGATTGCAATATCCGTATTATTCCGATGCATCTCGATTCTCCGACTATGGATATGAAGGACTAATCCTTTCTCATATCTTATCAATCAATACTATCCTATTATTATTTCTCCTGAAAGCATTTTTCAGTCACGAGATGGAACAAATAGATCGCGGATATACGCTCGATCGTATATTCGTGTTCCATTGTCGCTAGCGGACATGCTCGTATATTCGCAAATGTATGCAAAGCTGAAGCTTATAATTCATACATACGATTAAACAAAGCCTGGTAATTACACGCATACGACTATCGTTCCTCCCCCCAGGCAATTCATATCAAAGCAATTAATATCAAAGCTAAAACGATATTAAATTGAAAGTTCAATTTTACGAGAGTTTCTTCTCCACTTTCCGACGATATATTTGAACTCGCTGTAACGTGCGTCGTCGACGTAGTTGCACGTTTAACCGTTAGATGGCGCCACGCACTAGGGTAGCGCGTTACCATCGGCGGCACGATACCGACATGCTTTAACAACGCTACCGCTACACAGATGGCGCCACCAAGACGGTTTTTTCTCGAAACGTCGAAAGTACAGTACGAGCATAGTGCCCGGCGTTGTTGTTTGCCGGTATTTTCACTGTACGCGAACCTTTAAGGCGTCTGTCGCGACTTCCACGTTATGTTCAGCGTTCGGTACATGCTTAATGGTATCGTGTTTTATATCGAAACACGATAACAGTGATAATGTGGAAATCTTATCCTTTTCTGGTAATCATGGAAGCCATAAACCCTTGTACGTATCCTCTTCGCTCTGCTCAACCATCTTGGGGCACTTCTACACAACTGGCTGCCATCCTCGAAGCTTTCGCACTTCTCCTCAGTACGAAGTCGAAAAAAGTAACACGAGTGCTCGTCTTTATTCAAATATGGAAGATTTTCCATAATTTTGGATTATTTCTTCATTGTACGAGAATAAAAAAAAGGGTATGTATTTTTGTAGGTTATGAAAGTGTTTTATCTGTCATTTCTGATTGACAGAATTGCACATTGAAATAATCGTTTTCTTCATTATTAAGTAATGAGGGAGATTGCACAAATGTGTTCATGGACTAATTTTGTTTTTTCTTTTTTAGGAATGACGACAGATAAACTAACCTCGCAGCCATCGTCGACGGTATCCAAATTTATCTCCGAGTTTTCAGGGTCAAAGATTTTCTCTCCGATTCGGTTGTTTGTTTAATTAGCTTTCGTCTTCTCTTTCAGTATCGCGCGTTTGGAAGTTTAAGATTATTTTTGGATATAGCGTCGAGAGTTTAAAGATAGAATTCTCGACCCTTATGTACGTCGAACGCCGACTTAGGATTAAATATTCCAAGCGCTTTTTCGTCTCGTGGAAACTACGGAGATGCGAATTCTCGCATACTGGCGCGTTCCAGAGACTGTTGTTGTTTTAGGTACGAGAAACTTTTTTTTTGGGTCGTAGCGAATCGAGAGATAGCGAGCGTGAGGAAATGTACGTCGAAAACGAAAAGCGAGAATCGACGGATATATAAGGTCGAGCGGTAATATATATTTAGCCTGGAATTGGACGAGAGCCAGAGGATAAGCAGGAGTCCTGTAATCCGATCTCATCTTTCCCTTTTCAGTCTCTCCATCTTTCAGTCTCGTCAGGGACATAGAATTTAACCAACGACAGTACCAAAGTTTCAATGAATTTCTCAATCTCGAGTTACACCAAATTTCTCATTTCTCATCGTCCAATTCTATAACTGTAAAACTTTCACTATTTATTTTTAATTTATACATACCTCATCCCGTTTCTATAGCGAATTGTAAATCTTTGCGTCTAAAAATCTCAACGTAACGACGCACGTTCTTTTCTAGTCCTCTCAACGAATTCATGCAAATTTCGGTAAAACTCCATTCCTGCATACTTGTTCATTCAAATCTTATTTATCTCCGGGATACAATTTTCTTCGACATCAGCATTTTCTCAACCTCTCGTAGATATAGCACAGGGATCATCGTAGGTTGTTTTTCTTTCGTACATCAGGATACACGAACATAATGTATACAAATGTAGGATGCGAGAAAGAGGGTTTTCTTAGGATTTGGATTGAAGGTTCAGACCTCGTAAATTCTTACGCTCGGGTGGCAACGAGCAATGTGCTGCGGGTAGCGTTTTCGTTGCGAACGAGAGTCTGCCCAGCTGGTGTAGCAACGAGAGAAGATTCATAAGGAAAAATATACGAACCGGAGGAGATAGTCTCCCGTTGGTTTCTTCGCTACTGCTGGATGCTCTCACTCGAGGTTTGCCGGAAAGGCTCTCGAGCCTGCAGAAGCCACGTTGTTTGTGTATGTAACTATTCCTATATATAATATACCACATATATAAATACATGTGTATATTGTATATATTCTACATGCACTCTTAGACTGGCTATCTCAGTCGTTATATGCACGAGAACGAGGAACGTCACTCATTAACGACGCAACCAGCAGCGCGTACAAGCGTGTAACCCTTCCGGCGTGTTAAACTTTCGAGAGTTCGCCAAGCCGTCGCGTTTTCGTGCCTAGCAAGCTTTTGTAGAATATAACTTGAATCTACTCTCGGTATTATATTTCAGAAAAAGTATCATTATCTACACATAACGCAAAAAACGAAAATTGTTCCTCGCCATTCTCTTTTCATTAATCCTTATTGCCTATCTTTTGAGTTCTTGTGCCCCAACGCTTAAACAATGGAACTCTTCGCACTCGCGTTGTTAAATTTATATTAGCAACAAAGTATCGAATTTTACGTCGGTGAGACAAAAATCTATAATGAAGATAAATGTACGGGGGGCGGGGGATATATTCGTATATTCATTCTAGTCATGCCGTGAAATGCAAAGTGCTTTTCTCGATCTACCCTTGGTAGGAAGGATTTTCCTTTGTAAAGTCGGGTAATTGAATTGCTAGCGATATACGCTATTGTACAAAGAGGGAAAATGAGAGGGCACTCGAGGTCTTTCACGACTATCTCGTTATGCTGGATTCAAGATTCAAATGCTGTTTCTTTCTTTTTTTTCTTTCTCACCTAGATCCTCGTACTAATTAAACACCACTGTAATCATATCAGTATTTTTTTTGAGTTCTTGATTGCCCTTAGCTCTTAACGAGTAATACCCCGATAAGAAAAATTTGTAGCTTTAATCATCGAATGCACGAATGTCTTTAGGATTCTTTTCTGTACACTGTTATTTTTAAACACTTCACTTTTTCATCGATATTTTATTCATACAATTAGTAATGGTTGATTGTATCAATGGGCAAATATCTATCAGGGAAAAATTGTGATAACACGAGTTAGGGTTTGTTCAGTGAGATGTCGTCAGAGACGCATTTCGATCGTCCAAAATATCGTTCCCCAGTTGTGAGAAGCGGAGCAAGGTATGGTCGTACTCGATGTATCCATGGTAACGCCTCGGCGCTCTGATCTCACCCTATCTTGTGCTGTACCATAGAAGAGGGCCCCCTTGTCCCGGTCCATACATGCACACACATAGATATAGGTATATCGAGGCATATGGGACGTTTCGTGTCAAGTAGACCCGGTAACGTTGCTCGATTTTCTATTCTTCGTTTAAAAAACATTTTTCAACTACCTCGGTATCCATAAAATATGACCTCTCTCTCTCTCTCTCTCTCCATAGGAGTAAAGATAACATAAATATTAATACAACAAAATATGTTTGCCCCTAGTCGAGGACTCCTTCAATTTTTTCTTTTACTTACACATGGCATTCTTGTCTCATTTATAAAAAAAAAAGGCAAACAATATTTTCTACCCTTCTAAAATTGTGTATAATAAGTTATTTGCTGAAATTGGCAAACGAGTATGACCTCGCTCTCTCCATAGGAGTAAAGATAACATAAATATTAATACAACAAAATATGTTTGCCCCTAGGCGAGGTCTCCTTCAATTTTTTCTTTTACTTACACATGGTATTCTTGTCTCATTTATAAAAAAAAAGGCAAACAATATTTTCTACCCTTCTAAAATTGTCTATAATACGTTATTTCCTGAAATTGGCAAACGAGTATGACCTTGGTCTCTCCATAGGAGTAAAGATAACATAAATATTAATACAACAAAATATGTTTGCCCCTAGTCAAGGACTCCTTCAATTTTTTCTTTTACTTACACATGGCATTCTTGTCTCATTTATAAAAAAAAAGGCAAACAATATTTTCTACCCTTCTAAAATTGTGTATAATAAGTTATTTGCTGAAATTGGCAAACGAGTATGACCTCGCTCTCTCCATAGGAGTAAAGATAACATAAATATTAATACAACAAAATATGTTTGCCCATAGCCGAGGACTCCTTCAATTTTTTCTTTTACTTACACATGGCATTCTTGTCTCATTTATGGAAAAAAAGGCAAACATTTTTCTACCCTTCTAAAATTGTCTATAATATGATATTTGCTGAAATTGGCAAACGAGTATGACCTCGCTCTCTCCATAGGAGTAAAGATAACATAAATATCAATACAACAAAATATGTTTGCCCCTAGTCGAGGACTCCTTCAATTTTTTTTTACTTACACATGGCATTCTTGTCTCATTTATAAAAAAAAAAGGCAAACAATATTTTCTACCCTTCTAAAATTGTGTATAATAAGTTATTTGCTGAAATTGGCAAACGAGTATGACCTCGCTCTCTCCATAGGAGTAAAGATAACATAAATATTAATACAACAAAATATGTTTGCCCCTAGCCGAGGACTCCTTCAATTTTTTCTTTTACTTACACATGGCATTCTTGTCTCATTTATAAAAAAAAAGGCAAACAATATTTTCTACCCTTCTAAAATTGTCTATAATACGTTATTTGCTGAAATTGGCAAACAAGTATGACCTTGGTCTCTCCATAGGAGTAAAGATAACATAAATATTAATACAACAAAATATGTTTGCCCCTAGTCGAGGACTCCTTCAATTTTTTCTTTTAGTTACACATGGCATTCTTGTCTCATTTATAAAAAAAAAAAAGGCAAACAATATTTTCTACCCTTCTAAAATTGTGTATAATAAGTTATTTGCTGAAATTGGCAAACGAGTATGACCTTGCTCTCTCCATAGGAGTAAAGATAACATAAATATTAATAAATCAAAATATGTTTGCCCCTAGCCGAGGACTCCTTCAATTTTTTCTTTTACTTACACATGGCATTCTTGTCTCATTTATAAAAAAAAAAGGCAAACAATATTTTCTACCCTTCTAAAATTGTCTATAATACGTTATTTGCTGAAATTGGCAAACGAGGGTAAGCACTTTGAGCACTTTCTCGTTAGTTCGGATTGCCTTTTCTTTCTTGGTCTTATTATCTACATTGGTTTCCGGTTCTTCTCACAGTTATATATAGATATATACATCCCCTTTATATAAGGTCGCGAATAAAACATTTATAGTGACGTGTAGAGCGTGTAGTCGGGGGAGGGTTGAGCAGTCGCGATTGCCAGGTTGGGCAAGGAAGGGAGAAAATTTGTACAAGGGCGTAGCGTGGCGACCAGGAGTATCAGCAGCAGCAGCAGCAGCAGCAGCAGTTTCGTTCGTCATACAGCCCTCTTCTGCAGGCCGGCTAGCTCGATGTAGTTCTCGCGGGATGCTGAATGGCGTCTCGGTAGCGAGCTAAGCGCATGTGCGACGCAGCTGTGACGTCCGCGTTGCCCCGTCGAGCTACTTGTCTTTTTTTCCTCACTCCAGATATCCGACTCTCTCTCTCGCTCGTTCCCTCTAGAGAATTTCTAAAAATAAGATTAATCCTCTTTTTTTATTTCTAGCTCCTTCGTCCCTCTCGACTCTCCGATACATTCACCAGGATATGCATGGTAAAAAGCGCGGCCATCGCATGAAAAATCCCGGATAAGATGACACAGAGGACGATCCGAATCTTCTTTTTATTTCATAAGTCTCAGTATCGTTTTTTTTTCACGTCAAGTATATCTCAGAGGTCTTGAGCTATAGGAAAAAAACGAACGTTTCTATTGGGGGATGGGGGTAAGCAATTGCTAGTTTCTTTTTTCTTATTAAAGGTTTGGGAGAAAAATAATTCGAAACTCTCGACGATATTTCTCAAAGGATATAATTCAGCTCCGCAAGCTCTTCAGTTCGTTAGGGAGGTGGATATTCTTTTTGTTCGACCTCCGTTCCTTTATTTCCAAGTATATTGTTAGAGTATTTTTTCTTCTTCTTCTTTCGTTGGTTCACGTATCGTAGAAAGTCTGACGAGTTCGAGGTGAAACTTGCGGTAGAAGATAAACGCACGTGCGTGCTTGGAATCTCTTATTACTTGTGTATCTGTCTTCTTTATATACGCGTATTCGATACGGTTAAACTGTATCATGTATCATCTCGTTCTTCTTTCATCCCCTAATGTCGAACGTGAGTGTCAGCTTTTGCTGAGAGAAATTGCCCATTGAAGATAACCAGAAAATTGCAAAGTTTGAGAATAAACTAAATGGTAAATAAAGTAAATGGAGAAAAAGTTTACTATAAGTTTTGTAGAATTTTATATTTTGTTTGGGTCTTTTGGTTTATTTTTTATTGCAGTTTTATCACGAAAGATATGGTATATCTATCTTCGGTGTTTTTTCATCTGGACGGTAATCCTATGAAATAATAGTGACCGAAGGGACAAGGGGATGAAAGTGTTTCACGAATATACGGATATCGAACCCACGTGTTTTAATAATAAAAATGAAGGGATCTGCACTATGTGTCAGCTGGGTCATCCATTAGGGCCATGTGACGTTCTTGTTCTTGGTCTTCTTCTTCTACTTTTTCTTATCCTTATTGTTCTCTCGTAGCCAGTATTCTTTGCGCGTGCGAAACTACCATTGTATTTGTCGCCTTGTTGAGCGATATCTTTTTTATGCTGTTCAAGATTTTTTTTGTGCTTGTCCAACTTTAGACAGGTTCTCCTTAGTTATAGGAATTTTACCGAGATATCTATTGATTCCCATTCCATAAATTTACTGATGAGATTTGGAATGTTGGTAATAACTATTACCTTATGATTCATTAATTATAAATAATAGTAATATGCACAACGTCGAATAATCCTGGGGTTATTATTATTCTTATTTAAATATATCATTAATAGAGTCATCCATGAGGGCCATATGCCACGCTTGGTCTTCTTCTTGTACTTTTTCTTATTCTTATTTTTTTTTCATAGTCATTATCCTTTCTGCGTGCGAATCTGTCATTGTATTTGTCGCCTGGTTGAACGATATCTTTTTTATGCTGTCCAAAATTTGTTTTTGTGCTAGTCCAAATTTAGATAGGTCATTTTTAGCTATAGGAATTTGACCGAGATAACGATTTAAATTTACTGATGAGATTTGAAACGTTGGTAATAATTATTACTTTATAATTGAAACGATATTTCATCAATTATAAATAATAGTAATATGCACAACGTTGAATAATCGTGGGGTTATTATTATTCTTATTTAAGTATATTATTAATGGAGTCATCCATGAGGGCCATATGACTCTCTTAGTCTTCTTCTTCTACTTTTTCTTATCCTTATGTTTCTCTCGTAGCCCCAGTATCCTTTGTGCCTGCAAAACTACCATTGTATTTCTCGCCTGGTTGAACGATATCTGTTTTATGCTGTCCAAAATTTGTTTTTGTGCTAGTCCAAATTTAGATAGGTCATTTTTAGTTATAGGAATTTGACCGAGATAACGATTTAAATTTCCTGATGAGATTTGAAACGTTGATAATAATTATTACTTTATAATTGAAACGATATTTTATCAATTATAAATAATAGTAATATGTACAACGTTGAATAATCGTGGGATTATTATTATTCTTATTTAAGTATATTATTAATGGAGTCATCCACGAGGGCCATATGACGCTCCTGTACATTTTCTTATCCTTATTTTTCTCTCATAGTCATTATCCTTTCTGCGTGCAAAACTACCATTGTATTTGTCGCCTGGTTGAACGATATCTTTTCTAGGCTGTCCAAAATTTGTTTTTGTGCTAGTCCAAATTTGGATAGGTCATTTTCAGCTATAGGAATTTGACCGAGATAACGATTTAAATTTACTGATGAGATTTGAAACGTTGATAATAATTATTACTTTATAATTGAAACGATATTTCATCAATTATAAATAATAGTAATATGCACAACGTCGATTAATCGTAGGATTATTATTATTCTCATTTAACTATATTATTACCGGTACTTATAATTAATAACAATAATCCTAGCTAGAGTCTCGAGCGCGCTTTTACACTCCTCGAGAAAGTGGGAGTGCGAGAGAGAGGGTAACTCCACTCCTCGGCACTCATCCCGGCGCGCATTGATATCAAAGATGGCTGTTCAGCGGCGCTGTCTGCGCGCCACTGGATGCGCGATCGGTCGCGCGCGGGTTTATACGGCCGTGTGGGGCTAGAGCGAGCCGGTGGCGTCGCCGTTCCCTCAGTCGCAAGGGGACCACGTACTGTGGTGGTCTCGTGTTTTTCCCAAAGTGATTTTTTTTCCACTCTTTCATCGTATCCTCTAACTCTCTCTTGCTCTTGATTCGTACGCGTGTTTACACACATATATACGACAAAGAGAGAGAGTTTGACGCGAGGTTAAAATAAAAAAAAAACCCGTGCGATACGAGAAACTATCGCCAAATAATACAGTGTCTAGTGTGCTCGATATTTTTAGGGTGAACTTGCGTGAAGCGTATACTTTTTATTTTTGATGAGCACGAACAAAGAAGAGAGACGGAATAGAGAACAGAACAAATCGAACCAGTGTATCGATTGCGGTCGTACGAACGCTAATATAAAAATAAATTCCGACAAAGGGACAGTGTTAGCGCGCGATATTGTGTGTGCGCGCCCGCGTGTGTGTGTGTGAGTGTTTCGTGCGTCGCTGCGAGAGGGAAAAACGAGTGGACACATCGTCGCGTCTGTGTTGAGAATCTTTTTTTTTTCTATTTTTCTTTTTTTCTTTACGGTTAGTCGAGCTTCGCGGGTGTGCACGACAGAGATCAACCTCGATTAGAACGAACACTGTTTAAGAGGCGAACACACAAACATAAAAAGAAAAACCGTAACAAAACAATAGCGAGAAATTGAAAAGGAGAATAATCCTTGGTGTCCTCTCTCGGTTTAATCGTCTGTCCTCGATCTGCCCTCGCCGCGATTGCCGAATCTGTTCTACCAACGGAATAACATCGAGCCGTGTTTCTCAATCGTCCTCCTCGGAGACCAAACACGAGGCTGCTGACCGACACTGTCCATCTCACTCTCTTTCTATCTCTCTCTATCTCTGTCTCTTTTTCTATCTCTCTGTCTCTCTCCAAAGTGTTTCTCGTCGGGTTACACCAAATAATTCACCTCACGGTGCCAAGTGAAGCGCGTCAGTGTCGTATATTGACGTGAAATAAAGTGATTTGGCGAAAAATTCCTAAATAAACCGAGGGAAGATATAAAGAT
Organism: Netelia fuscicornis; assembly: GCA_946811545.1. Lineage (NCBI taxonomy): Eukaryota > Metazoa > Arthropoda > Insecta > Hymenoptera > Ichneumonidae > Netelia > Netelia fuscicornis. The sequence continues at coordinate 5,058,581 of OX328015.1, forward strand.
TCGAATTTGTCGTTCGAGGAGCGGGAGGTGAAAAAAACGAAGACGGATCTTTGGATTCGTAATTTATCTCGCACAACGGTGGAGCAAAACGGCCTCAAACTGTGGGGCTCTGGGGCGTTTTTCCTTCCTCCGCAAGGGATGTACTACCCTGTAAGTTTCCGACAATCTTATATTCTTTTTTCTCGTATAGTAATTTAATTTCTGGATTATTTCGTGGGAAAATGAAGGAAAAAAAAAATGAAACGACGAAGTAAGAGAAAAAGTAAGAGACTCGTGGCGTCCTCGCTCTACGTCGCCGAGCGTCGGGTCGAAGACCACACGAGGCTATTTTAACACGGTCGACCTCTCGCTCGGCCTATCCCTCTCTCTTTCTCTCTCTCTCTAGTTAGAAAAATTCTATGAATATTTAATAATTCTAGAAAATTGATTTTTTCCTCTCCTCTAATTTCCCATGGTGTTCCAACAACGTATCATTCGCTCTCCTATGTCGTATGTGTATTTTTTTATAAATCTACAATTATCCCTATAATAACATTACCAAACTGTGAAAGGCGTTCTTTTTATTTCGCGAGTTAAACGATTCCACACGAGTCTGGCTGTCGATTAGAATACCAAAATGCGCGTGCACGCTGCTGATAGAGGAATGAAGAGCGCGGTCGTGCAGTGAACGAGAGAAACACAAGTGGGGAGAACAGACACACGTACATTATATATATTTATGTGTATATGTCCACTTGCCTATGTCATTGCAATATGCAAAAAGGAAATTATAAATGTTGATGAATGATTTAATTTTGTTCTTTTTTGTTTTGTCTTGATTGATCAAGGTATATTGAAAAACGTGGTGGCTCGATTGGCAAATTCTTTAGATTTTGAGGTTATGCTTGTTCGTGCCTCGTTCGGTGCGGCGTCGCGACGCCCGCAGGCCCAGGCGCGTCGCTTGCCCGCACCGCGATGACGACGACGGCGACGTCGATATTTTCAAACACGGATTCTCGCCATTGTCATTGCGCCCTCTTTCCTTCGTGTGTGGCTGTGTATATGTATTTGTGTATACGTATAATGTACTGTTCCTCTTGTTCTCTGTTCTTCTTTCTATTATATATAGATATATATATATAATATTTATGAAATAATTTTAAGGGAACAAAGATGCAAAATTGTAAATGTTCAACTCGTTGTTATCGAAGGGAGGATTAAATTTTGGGGTCGATCCAGGTATGAAAAATTTGGATTAGGGAATTCCGGTACAAGGGACGAGGAATCGGCGTCCTTTGGGAATGGGGAAATAGAGATAGAGATATTTACAAGGACTAATATTCTAGGCTTGCTTTTGTATGTGCTGTTATTATTATTGGACGTGGAAGCATCAGTGTCCCGCATCATTCTCGCTATTAAATTCGAACCGAACGAGAAGTCCCTTTTACCGGGCCAGGTAGAGAAAAAGAATGAGAGAAGGAGAGTCTCGGTAGGATTGAATTTCGCACACAATAAAGCTGACCTTTCCTTTCATCCGGACGCAAGCAGCAGCTAGAGAGGAGTCCGTTGTAAACTCCCCGGACTCCCGACCGTTTTTCCTTGACACATCTCCGTGGTGCTCAAATCCATCCGTTATTTACTTTTCCCAATGACAATAACCGTTCATAATTTTCCCAACCATTTTTACTTTCAGACGACACAATGCTCGCAGCATTCTCAGAAATGTATTAAATTTTCCAGTCCGACGTTTAGTCAACTCCCGAAGGTATAAATCAAAATTGGAAGAACGAAAAATCTTGGAAAAATTCAAACAAACAAATTGTAATAATTCAAACAAAATTTTAAAAAAATTGAAATTAAAAAGTTTAAATAATTGAACAATTACAAAAATATCAACATCAAAATCGAAGATAAAGTAAGTCTCAAGATTGAAAGACCAAACATGTCCAAACGTAAAATTGAACTGTAATAAAGCTCCCGAAGTTTCTGCTTAGATTTCTTACCCCGTCCTGCGTTAACTCACTTCCCTATCCCGCGTTAATTTACTTCCCTGTTAATTTACGTTCCTAGCGGTTACCCTTTCTTATCGTCCTAACAAGTACGCGTTTAAGGTAAGTGGAGTTGTTCCAGATCTAAAATAATCTCGTATACAAGATGATTGGAATATTTTATTTATCAGCTGACCAAATCGTTTAACGAAAGTTCGCAATAACTAATAGCGATTATATAAATACCATTGCGTGATTTTCTTTCTTTCCCTTGTAATGCGTACATGCCTGTGTATTTATACGATTAGGCAAACGCGAATTCTATCGCCTCCGCAACTTCCGCTTGACCTTTCGAAGAGTTTGCCCCGGCTCGATTCCTATACACACTTTGCTTATGCCCCCTCGCCACTTCCCTTAGCGTCCCTTACTCGATATACGTGTATACATGTGTGTGTGTGTGTGTGTGTGTGTGTGTGTGTGTGTGTGTGTTTGTGTGTGTATGTGAATGTGAATAAAGGTATAACTATATCTGCGCGAGACTCTCTCAGCGAACACCGGCCACGTGCTTTTTCCTTTGTACATGACGCTCGCGCTCTTTTTCGAGAACACACGAGGCGCGTTGTTCTCCCCGGTTCTTGCCTGCTGCTGCCCTCTCTCCCTCTACCGCATCTTCCTCCCTCCCCACCATCTACGGTCACGTCGCGACTGTCCTCGACGTCGATGCCTCGACTGCTTTCCCAGCAGACAAACACGCGCGTAGACAGAGACAGAGAGAGAGAGAGAGAGAGAGAGACACTCGGGAACAAAGAATTAAATTTATTTATTTTTCTTTTCATTTATTCACAATTTTTATCTCCTTCCTTACGATATTTATTAGAATTGTTTTCGTTATTAAAACGTTGACCTTTTTAAATGCGTTATGCTTTCTCGTGCGTGGAAACAATCTTTTTTTCTTGTTTTTAAACAAATATTATTGTTTTTATTGTTTGAAATATTTTTCAATGGACGATTATTTGAGTGACTCAAATTCATCGGCTGAGATATTTCCAGACTCCGGATTTTTTTTCTCCACGGTACTATCCAGGCTGTTTCTTTGTTCGCTCACACGTGCGAGATTCTTTTCTGGTCGATCGACGAGTGTGTCGGTGGAGAAAAAAAATCGGTAGTGGCAGCTTTGTTGTTTATTATTTACCTGTGTCTACATGGACATACACACACACACACACACACACACACACACACACACACACATTATATATATAAATAAATATATATATATATATATATATATAGAATAGCAGGTATACGGAATCGAAGCACACGAGACACATTAGATTGTACGCAGTTTCACTGTCGGGTCACGCCTCGCTCGTTCCCTTTCCTTTCCGGCTTTACACCTATAACGCTTGGCATACACATACATATATACGCATACAGACGTAATCCAACGTTTGCGCGGCTTCCGCATGCGTAAACAGCTGCTGTTGTTCTCTGCAGTAGAAAATGCAATTTTGTGATTTTTAATATCATTTCGTTTTATCTCTGTCCCTCTGTCCCACGCATCGTTGAAAAATCGTGTTCGCGAAATTCTCTCGTTTCAACGAGTCGCTTGAATTTCCCTCGGCAATGACCGAGCATTTTTTTTTTGTTTCTTCCAATTGGCTGATCGTTATTTTAATTTATTCATTTCGACGTTTATTAATAAAAACGAAAATGGATACAAAGAATTCGGGAGATTGTTATCCAACGATTTAAGGGGTAAGGAATAATAATAAAAAGACAATTCACGGTTAAAAAAAATGGAAATATATACATCGTTTGTTTTTTTATCAATGAATAATTTGATTCCTAATCAACGAATTGGAATTAATTACTTTTTCAAAAAATTCATCCCCAAAAATTTATCAAATCGTTATTCAAATTGATTATCCAACGATTTAAAGGGTAAGAAATAATAATAAAAATACAATTCACAATTAACGAATGGCAATGTATACATTCTTTGTTTTTGTATCAATAAATAATTCGATTCCTAATCAACGAATTGGAACTAATTATTTTTTCAAAAAATTCATCCCCAAAAACTTATCAAATCGTTATTCAAATTGATTATCCAACGATTTAAGGGGTAAGAAATAATAATTAGAATACAATTCACAAAATGAACAACTGGAAATATAAACATCCTTTGTTTTTTTAATCAATAAGTCATTCGATTCCTAATCAACGAATTGGAATTAATTACATTTTCGAAAAACTCATCCCCAAAAACTTATGGTACGTCATCAAATCGTTATTGAAATTGGCATAAGTCCCTAGTCGACTTATTTCAAAGTAGAATATTATAAACGAGAGATGACAATCTCCGCTCGTCACAAATTCGTAGCCCCAAGGCCTTTGTCAGTTACCCTCTTTTTTTTCTTTCTTCTCCTTTTTTTTCATTCTCTTCTTTTCTTTTTTTCACCGCACTCGGGTTCCCTTCTTACAACTATACATTTATATAGTAACTGTACGAGGGAACGCGATTACACACACGTATGCAATACACCAATACACATTGAAGGAGCTAAAACGTGTACGAAGGAATGAACGAAATCGCTCTTGTTGTCTTCTCACGCGATCCTCTCTCTCGCCATAAAACCAAGATGGGCAAGAAAGAACGCCCGTACTCTCCCTTCCCTCGTCTCCCTTCTCCATCCTCTCGTTCTTTATACACCTTAAAAGTTGGCCGGTTAGCCCCCGGGGCCTGGTCTACATGCGCCTCCGTCGCAAACGGCACACGCACGCTGCAACACGTACAAACACACACACACACACACACACACACACACACACACACACTCAGATAATACACTTTCACGAAATACATACGTTATTTTCTTCTTTTGCCCCGGACGGGAAGAGGAGGTTCGCGCAAAACGAAACCATTCGTAAATTTACGATCCTTTCTTGACTCCTTTCAAGGACGAGCATTAATTTTTACTAGCTATATACAGGTACAACTTTTTTTCTTTATGCATCGTTCATACACTTTTTCACTTCCGGAAACGTTTTTGTGATTAACAAAAAAAACCACAAAGAAAAAGAAGAAACACAAATTGTTACCTGTGTGTTTTTTTTTGTTCTAAGCGACGCTTCATTCTTCGCTCAAATTAAGAAAACACAGATTGTCCCTGGAAACACTTACTCGAGCAATTTTTTCCTCGCCTCGACACGCTTTCGCTTCCTCGCCTCGAAATAAAAGGAAAATACACGGGTAACGGATTTTCGCATGACAACGATTACACGTTTCTTTTTTCACTTTGTTTTCTTTTTCAGTCTTGTATTCTAACCCCGTAGTTCGAGTAATTTTAGCCGTTTGTAATATTGATCGAAGGAAAACGTTGCGAAAAACAAGCAGCAAAGATGTAGATTAATCAAGACTGTAGCGAAATTTATTTCTCGATATTAACTTTATATTTGCCCAGAAGTGGGTCGTCCTCGCTATTCCCTGCTGGTCTCCATTGCTCGGTTACAAATATATATTGAGATGACGTACAGATATGGAAGTCACGTCGGGCGTGAAATGACTTCCGGTTTGTGTATTCAGATCATATATAGTGTAATCTCATCTCCCTAGATGTAAAGTTAGGACGAAAAGGTGTATGTGTGTGTGTGTGTCTGTGTGCGTGTGCACTCAAGAAAAAGAGATGCGATGTGAGAGTTAGCAACCCTCAAAGCTTTTTCAGACTTCCCATTCCTTCTTCCGATTTGATTATTATTCATGAAGCTAGCGTTGAAAAGATTATATTTTCTTTATTCATAATAAACACCGGCGAAAATTAATTTGTCACTCGAAGAATTTATATTGAAGAAAGAAACTGTGAAATTTTGAAAATACATTTAATTTTGTTGTATCTATATTTTCTCCGCAAATATCAACATTGCTGTAATTTCACTGAGATTGCGAGAAACGACGGATTACTGGGAGGGGATCTTCCGAGGAGCAAGAAAAGCAGACACGGAAATGGATCTTTTTGATTTTTTTTTTTTTTTATCTTTTTCTATTCGCTTCCTTCGTTTCCCTTCTCTTCTTTGAGAGATATACACATAAAGCTGTGTGTATATATATGTATATCTGTACACGTTTCACTCGTCCGTCCGCATCCTTCTTTGTGCTCCTGGTGAAACGAAAGAATAGAGCACCTGGTTTTTCCACTCGTTGAGAAAAGTGTAGCAATAATGGGACCACGTCGAAACGAGAATACTGGGAAAGGACGAGAAGAAGTGTGTGCACTCTCTCTCTTCCTATATTTACTCTGGTGTCAAATCTACCGACGCGATGATAGAGGTAGAAAGTGTATAAAAAGAAGACGCGAGGGAACTATCGGCGCCTATTCTTTACCTTTTTTCTTCTTTGTTTTGCTTTCCTTCCATCTTTTTGATCTTTTCATTCCTCTCCCTTGCGCACATATTTCCATTCCTTGAACTTTGTATTATTTGAATATTAAAAATCTGCTTCTCTCTTATGTTACTCCATGCACAAACTAAAATTATTCCCATAGAAACAGCTTTAATTTACAGTCTGACGATACAAAATTCGTTGCTTCTTATAATAAAAAAAAAATATTATTTTTGAGCCGATTTAAAATTTCGTTAATCTTTCCATTCGCTTTTTTCATATCCAATATCGAGCCTCGAAATCTCTTATGCCTCTTCTAACGTCTACGTGAAGCAGTAAATCGTGAAAAAAAATATATTAAAAAAAAGAAGAGAGAGAGAGAGAGGTGTAAGACGTACGAGTTCACCGAGACGCTCCCATTGGGATGGAAAATCCTTTTTGGGGCTTCCGCGTCTCTGAGTGAACATCCTCCCACTTTTCAAGCGTGTTGCACACGCCTGGAGACTTCTTCAACGATTTTCCTCAATCCACTCTCGCATTTCTCCCTCGTGAGGAATCCATTTTCGCCAACTCTATTCCTGTAGACTACATCCATATATATATATATATATATATGGGTGTGTGTGTGTATGTGTATTAGAGAGTAAGATGGTCATCATCAGGCCCCTCCGGCTGGTGAAAAGACTGTTCTAAAAGCTTCTAAAGCTTTCATTTCGTTTTGTTGCACCTCGTGAATTTCCACCTCCAAGAAGTCTAAGGTCCAGTCGAGAAGAGCAACCGACCGAGACACAAGGAACAAAAATCGTTCACGCTCGAGAGGAGATATTTAACGAAATTTACAGCTTTGTAAATTCGTCGGAAATTTTGTTTCTTTTTTTTTTTTTTTCTTCGTTTTTTTTTTCACCCTCTAACGTACAGCCGATTTTCAGAGGCCAGAGACGCAGTCGAGAGAGACTGCGGAGTTTATCGATCGACTCCCACAGTCGCAGCTTCCTCTTTAAGTCATCCGGGACTACCGGCTGGGGTGCTGGCCGCCATTCTCCTCCTCCACATCTCTCTCTCTCTCTCCCTCTCTCACTCACTCTCTCTCACTGTCTCTCTCTCTCTCTTTCTCTCTCTCTCTCTCTCTTTCTCACTCTCCCTCTCTCTCTCTCTCTCTCTCTGTCTCCCCTCCCTACCTCTTCTTTTTACTTTTACTTTATTGCTGTTGTTATTATTGTTATTATTATTTATTATTTACTATTATTTATCTTTATTCTTGTCTCGAGTTTTATTTTCTAAGTTGTCTCACGAACTTTTGTGGGAAGGAATGGAAGGAATTTATTATTGTATCTTGGAAAATTGTTACAGTTTACCTCAAAGCATACTAGGGCATAATAAAGTAATTATATTATATCGTATCCCTTGAAACCTTTCATTTAAACTATGCTCGTAATATTTAAATTCTTGATAAAATGCGAATTTTGATAAAAATTTTTAATCATTTTATTATTATATTAAGATATGTGTATGTGTGTGGGTTTTGTTTTTCATCAATTTTATGAAATCAGCTATTGTCACTTATCAGAATATTTCGTGACCTTAACCCCCTTGCCCAATAACTTTCACCTCGCTCTTCTCTGTATCTCTCGTCGCTCAGCGATCTTTCACTCTCACTCTATTTCACACAGACTTGAGATGTATATAGCTATACCGTGTGTATATCTATATATATGTGTGTGTGTGTGTGTGCTTGAACGCCTTATCAAGTGTCCCGGTTACACCCTTCTCGACCTTCGAGTCTCTCTTTCGGTGCAAGGGAATTTATACTGTCAAGGATTTGCCGAATTCCTACAACATACCGTTAAACCAACGCCCTGTATACTTTCTGTCTCAGTTTTCCTCTCGTCCTTTATCCCCCCTCCCCTTGCGACGCAGTTTATCGACGAACTACCTCAGCACAGTTGAGCTACAACTTTTCACTTCTTTTTCCTTTCTTTATACCTTTAAGGTATTCCCTCCACAAGGACAACCTTTTTCTAAAATGATAAAAACTATAATAACAATATCAAACATTCAAAATTATATGAACATGTGGCTAATGATTTTTGAATTGTTTGTCGATTGCCGAGTATTATGAGAATGATAAGAATAATACGGTTAGAAAACAATTAATGATAAGGGCAACTACCTCAGCACAGTTAAGCTACAACTTTTCCCTTCTTTTTCCTTTCTTTATACCCTTAAGGTACTCACCCTACAAGGACACCCTTTTTCTAAAATGACAAAAACAATAATAACAATATCAAATATTCAAAATTATATGAACATGAGGCAATTAATTTTTTAATTGTTTGTCGATTGACGAGTATTATGACAATAATAAGAATAGTAAGCTTAGAAAAAAATTAATGATAAGGCGAACGACCTCAGCACAGTTAAGCCACAACTTTTCCCTTTTCCTTTCTTTATACCCTTAAGGTATTCCCTCCACAAGGACATCCTTTTTCTAAAATGAGAAAAACAATAATAATAATATCAAATATTAAAAATTACACGAACACGTGGCAATTGATTTTTGAATGATTCGTCGATCGACGAATAATATCAGAATAATAACAATAATAAACTTAGAAACAAATTAATAACACGGCGAAGTTGACGAGAAAAGTTTAATCAGCTTTATTCATCTACAAGTATTCTTTTTTTCTTCTTCTTCTTTTCGTTTTCTCAGAGTTTATTCCTCTCGTTGTCTCGAAACGGAACGACGAGAGGAAAGTTGCGGGCGATGGTGGAGAGAGGGGATTGTACGGAGAAGAAGATGAGGGTCGGCCATTGAGCGCAATGCGCAAGCGACGATAACACGACTGGGGTCATCATGGGCTATCGCGTCTATATATGTATATGTAGATACATATATACGTATGCGGTCCGAGCAGTCTACACATATACGTACAGACTACTTGGACGGCAATAACGTTAGGGTGAGACAATCTGCGAAATCTCTCCCCTCCTTCCTCGCCCCTCGTCCCTCCCTCAACCATCTCATTTAATACGCCTCAACTGCACAATGAACTCTCTGTTCACTCTTGAATTATTCTCATTAAAAATACTCAACGCTCATACGCCTTTTCATTACCAAAAAAAAAAAAAAAAAAAAAAAATAATTCAACCGCCTTAATCTCATTTCGACAAAATTCCTAATTTAAACAAAATTCTTTTATATTTACATTAAACGACGATTAATTTCTTGCCAATAATTTATTTTTCCCATTACGAATCGCAGAATTTACGAAAAATATGATTATTTGTTCAATCCGGGTTGATACTAGCGATATAATAGAAAGAAAAAAAAAGCAATGTCGTATTTGCAGTAACGACGATAGCGCCGTTGAAAGAAAAGAATTCTTTCTAGCGAGAACCCTCTCGAACTCGGTGGCAGCTGTGCCAGAGAGTCGTTGAATAAAAAGAAACGACGAGAAGAAGAGTCCGCTCTTTTCGTCGTGTGCTCAAGCTCTCTTCGAGACAGCTTGTGTGTCTATATGTATATATGTATATTTTTTATACGTGCATAAGCACACGTCGATGGGTGCCACTCGTAAATTTTATTCGCTTTTTAATATCGGTACCGACGTAAATCGTAGCGAGGGGGAAAAAAATAGTGTGAAAAAAGATTTCTTAAAACCGTAAAGCATACGTTCTAAATCCGCTTGGGTTCATACGTTGAAAGACTTTTCATACGAGTTTTGAAAATAAATTCGAACGTATCGAATAAATTTGATATTAGAATTTTATATTAAAAAAGAAAAATATTATTATCTACTTTGTATAAAAATAAAATATTTTCTGTTTTTTCTTACTCATGGGTAAATCTCAATACGATTTGTCGTGACGAATTTTGTTTGCGGGTATTAGACCGATTGTACGTTCGCTCATAATTCTTGTGTCTGTTTTTTGGATAATTGGCTTATCTCGGACACGTTCGAATATCTTAATCTGAGATCTTACTACTGGAGTTGAAAGAAAACAACGTGCTCTCTTTATCGTCGCGTAACCTCTCTCGTTATCAATTTTTACGAGAGAACCGGCTTCTGTATTTCAATATTGACGTCTTTCGACACAGAATATTTAACCAGCGCTTTCAACACGTGAAAGTTTCTTCTTGTATATATACATATATATATATATATATATATATACACATATACACATATATATATTAATAAGTTAAACATAAATATTGTACATAGTTTAAGGAAGCATTTACGCTGCTACGAGAGATAGTATCGTTCATAATGTGCACACAGTTGCCACTTCGAGAATCGATAACCGAAGCATGCGCGCCTTTCCGGTATTTCGTCCTACGTACATATATCGTAATACTATGATATATATGTATATATATGTATATATTTATTTAGATGTATAGATATATGATATAGGTATAACATTCTCCGAGTTACATTCACGTGTGTCGCCACGATCCGAGTGCCTTATCGACGATGACTCTAGCCAACTGTAAAAGCCATTCAAAATCTGGACCCTTGATAACGAGGTATTTTCATAAGACCCCTCCCCCCAATTTTTCTTTATAGAAAATATTGTATCTTTCTTGTTTATCGAGAGAACAAACAAATTCCAATTTTGATAAACTTCGTCGATTATCATTTTAACGATAGAAAGCTCGGAGAAAATAGATATAGGTTGGCAGAGGCTTAGAATTGTTTATTTTTTTTTAAGATTATCATTTTCTTTCCCAATGCGAATTATTCTTCTTGGATGAAGGGCTATGATAAATTTTCCAATTCATGGCATTCCAATTTTGATAAATTCATCGATTGTCATTTTAATGATCGCAAGCTCGAAGAAAATAAATATAGGTCGGCAAAGGCTTAGAATTGTTTTTTTTTAAGTTTACCATTTTCTTTCCCAATGCGAATTATTCTTCTTGGATGAAGGACTATGATAAATTTTCCAATTTATGGCATTTCAATTTTGATAAATTCATCGATTATCATTTTAATGATCGAAAGCTCGAAGAAAATAGATATAGGTCAGCAAAGGCTTAGAATTGTTTATTTTTTTTTTAAGATTATCATTTTCTCTCCCAACGCGAATTATTCTTCTTGGATGAAGGACTATGATAAATTTTCCAATTCATGGCATTCCAATTTTGATAAATTCATCGATTATCATTTTAATGATCGAAAGCTCAAAGAAAATAAATATAGGTCGGCAAAGGCTTAAATTGTTTATTTTTTTTTAAGATTATCATTTTCATTCCCAACGCGAATTATTCTTCCTGGACGAAGGACTACAATAAATTTTCCAATTCATGGCATTCTAATTTTGATAAATTCGTCGATTATCATTTTAATGATCGCAAGCTCGAAGAAAATAAATATAGGTCGGCAGAGACTTAGAATTGTTTATTTTTTTTTAAGATTATCATTTTCTTTCCCAACGCGAATTATTCTTCCTGGACGAAGGACTACGATAAATTTTCAAGTTCATGGCATTCCAATTTTGATAAATTCATTGATTGTCATTTTAATGATCGCCAGTTCGAAGAAAATAGATATAGGTCGGCAGAGGCTTAGAATTGTTTATTTTTTTTTAAACTTATCATTTTCTTTCCCAACGCGAATTATTCTTCCTGGACGAAGGGCTGCGATAAATTTTCCAATTCATGGCATAACTGTGCTGAGAATTTCGCGCGGCAGGCGTTTATTACTTGGTCCAGCCGGTTGCTGCTAGCCGGCAATATTCGCACTGTTAGAGGGTGCCGTTCTTGACTTCTCTCTCTCTCTATATATACACATATGTATATCTATATACAGAAACATGAAGGTTGGCTCTCGTTGGCTCTCATCCTGGCCAAAGAGGATTCTCGCATCCCTTGGCGAATTTCGAGATCCGCGGTCGTCTCGGTATTCACGGAGAATCCGAGAATGCATCCTCTCCCCTCCCCTCCTTCTCCCGCCCCTCTCACTTCCCTCTACCTTCTACCGTTCGACCATTCTGGCCTCGAGATTTAGTCTCTCTCAGGGCTCAGTGCCAATGCCAACGTCCCCGCGTTGTTTTCTTCTTTTCCTCCCAAACGTGCCTCGCAAATAATATCTCGTCCGCATCAATATCTTTCCTATCGCTTAGATTCTTCCCTCGTATTAGAAAAGAAAAATTTTAATTAATTTTCCTACCCTCAAAGTAGAACAAAATTTATAATTCTGTTATTAACAATTACGTTTCTATTTTATTATTTATCGAATCGAATCAAACTCGTCAGAAAAGTAAAAACATTAATTTTCCTACCCTCAAAACATAACAAAACTTCCAAACAAATTTCTATATTATTAAAAATTAGGTTTTTCTTTTATTCCTCGAATCGAGCCACGAACTAATTCGTTACAAACGTCTCAAGATTCGATAGTTTAAACGTCGACTGTTTTCTTCTTCTCAACATTCTTTCCTGCCAGTTATCGTTCTCTCTTCCTTAGAATTCTCTCTCAGGGTTCGCTCGCCCTCGCGTTTTATCTATTCCGTTCGATCGATCCGTGCCAGGTAACCCATCCCTTCCTTTCTACAACCCCCGGACGTTTCTCCGCCGCTGCGTTGCAGAGACAGCGTAGCAGGTTTACCATCGACATCTATAGTACGGGCATTCTCCACAAGGACACACATACACGTGTGCCAATGTACATATATACATACATATATTTATACATATGTATAAATACACACACACACACACCCATATATATGTATATATATTTGTGTTTCGTACCGTTCGTACGTTACGTGTCCTCGCTACACAAGCGATACAAAGGTTAGCAGACTCGATCTATCTCTAGAAACAGCGAGCGAGCGAGTGAGCTAAAAAAGGGGGAAGTTTCTTTGATATTATTCCAGAGACGCGAATTATATTTAAGGTTACTCTCTATATTTGTCAATTTCCAATTTCGTACCTAACCTCTCTCCACGAGGATGACCTCGAGGGCGAAGGGAGATGAAATTTTTATCTCTCCGGGCTACGAGAAAAAAAAGGTTCGTTGTGTGTATCTTCGGATCTTCCCGCGCGGTAGATTTTTCGTTCTCTTCTTTTGGTTTATTTTTTTCGGCTTCGTTTTTCGAGCAAGATAGATCGTCTGTTATTACGCGATCCCACCTATTAAATCGTTCGTCATTCGTGACCCGTTCATCAAAGTGTTCGCTCTCTGGACCGCGAGAGGGATTCGAGCCGAGTCCTTCACTTGGCCAGAATTCTCTGGAGTAATATCGTTCTTTTTTTTTTACTTTGTTTTTTTTTTTTTTGGTGTTTTGTTTTTGTCTTCTTCTTTTTGTAACTACGGTCAACTAGTTCGAGCCATCGCCGAACGAGTTTCGACTTCGTATAATTATTTTCCTCGAAAGGGATTTCTCGGAAGACTAACCCTGTTAAATGGGCCTGAGGGGGTGGAAGAAGAATCGCATCGAAAAAATGTTTACAACAATGAGAATGAGACAATGTGACGAATAATTTGATAAATTAAAGATTATGCTTTGTAACGTTGCGAGATTTAAAATTAAATTGGAAAAGTAGTTTTTGAAAATTATTCATTGGCAATACCAATGTTATCTTTTTCCTGTTGCATTGTGTGTCATTCGTGTGTTTTTAGGGAAATGCACACTTTTTTGAACTTTTGAAATTTGATAAATTCATTATTATTTGTTTTTTTTGTAACGTCGCGAGGTTTAAAATCAAATTGGAAAAGTAGGTTTTTGAAAATTATTCATTGGCAATATCAATGTTATCTTTTTCCTGTTGCATTGTGTGTTTTTAGGGGAATGCACACTTTTTTTAACTTTTGAAATTCGATGAATTAAATACTTTTTTTAACGTCGCGAGGTTTAAAATTAAATTGGAAAAGTAGTTTTTGAAAATTATTCATTGGCAATATCCGTGTTATCCCTTTCCTGTCTCATTGTGTGTCATTCGTGTGTTTTTAGGGGAATGCACACTTTTTTTAACTTTTGAAATTTGATGATTTAAATACTTTTTTTAACGTCGCGTGGTTTAAAATTAAATTGGAAAAGTAGTTTTTGAAAATTATTCTTTGACAATATCAATATCGTCCTTTTCCCATCGCATTGTGTGTCGTTCGTGTGTTTTTAGAGAAATGCACACATTCTCGAACTCCGCCCACGTGCATAAAACGCGAATTGCTCATCCCCGAGGCTTTTTCACGCATTATTCCGCTCTGCCTACGCGCGCATGTGTGTGTCCATTGAAAAATTAATTTGCTCCCGAGGGATAAAGAAAAGAGGACGAAGCTGGATATATATAAAGAGAGAGAGAGAGAAACAGAGAGGGAGAGAGAGAGAGAGAGAGAGAGAGAGAGAGAGAGAGAGAGTGAAACTCAAAAGTGGATCCCGGGAGAGTCGAGAGGGTGGTCGACGTTCTATTGCCGCTCGTGGGTGCAGTTCAAGTGGTCTAGTACACTTCACAGATGTATTATAGATACGCAGAGGGCAGTTTTCTCGTGTACAGTTCCCTCTTTCCCTCTCTGTCCTTCTCTATACATTTTCTTTCTTTTTTTTCATCGTTGTTTCGTGTTTCCCGCTCGTCCACGCTGGCCCTGGGCTCTTACCGCAAACTCTATACGGCATACATCGCTTAGGTTCTCTCTTTCTCTCTCTCGTGTAATCGACATCGAACACGCGATTTCTCGTTCCGACCTACCGAGCAAGTAAAAGGTCTCCAAAACTCCGCGTTCTCCTCGCCCTTGCACTTTTTTTCAATTTTTTCTTCCTTCGATATCGATCAATTCGAATCAATTCCGTATCGCGCGCTCATTTATTCATTTCCGGTATACATTTATCATCATCGACATCGAGTATGTACGTTTCTTTGTGTATTAGAGTTTTTTTTTTGTTTTTTTTTTTATTTTTGTCTGTTTCGTCGCTACGAATGTTTTAGAGTCGTCGGAGATAAATTAGAAGAATTTTTTAAGCTCGACGTTTTCTTTGTCCTCTCGAGTAGCCAATAACTGTACCACTTACGATAATACGGGCGAAGGGATGCGGGAGAGTCTATCAGCAGTGTCTACACAACCCTCGACGCCTTATTTTTTTTTTCGTCTTTCGTCTTTCTTTTTTTTATCTTCTTCTTATTTTTATCTTTATTTTCCTCCTAGACTGCTCAATGAATAATTCAAACGGCCCACACTGGCTTAGGTGGATCTCTCTGTCTCTCTCTCTCTCTCTTTCTCTGACTCTCTCTCTCTCTCTCTCTCTCTCTCTCTCTCTCTCTCTCTCTCTCTCTCTCGCTATCTCCTTCTCTTTTTCTCTCAGAGTTTACCAATTCCGACGGTACGTTCGCGGGAGAGACGAACGAGCGAAGCACGAGAGACAGGAACAGGGCGTGAGACGAAAGAGAAAACGAGAGGAAAGAGAAAGAGAATAAGAAGGATGAAGACGATGAGTAGGAAATATCAAATGGGAACGTACAGTGGGTACATAGCATTGTTACAAGTATAGAGAATATATATTACAACGAGTATAGCCGGACACATCGTGTATGGGTGTGTCAGTGTCGACTCAGACACACGCAAACACTTGACCACTTTCCCTCACTTGTCTCTTTCATTCTTTTTTTTTCTCATTTATTTTCAACTCCTTCGAACGCAAGTGCAATAATATCTAAAAGGAATGCTTTTATTAATACGATATTAATCAAATAAAATGAGTATTATTAATTATATTATACAATATTAATATTATTACAAAATCAATAAAATAAAATACAATATTATATATTAATATAACATAATATTATCTAATATTGTATTAATATTAATATATTAATATTAATTAGTTATAATATATTAATATTAATATAATAATAATAATATTGATATATTAATATTAATATTGTATTATATTATTATTAATAAACACTATATTATATTATACTAATAAAATATAACATTAATAATATGAATATTAATATTATTACAACATTAATAAAACAAAAAATAAAATGAGATAACTGAAAAGAAAAAAAAACATTTCGTATAGCCAAAACGAGGATTTTTTATATTTTTCTCCCTCTCTTTCTCCCTCTCTGTTTCTCTCTCCCTCTCTTTGTCTCTCACTTCTTATTCGAAGAACAGACGCGAAAGCTCCATGCCGATGGTTTTTCTTCATCATCTGCTTCGGGCTATATCGCTCCTTCGTTCTTGCAACTCCCACTATCTCTTTCTCTCTTTCTCTGTCTCTCTACTACACGACGTGAATACACAGACACATACACACACACACACATATACACTCCCATGCACACGAGTCGTTTGGCACTTTTTGCACGATTCCCTCACTGGCTGACTGCTGTTGCTTTTTTTTATCTCGGCTCTTTCGTGTAGTCTTTTCGTACTCCCTCGACTCAACTTCTTCCTCCCCCTCTCTTTCTCTCCCTCTCCCTCTCACTCTCGTTTTTTCACTGCCGAGACCATGTAGCCGCTAGAGATGAGTCTTCGTACTCGTAAACAACCCGCGTACGAATCTCGAGACGAGAGATGGAAACTTTCATTCCCAAACTAAGAAACAGATTTTACCAAAAGATTTAGCGATCAACCGAGCGAAATTCAAATTCCCTTTTCCTACTAAAATCATCAATTTTCATAATCCTCCATATCGTTCCTACAAAACGTTACTATCGATTAAAAGAAATTCTCAATCTCTCTCTCTCGTGTTCCGTACGCAAATTCGCTTAAGCGCGTGCGAGAATCTCCCTCAACGTTTTTCCCATTATTGTTACGAGAGAGAAGCGTCGCAAGAGTCCGCGAGAGAATTTTTTCTCAAGGCCGTTATAACGAAGCTAATTGGATGTAACGACTGTGTCGTGAGCCCGGCGCGAGAACCCGGCGCGCAATCGCTTTTGTCGAGCATCGCGATATACGAGAATCCTTGTTATTATTATTATTGTTATCATTATTTTATTCGTATTCAACAGAATTTCCAAGTTAAATCCGCGCCGCTCCAAACTCGTCAGCGTGTGGAGCAATGTACGCGATCGGGCTATATTGATTCTCTTCGAATTCGCGGTTCAACCCTCCTCTCTGCCCTCTCGCTCATATATATACACACGCGCGTGTGTGTGTGTGTGGGTGTGAGTGTCATGTATATGCTAACGGCAGTCAGACTATGGCGTAAAACGTCGGCAGATTGACGTTGCACACATCTCGTATCGTTTCCCCCCATCGATCTACCGGAAGTGCTGTCTCTATAGCTAGCGACACTCGTATATATACGTACTTGTGTCTCTGTGTTCTCGACGAGTTCTATGCCTCTGTCGAGCTGGAAACAAACCCTAATATTTTACCCTTAGAGGCGTTTCTACTTTCTTTTTTCATTTTTTTTTCATTGAAGTTTTTTTTTCATTGAAACTCGAATTGAATTTTCGTTTACTCGGAGACGAAGCATTGGCACAGAGTTTTCTTATCGAGCAATTGGAGTTGAGAGATAAAGAGAATAATGGATGAGAGTTAATGTTGGAACGATGAATTTGTAATCGTTGAGAAAAAAAAAATGGTTGGAAATAATGAGTTTTGAAACGATAGTAAAATTGTATCCATTTATTCGTTGGTCGCATAGTTTTCCTCCCCTCTGACGACAATGAGAACAGAAAAGAGGGGGGGGCGATCCTTCTCGCCCGAGGCTAGGCTTCGAGATGAGCCACACGAATTACGCTCAATTAAGCCCACGTCGGCTCGATTCCAACCGAGAGAGCCAAAGCGAATCGTCCCCCTTTCGCGACGCAACGATGAACGCGACTCGACGATGTATATGTCCTTACTCGAGTATACAGAGTGTACGAGGAATATATCGCTGTATTATTCTTGTACGTGCAAAGCTTTTGCCAGACTTATCGAAGAGCGAGACAAAATGAGAGGGAGGGAGAGAGAGGAATTCGTTGAGATCAATAACGGAATAACTATAACAAGAATAGGATGTAAATAAAAACAAAGTGCAATTTAAAAAAAAATTATAAATTTTCACAAGTTTTCGCACATAAATCGAATTTTATGAACGATTCAAGATGTTTATGCATATTTTTCAAACGATAAAGAATCCCGGTTCGATTTGACATTGATCGAGACCAATAACAAAATATCTATAACAAGAATATAATATAAATAAAAAAGTACAAAGCAAAAAAAAATTATAAATTTTTCCAAGTTTTCACACAAGTTCAATTTAACGATACAATATAGGTAAAAAAGAGAGGAATTCGTTGAGATCAATAACGGAATAATTATAACAAGAATAGGATGTAAATAAAAACAAAGTGCAAATTAAAAAAAAATTACCAATTTTCACAATTTTTCGCACATAAATCGAATTTTATGAACGATTCAAGATGTTTATGCATATTTTTCAAACGATAAAGAATCCCCGGTTCGATTTGACATTGATCGAGACCAATAACAAAATATCTATAACAAGAATATAATATAAATAAAAAAGTACAAAGCAAAAAAAAATTATAAATTTTTCCAAGTTTTCACACATAAGTCCAATTTAACGATACAATATAGATAAAAAAAAGTAGAAAACAAAAAATTTATAAATTTTCACACAGGTCGAATTTTATAAACGATTAAAGACGTTTACGTATATTTTCAGTCAATATTTATCATGGAAAATTATTGTTAATATCATAACGTTAAACAATCCGAGCTCGATTTGACACGAAACGCCCCATAGGCTCTAGTCTAGTTGGTCAAACACAGTACGCGATAGAGATCGGTTCGAAGCGTTTTCTCATCCTGGTACAAAATCGAGCGCGTTATCGTGCCCTCTCGCGGGCGTTTCGCCACTCGAACGGAGCTCTGTGTTGGCGAGCTCTCGCGCGTTGATGGTTTTTGATTGACCGGAAGTCGTGACGTCAGGGCACGCATCGAGAGAGCTCCCTCGAGAGAGAAAGAGCTGGCGAGCTCGGTCGGCGGTGTAGCTGATCGCTCCACTACATGCTTTGTATAATATCCTCGTACCGAAGTTTGTACCGTATACTCTAAGCCCGTATTGTACTGCGTTCACTCGATTACTACTGTCCCGCTGACTGATGCACATCCGCTCGTTCAGTTTCTTCCCTCTACGCCAGTCTTTATTTTCATTATTATTATTATTATTATTTTCAAGAATATAGAGACCTTCGTACAGTCCAGGTTAATTTCAAAGTTGCTAATACCCGTTGATTAAAATCACAAAATGATCTTTCGCACGAGACACAATCCACGCGAAATTCCTTCGGTATTTACGATAGTTATTTAAATAACAATCGAGAAAGTCGATCTACCGTGTTTTTAGCTCGACGTTCCTCCCTGTAAGTTTTCAGTGAAAATAATTCGTGTTATGTACGATCCGTTGTTCTAATAATAAGATGCGTTAGTCACATAAGAGCGCTACCCACCTTTCTCAATGATTCAATCGTAATATACGTGCTAAAATTTGTTCGTGGTCTTGGAAAGCTTTTGCAATTGTACTCTCGGGATGCACGAGTCTTCTCCTTCGGCCAACACAGCATCGTTACCGACCACCGACGGGGTGCAGAAAAGAGATAGAGATACAGAATTGTACATATATAATTCTCTCTCTCTCTCTCTCTCTCTCTCTCTCTCCCTCTCTCTCTCTCTCTCCCTCCCTCTCTTTCTCTCCCTCTCTCTCTCTATATATGTATATATATATATATTTCTCTCTGACAGAGAGGGGCAGGGGGGATATATATATATTCATACAGACGTATAAGTCTGTGTGGCGCACAGACCTTTGTGCTTCTCGGATGGCTTCGTGCCAAAATCTCTCTTCCGTTGGTGAGAGTCGGAGCGAGAGAGTGAGAGATCTCCCTTGCCCGTTCATCGTCATTTCGACCAGCCAGGGTGCTACTAACCGAAGCGCAAAACGGGATCCCCTAAACAACTAAATACCCGAGGCTCGTTCTCGCGAAATGCTTTTGCCTTCCATTCCCGAGGTTGCCTACTGCGCCATCCTATATATTACAAGGCTCTCTTTTTCCCCTCCTCCTTCTTCTCCTCTTTCTCTCTCTCTCTCTCTCTCTCTCTCACTCTCGTACGTGGCAACGTGCGTTCATACTGTCTAAATGAAAAACGTCGTACCGGCAAACATATTTCCCTCAACCACGCTCGAGCGAACGAAAATTTTCACCGTATTTTCAAAGTTTTCCACCTCTCGCACGAGTGGCAAACTTCGTGAGAGAGGCTCCCTCGAAAATTCCATTACGATGAGTAACCTTTCTCAACGAGAAAATTATATTTAGACAGAATCGTTGGGACGAGGCGTGCGAAAGAGAAGGAAAGAAGAAGAGAGTCGAGGAGCTTGACGAGAAAACTACGAGGCTCCGATATCTTAATCGAAGAATTATTTTTAGAACAATTTTATTCGATTGCACATTTCTCGCTATTTTTATTGTAATTTATTTCGTCTCGTTTCGAGAAGAGATCCGAACAGTTGCTCGTCCCTTCGTTTTTTTCTTACTTTTTTTTTTTTCTTTGCCTCTGCTCTCTTTTCTTTGTATTCTTTCTCTCTCCCATCGCGTACGTGCGCTCCGCTAGTCCCTCGCGAGACAGGACAAAGGGAACCCGTTAGAATCGCGTTTACTGCCTAGCGCGCGCGCGCGCGCGCGCACGCTCACCCTTTTCATCCCTTGGGGCACAAAAAAGAACGAAAAAAAAGAGAAGTAACGAGAGAGAATGGATCTTGCACACGTACTGGTTCGTATGTTGAACCGCGCTTTTTTTTATTTCGAATGCGCGCTATATTATTCCACGGGAACCCGACGGAGACCTTCTGGGATATGGCGCAAGAGTTTTCAACACAAAATTCAGGGGTTCTCAGGCGTAAAATTTACCTTGCCAAAAAAAGGATACGATCTCTACGATTCTTCGTACGATTCGTTTTATTCTTGCGACTAGCGTAAAAATTATTTTTCCACTATGTATATTTTTACCATTGCGCCAATATCCAGGTAACGTGCAATTTTTATTATCCATCGCAAGCTGCTATTTTGTTGTTCGCTCCTTGGCTCATTCGTTTCTCCTTTTTCTCTGTTTTTTTTTTCAAGATTTTTAAAAATTTGTTTACTTTTTCTTTGGAAAATATTCAACACGCGAAAGTCTATTAAATATTCATGGATATTCCTCGGTCACGTTCAATCCACTCCTCGTTCAGCTTAGATTCATAAAATGGAAAAATCCATCCAAGTTTTCTCATTATCCGCGTTGTAAGGAAGGAAAAGAAGCGAGAAAGGAGAGAACGATGAAAAGCTAAGCAGGAAACATATATATATAAACGTATGTGTAATATGAAAAGCTGAGACGAGAGAGAAGACCGAGAAGAAAACCTCAAGGCTTTCCTCGCACTTCCTCGTTTCCCTAACTAACCGAACTTTTTTGTTCGCCCCCCTGTATCCGCCTTTCAGTAGTTACGGAAAATAAACTTTATCCTCAATATTTTTAAAGTTTACCTCTATTTTCTTCTCGTTCATATTTCTCTTTCTACCCAGACAAATATATCGATAGATTTATTTCTTTTTATTCAAATTTTGATGCAAATCTGACGAGAATCTTTCTTGAAATCTCGACAAGTTTCGAGACGGAGAAAATGGGGATTGATACGTGGAACGAATTACACCGAGCAAGTTTTTTTTTTTTTTTTTTTTTCACGCGACGCTGTACGACAGGCGTGGACGAACTTAAATTTGGCTTCCCTCAAGTCCCCTTTGTGTATATCCGATATATGTTTCAAGCGTGTAAGCTGATATAATACGATACTCGAGTGGTGAGTACCACTCGCTTAAGATAGCTTCGTTGAAACCGCCCTCTTTCAACCTGTGACTTACGTGGGTGACATTTTATCGTCAGGTGTTATAGCGAATCAATCGTTCTTCAAAATGAGAATTTGGAATTGTTCCAGAGAAAGAAAAAGGGGGAATATTTTTTATACTTATTCTTATCTTCCTTTTATCGATGTAATTATTATTATTATTATTATTTTATTCCTCGCCATTACTGTCTTATCCTTTATCGTCTACGTCGTTGACTTTTCTGTACAAAACGCAAGACGATGACCTCGCGTTAGCGAGAGAGAGTGAGTCTCGTCGTGTGACCAAGGAAGTCATTCATTGAGAATTCAAGACGCGATACGAGGGCCTAGAGAAAGAGATAGAATTCTACCGCGCATATATGCGACGCAATCGTGAATCGCTCGAAGCAACGAGAGGCGGTACAAAAGTTTTATATCCTTCGGAGAACGAGGGGGAGGATAAGAACGAAGAAAGAAGAAACAAAGGAAGGACGTGGACTTCGAGTTATTTGAATGGTGACGATTTTAGAAACACCACACGCGCTGCTGACTTTTTATTTTATTTCACGATCCGTTGGTCTTGCACACGTGTCGCACGAAAGAAAAACTATAAAATTCATCGGAGCATGAACACGGTGATGGTTTGGGGATAATTTGTTAAGGATGTTATTAATTATTTATTGGGCTTGATTAGATATTGTGGTTGAAAATTTGTGGTTAATTTATTTATTTATTTATTTATTGAGAATATTTTAACGATTATTTTCATTTTAATTCAACTACTCGAGGAGATTTCATGTATACGTGTATAGACAGATGGGAATATTGCGGAATGAGGTTTTGTCCTCTTTTTCACATGAACTATTGTTTTCTATTTCGGTCGAGACAACTGGTCGATCATAATACGAATTGGGGTATTTAATTTAGAATGGAACCGAATCGATAGTTTTACTAATAACTTTTTAAAGTGCACGCCGAGACGAGGAGAATGAGCCAAGGATCATTAGGATAGCTGGATTTTTGTGGTCGTGGTGACATTTTGAAAAACGCGATTTTTGAAGGATTTATAAGAAGGGAGCTGCAAAAAAAACGTCTAGACGATAGGGTCAAAAATTTTTTTGCTCCAGATATCTTTTATTTCATCATATTCGTATTATGCGGGAAATTTCCGATTCCGCAAGCCCCCAACAAAGTCTTTTTGGATGGAAACAAATTTTGAACCCTCCCGGACCCCTGAAAGTCCAGAAAGAAAATCAGGAATGTCGATTGTCGAGGGTCAAAATTTTGTTTCATCCAAAAAGGCTTTATTGGGGGGTCATGAAATCGGAAATTTGCCGCTGATGAAGATTCTATCGTTATTTTGGCCATTATCCTAAAAATTCTAGGAGAAAAATGCACAAAACGAAAAATAAGGATTCACCCACTCGAGGTCGATAAAATGAGGAAATTCTCAAACGAAACCTTGATTTTCTTGTTGTACGGGAAATTTACGATCGACATAGGCTCTTAGAGCTTGAGAAAGGATTGAAATTGACCGGAATGCAATATTGCCAATTTCGATGGTTATCGCGAAACCTCAAAAAATCGACTTTTTGCGAAGCTGTATCTCCGTTCTCGCTCGTCTGACAGAAAATTGCACGAATAACTTTCTAAAGAACTCGAAGAACTCTCCGGAACCAGCCAAGAATCATCCGGATAGCTCAATTTTTGTGCCCGTGGCGATCCTTCGAAAACCGCGATTTTT
The DNA here is from genome assembly GCA_946811545.1 of Netelia fuscicornis. Classification (NCBI taxonomy): domain Eukaryota; kingdom Metazoa; phylum Arthropoda; class Insecta; order Hymenoptera; family Ichneumonidae; genus Netelia; species Netelia fuscicornis. Next base: position 5,082,510 of record OX328015.1, read on the forward strand.
GTAACCCAGGAACCTGCAAAAAAATCCCTAGACAATGAAGTCAAAATTGTTTGTCACCAAAACCCTTTTATCTCATCATATTCCTGTTACGCCGGAAATTTCCGATTCCGAAACAATGCTACAAAGCCTTTTTGGACAAAACAATTTGTTGACCCCCTGCGGACCCTCCAAAGTCCCGAAAGTAAATTACGAATGTCGACCATCGGCACCTACCAAGGGTGAAAATTTATTTTCGTCCAAAAAGGCTTTGTTGGAGGGTTACGAAAACGGAAATTTTCCGCGCAACAACAATATCACCATCATAATCTCGATATCTGGCAATTTATGTAAATATTCTGTTTTTAGACCTTCCCACCCCTGCGAACACATTTCAGCCATATTTTAGCGCTCTGTTAACACGTTCATGACCGCATAAACCACCGATAGCTCACCCGCAACGTGTACAAATGTGCGACGGTCGTAAACCTGTCAAAGTATCCTCAAAACTGCCAAAGTTTTACGATAGCAATAGATCGAAACAAGACAACGAAGATGAAATCGATTTTTTCAAAAAGTAATTAAAGTCATTCCCTTTTTATTACAAATACATCTACAAGCATTTCGTATATTTTGGACGATATATCCTCCCTCCACAAGCTATATATACATTTAGTTCCGTAGAAACCAGAGTGAATGTGTGTTTGTTCAAGTACGTATGTTGATACGTTTATTAAGGGGTTTGCCCATGGTCAATAACCATGTATAGTAGTAGGAGTACATTCCAAATCGGTCCTTGGTTAAGCTAAGTGTAGTAGCCTGGACAGTAGCTACCGAATAACTCGGTGAGACGTATACATGTCCAGCATTCGATACGGGCTAAGCATAGCGAAGGGTGGACTATCGAGCATCCAGTAAGACAGAGATACGATGAGGAACCAAAGACAAGTAGGCCAGTAGGATGTAACAATGGATGATAGGATAATTATCGGCTAAGTCGAGAATGTTCCCAACCGGGTTTACTGTCTATAATTATATAATACAGGTGAATATCGAAATATGGTTCATCAAGTTCCAACCATCGAACCATCGTTGACCAACTAATGAATTGAATAAATTTGTTTGCATGTTACTAATACCATAACGAAATAACTTTGAATTTGATTAAGAATTGTAAAGGATTATAAAATTGGAGGAATTAAATTAATTTGATCGTTTATTCTCGTTTATTTTCAGCACATGGTGCAGACAGGCATGGCTGCGCCTTACGGTGGGGGTGTATTTCCACCGCCGGTTAACGGTGTTACCGGTGTCGTCGGTGCAGGTGGGGGCAGCACTGATGTCAAACCACCGCCTCCGTCACAGGTTAAGGAGGAGAACAGCGGTGCTCAACAGCAACAACCTCCCGGTGGTCCACAAGTACAGACACCCTCGGGTGGTTCACATCAAGCCGTTGCCCCAGGAGCACCGACGACAGCAAGTTTCAGTCCACCACCACCGCCTAATGGCGTCGATCCGCAGGCCATTGTGAGTATCATCGATAATTACTAAATTCTATTCTTATTTCCACGATGAAATAATTCAACACCAATCTATCCTCATTGTTCGTATCATTTATAACTTAATTCGAACCAAGGAATACAAACGAATTACAATAATTATTATAAATCGCAAATGCAAATCAGGCCTTTACTAATTTAACGTTTTCTTAATTCCTGCAGATTTATTCATCGATATTATCGAATAAGCGAACTACTTACGTTCTATTACAAACCCGAGGGTTTGCGAGGAATCGAATTCAATACATGGCACATCGTTAAATATGAATTTAGTCAGAATCTGATATCGAGACTGAAAACTTGGAATGTAATTGATTAAAGGATACGGGAATTCATCAATCTATGAGTGCAAAATGTACTCCGAAGTGTTAATTTATGACCTATCGACCCTTCGATGGGCATACCACTCTACGCTTTCCTCTCATCGAGTGAAACTTTGTTTTACTTGTTTGGCGAAAGCCTCGGGCGCATAGAAACAGTGGAAATGTTGCATAGGGGAGATTAATGCGATATCGTTAGTACACGTGAACGTCGAAATAAATGAAAACACTGGAAATGTACGTTGCATGTGTACAACGTATATATGAAAACGAGAGGGAGAGAGAGAGAACATTTCCAACGCGCACTCGAATGTAACGAATGCCCTCACGAATTGTCCCTTCGCGTTACATATATCGGAGAACTCGAAGAGAATTGGAAGCGAGAAATAGAAATTTATTGCGACAACCCTCGCGTGTATACGTGTATTTTTGCGATACGATATGTATGGACGTTTTGTATAACGTTGAGGAAGAAAAATTGGCGATGTACGATATCTATATGTAACGTAGGTAAACCCGAGGCATGTATCATTTTGTCTACCATCGATACAGCGACCTAACGGGAATAGGTCTGACCACTTTGGATTACGTGACTTTTTCTACTGATAACAAAAAAAAAACTAGGAAATCACGTAGTGATACGGTTGTTCCAGTGGTCAGGCGGGAACAAGCTTAATCGTTTGAATCACAGGGAGGACAAGGTCCCTCTCTCTCTCTCGCTATTTCACATACACCGCTCCTCGTTATATACATTTATTTCCCATCGTTGCAACGCCATATACAACTATTCGTTTTCCTCAATATACACACCGTATCGAGTACTGTTTATTTGTGAATCATTCAACAAATTCCGATTGCTCGTCAATTATTCGTTACACGAATGGGCTATAAAATCGAAATGTCCATGATTGTGTGTTCGATCGTAAAGGATATTGGATTAATAGGATTCGGAGTAGCCTATCAGAGCGCTGACCTTTATTATGAAGGATTGCTAGGGATCAATTTATTATTTATTTTACAACGATATCGTGACAATGTACAGGAACGAAACGAAAAGTGATAGAACACGTTGTAAAGGATTTTGTAATAAATGAATTCTGACGTTAATGGGAATAAATAATTTCGTCATTGTTTCGATTCTCGCGATACAGGCTCGATTTTACAAGCGTCAATTTCATCCCGAATTTTCTTTAAACAAACATTTTTCTCCATACCATCCACTTCGTACCCAGAATATGTTTATTTCAAAGTATTTTTGTTTTTTTTAGTTTTCGTTCTTTTCCATCCCTTCCTTGCATTGTTCTGACGTTTTTTTCGTTTGTTTTTTTCTCGACTGTACAGTCGGAAGTGTTTCAGGCAGCGGTCGCGGCAGCAGCAGCAGCCGCGGCTAGCGGTGGTGGACAACAACCTGCACCGACAACAGTTGGAGGTAACGAGACGAGTCCTGAAGGCGTAGTCGAGAGCACAGCCCTGGTACCAGTTACCTCGGGCGCCACGACACCGGCGACAGTCAGCCAGGGCTCCGATTTGAAAGGTCAACCAAAACGACTTCACGTCAGCAATATACCATTTAGATTCCGAGATCCTGATCTCAGGACGATGTTTGGGGTGAGTTGAATCGTTTATTTCGGTAATTAACGTTAAGAAAGTTCAAATATGTTGTGAAAAGAAGATTATAAAATTGTTACTATTGCAAATTTGTGATCGTTACTCGACGTTACTTTATTTTTCCTGTTTCTATTTGTTGCAGCAATTTGGACCAATCCTTGATGTAGAGATCATATTTAACGAGAGGGGAAGCAAGGTAAGCTCACCGGTCGAAATAATCAATGAATTTCGTAATAAAAGAAATCATCATTCATCGCAGTCCTCGTGAATCAAATCTCACTGGAAGAATAATACTCCAGGATGTCGTCGGGTTAATTTAATTTTAGTCTGTTATAAGAAGTAAAGATAAAAATGAGTGTACTTTTTCAACCGCAGGAATCACGACGGTGTCGTCAATTTTTTATTTCCAACTTGAAGGGAGGAATTTTCTTTCCGGCCCACCCGAGTTTTTCTGCGAGCTTGTTTTTTCTCACACGTTCAAGTTTTGTTCTTCTTCTCGTATCACGAGGAACGGAAAAACTCGATAAGCCAGTTGACTATGGGTGTAACGTTTCTCTCGGCACTTGACGTGTATCCTCGGCGTATCTTTGCGTGACACGAGACGGCTTTATTGGAAAACTTTTTCCTCTTTGTCGCACTACGCGCTCCGCGCTGGCTATCGTTAAAACAGAAATAACGACATCTTGGAGTTAAACAAAAAGAAATAGTACCAAGTGAGACGCGACGAACGAGTTATAATCGTTACGGAAAAATACGCTAGATCGTTTCGCTACAAAAATAATATATATTTTATATGAGAAAAAAAAACAGTATCGTGGGCTAATAAAAGTATTTTGTTTTCACTAAAAACTTGTTTGCAGTAGGAAAGTTCGATAATTAAAATATGAAATATGACTCTGCTTATATTTCCGTAACGATGTTATTTATTTATTTTTAATTGTCTTTCAGCAAACGCCGGCAACACAAACGCAAAATATTAAAACGAAACAATATCTCTAGAGATAATCTGATTATATCCAATTTCTGTATGAAGAACACGGAAGAAAGTAAAGAAAAGGAGAGAAAAATCCATTGTTGGAAAAAAGCCAAATTGTAAAAAAAAGAAAAGAAAAATGAAATACCTTTCAAAGAGAAGTACGTTAAAAGGAAAATCCGATCAATTCCAATTCCAAAGAGCGATCGCTATATTTCCACTCGACGGTACATACTATCCACGAACCTTCGTTTCTTCGATCTTTCTCCAAGTAAGTCGAGGAACTATCTTCCCTTGCCCGTCTCGTGTGTATTCCAGCACATTAGTGCTGGGAGAAGATTCACGAAACTCTCACCGCGAGGTCGAACATTCCAACTTTGTAATCAGGTTGCAAAGCGGAGGAGACCCCCATCTCGTTTGCCAAGCACTCTACACAGGGAGTTGCATCGACTTTGAGACCGGAAGTGAAACGACGTTCCTTTGGTTGTTCCATCGAGGAGTGGACGAGGTTCCACTTTGCTTCCGTGTTTTAGAATTTCTCTCTCTATCACTCTATCACTCACTTTTCGTGTGTGACACGTGGTTCAATGTGAAGAGAGAGGAAGAAAAAAAAAGTGTCATCACGATGAGAGCCAGTTTGAAATGCAAAATTCACGTGGGTATCAATATGTATGACAGGCGGTTTTGTGATCGCCTACACAACAACGTAACTCTCTGTACCGTTGCTCGAGGGTTGTGGCAACGGGAGAGCGAGAGGAAAGGGGAGAATAAGATCACCGCAGTAATACATCGTACCGACATGCGGCATCCGGGGTTGAGCTTGCATATTCAAGGGGCAAGGGGGTTCTCGGTTACCCTCGAGTTGCGTTGGTATCCAGTATGCATACCAACTGTACCGATATAAGCCCTTTGCCTAGTGGTAGCAGCCTCTACCGTTCGCGATATGCATCGGGACAAAAAATCGATTTGTTTGATCGAAAAATTTATTCGGCTGCGTTTTCGCGTTTACCGAGACGGATTTATAGTTTGGCTTCGTTCCAGTTTTACATTCAGACTGCGTAAAAAAAGAAAAAAAAAAAAAGTAGACAAATCTCTTTGCAAAATTCCGAGCCCAAAACATCCGTTTGAATCGGGAAGGTACGACGCGTAAAAGATTGGAATGTTTGAAATTCTGAAATTAATTGAGCTTTGACATTGAAAAAAATATTATTCGTCGGGTTGAAAATTAAGAGGGCAATTTGTAATCAAATTCAAGAGATCGATAGGGTTCTAAATTCTTGAAGAAATTGTTAGAAAGTGCGGAAATTCTCGCTTCCTTCGTCCTTTACTCTCTTCTCCATATTTGCTAGCGGGCAAATCTCGTGTCTCGTTTCAAACGCGACTGGAAAGAATCTCAATCATCCTGACACACACTAGTTTCTCTCCCATCTACGTTGACAACGATCGTCCAACACCGGAAGTTTCCCATCGCGTGTCACACAATCCCCTATACCCCTTCTAGCACACTCCGCGACTACAAATCACTCGTTTCTTACTGACACACACACACACACATACACGATGACATTACACGTGCGTGTGTGTATGTATGACCGTTGGCTATCAGCTTCGTCAAGTACGCTGTTGACCCTTTCTGACACGTTTACGATATTGTCCTTTTCCCCACGAAGATTTTCACTTCTGACGGATGAAAAGTTGACTCTACACTGGCACGATTCGAGTGGCGTAATTTTTCTCCTTTGTCCCTGGTCAACATCGATGTCACCTTTCGTCGTGATTCTTTTGTTTATTTTCTCTTTTTCCATCGCTATTTTTCTTTTTTTTTTTCCATCATTCTTCAATATTCATGCATGAAATACAAAACGTGCATATTTCTGTATTACCAACGACCTCATTCCCATCCATTGTTTCTTCGCTCTTCTCCTCTACCCCTCTCTCATTTACCCCTTCTCTTTTCCCTCTAACTCTATATGGCTCCTTCGTCAACGGAAGCTTTTTGAAGCAACGGCAATTTTCTTGGGCTTTTCAGCGTCGTTACTTCTAACCCCATCGTTCTCGATCCTCGTTCAGGATCTTTTAACGAATTCAACATTACTATGTTTTTCGGAACCTTCTCGCAATCCCCCTTTCCTAACGTCTCTTGATCCTCGATATGCCACCGACTATGATTACGAAAAGGTGAAGGCAATTTTCATCAACGATTTTATACAGTCCCCGATTCTTCAGCGTGTTCCTCTCGTTGATTATGCAAAATTGGTCGTGGGGCGTGTTAATCTTCGTTGCAAGTATGTGCGAAACGTTGGAAATCGATCGATCCTTGGGAACAACGGGGTGGTCTAAGGGTTGGGGAAGCTTTGGGGGATTATATATCGTTTCAACATCGCGAACGAGAATTGTTTATACAATCCATGAGAGAGGAGGCCGAGCGAGAAGAGGGAGAGAACAAGCCGAGTATTAACGATTTACGGAAGTGCATTGATTCTCGTTGGCCCAGTCAGGAAAAGCGTGTGTTGCCGGCGTTTCAAAATTCCTCCCCCCAATGTCGTTTCTAAGTAAGACGAGGCGAGACGGGATAAGTGCGAATTAAATCGATCTACCTTTGTCAAAATTCGATATTCGATTCAAATAATTATCAATATTTTACCTTTTTTTCTTTTCATAAATAATTCTACACAATCTTTAATACCAAAATATCAAAATAATAAAATCTCGACGAGTCATTTCATTATATAGAGAAACTTAATTTATTTATTTAAATTCGTATCGAATCGATCCCGTCTCGTCTCGCGACCAACCATTTCAGTCTCATCATTTACCTGCTTTCTCGCAAATGATGTTCGTACATATATATATTCACAATGTCAATACACGAACCATCGACACACATTACAGACACGTTATACAAAAAAAAAACACGTACACGCACATTCAGAGTCACAGATTTAAAAAATAAAAAAAATTGCACATCAACGTATCACTATATATATATTTATATATATATATATATATATATATATCTTCAGCAAATCGCCAAGCTAGACTGCGGCGGGTAGATTACCTTTTTCAATTTTGTAAAAGCACTGTGCTTTAGCCCTTATTACAAAAATATGTATATATATATATGTATGTTATTTATGCATAAATATATGTATACAATATATAGATATATATATATGATATTAAAGTGAGGCCTGTGATACACCACCTCACGCAAAGCTGCTTCGTCAATGTAAATGGAATGTGGCATCCCCCTAATGAAGTGCAGCATTTTTCATTAAACGAGACAGCAACGACATAGAGGAGAAAAATGTAATTTGATTTAAAAAGAGTGTTGAAAGAAAAAGGGATGAAAAAAAAATAAAGGAAAGTAACGATTAAAGGGACACGTAAAGTGCTGTTCGTGGATCGTTTCAAAAGTACAAAGTCTTTGTTTTATATCCAAGGGGGTAGAAACAGATGAATATAGAACAAAATGGGCTTTCCTCACGGTATCAAAAACATTTTTTTTCTGTGATATTTGAAAAAAATAATTTTTTTTTTTTTTTTAATTTTTTTTTTGTGAAAATTATTTGACTCTTTGTTCGTTCGACGACTCGAACTGTGTGCTTTTCAAACGATCGTATATATACGTTCCAACCCACTTCCAAGCCAAAGAAACACCACACGTATTTCGCACTGCATTACGTGGCGAGAGTAACGGGTCACAATTATTTATTGCGTATTCTTCCTATTTTGTTTTTAATTACTCATTTTTTCTTTTTGTTAATTATTGCAACATGAATAATAATAATATAACCAATGGTGTTAGTCCTCGTAGTTGTTAGACGAGCTGTTGCATTTTTCTATATAGCTAGAAAGCCTTCCGCATCTCTCGTTATATATATACATATATATATACATATATACATACATATATATATATACATATATCTATATATCATTTAGAATCCCCACAAAAATGTTCGTAAAATTCGGGAACGCCTCGGAGTTCCAATAACGTTGAGGAAGATGAAAACTACTAGAGAGACAGTTCTTTTTTTTAATTATTTTAATTAAATTCAAGGAAATTTCAAGGCCGCGTAAAGTCGTCGATAATTATTTTCAAGGCTTGATAATCGCGCGCTGCACAACGAATTGTATTCCTCTCCTAACTAATGAAAAATATCTCGCGAGCATTTTATCGAGCAAATTTGCCAAACGAGCATGCCCATTGCCAAAGAATAAATGAGAAATTAGAGATTTCGTTGTCTTTCTACCGTAACGCAATGCGATGCATTTTTTTTTTTTTTTTTTAAATCTAAACGCCTCTCTGTGTATCGTGACTTACACCTCGTCTCAAGACAAAGTAGAACAGCACGCTTTTGAGCTCGTTGAGACAATGCCTCTCGTCTCAATTAATTATCAGCTTTAACATTAAAAAATGATGAAGAAGGACTATTATTTTTTTGTTTCTACCTCCCTTTCAATTAACACGCTTCGTATAAATAATTCTTTACCTTTTAATCACGTATGTGTCATAGATATATAAATATACGAATGAATTTGTGATTATTAATAATTACGAATTGATCAATCACGGCTAATTATCGATTTTTGCCGGGCGTAGGAGTGTGAAAATACGTCGCTTTGTTCGTTTCGACTCGTTGCTGCATTTATCGACGACCCGAGCCTTGAAATTTCCAATAAAAAAAAAGAGAAAAATCGCGATGGCTAAGAGAGAAAAAAGAGAGAAGAAAAAAAAACAAATTTTCATCAAAAATATTTTTCCCGGCACGTATGAAGAGAAAGAAAAAGGACGCACACACGTAACACGGACACAACCACACATAAACACGTACACAGAAATACGAGAGAGAGAAAAGCAAGTTGAAAATAAAGAAATAAAAAAGAAAAAGAAAAAGTGCAAAATTTACACTTTATTAACACACGTAATGATGGAATTAATTTGAGAGTACGTAATAAACGGGCACAGACTCACGATCCCGGTCTTGAATATATATATATATTTATTTATTGATTTATTTATTTATTTTTAATTCACTCTTGTATAATCACACCTCGTGTATACGTATTTGTTTAGAACGCTTTTACTTAACGTTGTTTGCAGCTTCGGTCACTAATCCGATCACGATCTTCGCTCGCCTCTATATTATTATTTTTACATTAATTTTTATATTAAAAATTACAAACAGAAACGAAAGAAACAAGAAAAATAAAAAAATTTTTTTTTTTAATTTCAACAAAAATTTGTATCGCAATATTTCAAGACGCCACGTGCATTCGCGATTCCTCGAGTCGCGTTACGTAAAGTTCCTCGCTTAATTCTTGCGCCTTCGTCTCGGGGAAAGTACGAAGAAAATGAGGATGAAAGAGAAGAAGAAAGGAGGAAAAAAATTCTTCAGGCGTGTCGCGTTGGGCTTAAAAGAAAATAGAGAGAAAAAAAAGAAGAATTGCAACGCGGAGATTGCGTGCGCGATATACTCGAGTAGGATCTACGAGAGGGCATAATAATTATCCATATCTTTCTCGCTACGAAGCGTGGCGAACTCTCCCGTTCCTTATCCCGTGTTCGCGAGGCTCATTAGGGAAATAAAAAAACCGTTTGTTAGAAAGGACAAAACGACGAGAAAAAAAAAACTAGAAGAAAATCAAACAAACAAAAAGAAGAAGGGAGAGAACAAAAAAAAAGAACAAAGCGCATTTTCTTTTTTCTTCGAGTCTAACATCGATTTTATGCGCGCCATTTCATTCCCCTCGCGACCAAAGTGCCAATTATAATCCCGTTCGGTTTTCCTCCTATCGGATAAAAGTTTTCTTTAAAAAAAAAAGCTCTTGGAATTTTTGTTACGCCGACTTTTATTTTTGTATACAACGCGGTTAAAAAAAAATCGTAACGACTTTTCTCTTCGGTACGCCGCGGAAAATCTTTGTCTCGATCGACAATTAATCTTACTTCCCTTTCTTCGTTGCGCGCGCGCGATGGCTTTTATATTATTTTTCCTTCTTCGTCCTCGGAAAGCACGACGAACTTTCAATCAAACTTCGAGGCTCGATTGTACGTCGCGTTCGAAATTTCTTCGAGACTCGTGGAAGTATTTTCTCTTCCACTGCCCTCTTTATCTTCCTTTCTCTCGCGCTTCTTCGAAAGATTACATTCTCACCACGGTTGCAAAGACTTCGAGAAAAGAATCATTTTTTTTTTTCTATATACATTCTCGGTTAAAGTTGCAAATGAAAACTGCAACTAGCAACGTTCTATCATACTTATTATTCCTTCCTCCGACATGAAAAGAAAATTCTCTCCCGCTATTTTATTCCTCTCACCGTTAAATCCTCGTTTTATCGCGCGAGAACTTCGGTCCCTGTTTTTCATCCCGTTTCACAAAATACCCGGAGTAAAATTTACAAAAATCCAATACAGAACGAGGTAAAAAAAAAGGAAAAACTAAACGTAAGAATAAAGCGAGGAACAATTTGAAAAAAAAAAAGAAAAAAAAACATCGAGTAAAGAAGAATACTAAAAAGTTGAAAATTCGTTTTATAAATTTCACAACTATATAAATAACATTATATATCCGCGAAGACGAGAAGAAATCAAAATCGCGGATGAAATTTCAAGTCGAAATCAATCGATCAAGATCGATATTATTATTATCGTTATTATTGTTATTATGATTATTCGATTTCTGGAAAGTTATATAAATTGTGATATGATGATGACATGATTATGATAAATATTGATTATGATGTTGTTGAATTATTATTATTGTTATTATTGTATATTTATTGATGATGATTAAATCGTGATCGAGGGCACGATCTGGATCGCGTCTTATGCGCGCCGATCGAGATGAGATTTCGGCGGGGCAAGTTTCCTCGTATCCCACGTTAAATACCAATATCAATATTTCGACAAATGTGCTTATATATATATATATATATACACACGTATATGTATATATATATATTTATTACACGAGTCGTAAACCAACGTGGGTACGTCGCTCGCCCCGTCGAGCGTTGCAGTCTGTAAGTTGAGTTTATAATGCATGTTGTTTTGTCTGTCCTTGCATGCAGGGATTCGGTTTTGTAACATTCGCAAATAGTGCTGACGCGGACCGGGCACGTGAGAGGCTACACGGCACCGTGGTTGAGGGCAGAAAGATTGAGGTGTGCATGAACTTTCTTATACTTATATAAATATATATATATTATATATATATTTTCTATACATACCTATATACATTAAAAGGAAAGAAAAAAGATATATGAAAGAGAAACATATAGATTATATATATATATATCGGAGACATCGTTTTTTTTTATCTTATAAATTCTAATCTAATTCTAATGTTCGCATCTCTCATCATCCCTTCTACATTTATATGTATTTTCAGGTACACACGAATTCGAACGTAACGCCATTCACGAATATTCGTGCCCAATGGCCCTGCGTTCGAATCGATTAATCATTTAATTTGTAGCGTTAAACTTGTAATTCGTACGCCACTTTTTTTTTTTTTCTCTTTTCTTCTTTTAACTTCAAACGCGAAGATGGATTAATGCAATTTGGAAATTAATGACGAATCGACGGTCCTCGTTAACTTGGAAGTAATTATATGCAAAAGTGTATATCGCATCTCAAGCATCCGAGAATTGTTCGCACACAGCTAGCACACCCACACACACATACACTAACACACAAATATATAAATCTGATGTTGTAGATTTATCATTGTTGAAATTGTTTGATCGGGAATAAGAACGAGGAGCGAGGATCGTCGATATTCGATGAAATCATTAATTACGATAATTGGACGAAACGAATTTTCGAGACAGAATGAGACAAAAGAAAAAAACAATGAAGAAATATTATCGGAATGAAAACAAAAAAAAAATGAAAGTGGCGAATAAGTGAGACACACACGTCGACGATCAGATACCTCGGAGAGCCTCACCGATATTTAAAACCAAACGTATCTCTTGTTGTCCCTTGTAGAGCTACTCGCGTGGGCGTTGATTAAACAAAAAAAAAAACACAAAATGATCGATAGATCGTAATATGCGATAATAAATGAAAGAGAGAAAGAACGCAACGACGGAACGAACAAAACAAAAAATCAAATAAGACAGAGAGCGAGCGAGCGAGAAAAATGAATAAACGATAGACCAAAAAAAAAACAAAGAAAATATGAAAACATAGGAAAAGAAAAGTCGATCTATCGATTGCTCTATCGCTAGAGAGAGAGAGAGAGTGAGAGAGAGAGAGAAAGAGAGAGAGAGAGAGCTTAAAGGGCAACTCTGGGACACTGAGGAGGGGAACCCTTTTGAACCTCACGTCCAAAGTGTCCAAAAAGGTAAGATAAATAAGACGACGAAAATAAAACAAACAAAAAAAACAAAACAAAACAAACAAACCAAAAAATCGTTCGATGAAAAAAAAAGTGCATATAGCGACTAAAAAAAAATTTGTATAATCGAGCAACAGATAACGATCGATGAGGAGTCGATTTAAAGATTATATATGTATCGTAATTATATATAAAAAAAAAAACTCGCACTGCCCGCTCTCTCACACGAGATCTCTGTTTTACACACACGTTGATCTCTCGCCAATCATTTAATTCCCGTTGCTACTGACATTTGTACGCTGTCCATGTAATTTCTGTCTATCATTCGCGATTTCTCGCAATTACTCATTTATTTTTTCGTCTTATCGATGACGCGTCTCTAATCATTATTCTTCTTTTTTTTCTTCTTCTTTCATTCACGTACCGTTAACTCCTCCCTTAACTTCTATCATTATTTCTCTATAATGCTCCTACGCTGCACTTTTTTGTGAATTCGATCAATTCTTTCCACAAGCAAACTCATAATAACGAGAAAAATTTAAGAACTTTGACGAATAATAAATTCATACTTTACGACGCATGCGCCTTACGCGCTTTCCAAACAAACTGATATTCTTACATCGCGTTCCTTTCTTTTTTGTGAAAATTTTTGGTGAATTTTTCTAACCCGTGCCCCCCCCCCTCCTCCCCCTTTCCCTCCTCCCTCCTGTACCCCACCACCATCATCACACCCTCTCACTGCCATCATTTCGTATACCGCTTTCATTATTATTCTTCTACTATACTTTACTATATATACCTCCATTGTATTACCTAGTTTTACGCTTTAGTGTAACTTTTATATAACAGGGAGCAATCACGATGACGTGCTGCACGTGAATAAGCGATCCGCATATACGATAATGAATAGAGAACTCTCCTCGAACGACTCGAGTCCTCGGTACATACATTAATATATATATCTATATACGCATAAATAGTGTATATACATATGTATAATATACAGTATGTTTGTATATAAACATATAAGCAAAGGTCCGCGCGCCGTTTATACCGAAAGCTCTCGCGCGATCGTACAAAACTTTTTTTCAACGACTTTTTTTTCTTCCCTCCCACCATTGTGCTTTTCCTCGCTTCCGTATGATTATCGTATCTAAATTGCACACACGCGTTTAGTCGTACTCTCCGATTAATCTCCGGGCGCGCGCGTGTACACTCGCATACACGGCGATTGGACCTTTGCTTTCGCGCGAGCACCTACGCACCTTTCGACGCGGTTCGACAAGGGAAAACAGAAATGAGGAACGAAGGAGAGCTGGTTATCTGGTACAGATATTATGCAGATTTTTTAGTGTACAGAGGGAGAGAGAGAACGTGCGCACGAGCGTGAGACGAGAGGATTAAGATTAGTCGCGATAACGGCTTCCTCCGTGCGTCGTTACCCTTTATTTCTCGTCACACATAGAAAAGAAACAACCCGCGGTTAAACCTCCCTCCCTTAGCCCATTATAAATTTTTCACTCGATTATGAAAATTATTCGCGCGGGAGAGAACAAAAGAACGCAACGAGAGGCATAGCAAAGATAATATAATTTCCCAGATGTATCTTGTTTAAATAATTTCGTCATTTTTGTGTCACAATGGACAATGCCTCGTTGACAATTTCAACTTTGTCTTTTTTTTTTCAATATAACGCTTTGGGAATTTACGAACAAATTTGCGCAAAATCGTCGAGGCTTTTATGCGCTCTTTGTATCGTTTCGGCTCCTCCCTTGTAACTTCCTCCCTCGTGTATACAGTTGGGTTGCAGCTGCAGCGCCACAGTATTGAGCCCTCCCAGCCGGAATTTCCAGGCCCGCGAGCGGAGCAAACCTTTATTTCACACGTACGAAGCTTTCGACGAAACGCTCACGCGAACGACGATACGGGCGAGAGAGAGAGAGAGAGAGTGTTGAATCGAGACGAGACGAGACCGAGCCTGCCAGCAGCAGCAGCAGCAGAGAATGCGGTGCACCGACCGCGATCTCTCGTTCATGCGCACAAATCGCACACATACGCGCCCTCTCACGCCTCAATTCCTCACTGCGCACCCCATTCAATGCTCCATTATCCTAATGAACACCCTTTGTGTGATTCGCGATTATATATAGACACCGTAGCCCGCGTTCATAAATACATATATATTTTATATCCGCCAACTCGACCGACCAACGCCGAGTGTGACCTTACGCGAAACACAAAAAAAGCTCCGAGAACCGACAAAAGTGCTAGCTCGTTCAAATTCGATAGAGATTTATTAAAAAAAAAAAAAAGAAGCAGAAGTCTGCTTCTTCCTTTTCGTAGTCAGATTTCGATCAACAACCCCCTCTTCAACCCTACGTGATTAATTCATTTTTTTCTTCATTCTTTGGTTTATCGAGTCCGCTATATAAATCTCAGATCCAATTAGGGTCAAGATCGTGTCTCGTATACGTGGGCGATACGACGAATTCCTCAAAGTCGATTAATCATTCAAAAAAAAAAAACGAAACGAATGCACCTTTTTTACCTATGAGAGGGATAGAGAGAGTCTCGGGGAATTTTGTACGTCGTAGGAGAACGTGGTTGGACGGAGGGTTGTATTTTGATCGATGCAACGTTATTCATGCATGCCTCGCTAATGGCTCGGAGCTCCCCCTCCCCTTTCGTCCCATCAGAAATCCAAATAGGACGAAGATGAACGCGAATATTCTCAGCCTTCGAGGACACGTGTGCTCCTATAGGCAATTCTAGGTTCGTGTGAATTTCTTCGAGGAAATAACATTCGAATCGAATTTTTCCTCTAAGTTTCTATTTCGTTTTTTTTTTAATTTTTTTTTTTTTTTTTTGACAAATTTGGGAAATTTCATTTCGTACTGCTTTTTTTTGTGTCACCGACGAAATACTCGTACATAAGTACGCAAGTATTCCCGAACTTACACGACCAACGAGAGTGCGCGCACCCGCGACGAGTTTTCGGCTTAGCAAGTCAAATTTATGGTGATACAAACGAACGGGAGAAGTACGACGTCGAGAAATACGAGAAACCCGGAGAGCTAAACCCAACGACCTTCTTCATACCCACTCGCGTAGGATGAAATTTGCAAAGTCCACCCTCACTCGACTACCAATGTCAACCCTCGTTTATAACCGCGACGTAAACGAACCCGAGACACTATCCGTTTCTATTAGTTCCTACTTATTATTGCACTTGCGCGCAATTCCCATCTCGTTCAAAATTTATATCGATCGAGAGATAAAACTTTGAAATAATAATGGTGAAAATAGTTTTTCGTCAAAACTGTAAATTATTTATTTCCTTTTCATCCGTTTCTATTAGTTCCTAATTATTATTGCACTTGCGCACAATTCCCATCTCGTTAAAAATTTATATCGATCGAGAGATAAAACTTTGAAATAATAAACGTAAAAATAGTTTTTCGTCAAAACTGTAAATTATTTATTTCCTTTTCATCCGTTTCTATTAGTCCCTAATTATTTCTGCACTTGCGCACAATTTCTATCTCGTTCAAAATTTATATCGATCGGGAAGTAAAACTTTGAAATAATAAACGTACAAATAGTTTTTTGTCAAAACTGTAAATTATTTATTTCCTTTTCATTCGTTTCTATTAGTTTCTAATTAGTTTTCCACTTGCACACAATTCCCATCTCGTTAAAAATTTATATCGATCGAGAGATAAAACAGAATAATAATCGTGAAAATAGTATTTCCTCAAAATTGAAAAATATTCATTTTCTTTTCATCCGTTTCTATCAGTTCCGACTTATTTTTCCACTTGCGCACAATTCCCAGCTCGTTAAAAATTTATATCGATCGGGAGGTAAAATTTAGAAATAATAATCGTGAAAATAGTTTTTCGTAAAAGCTGAAAATTATTTATTTCCTTTTCATCCGTTTCTATTAATTCCTAATTATTTTGCCACTTGCGCACAATTCCCATCTCGTTAAAAATTTATATCGATCGAGAGATAAAACAGAATAATAATCGTGAAAATAGTTTTTCCTCAAAATTGAAAATTATTCATTTCGTTTCCATTCCTTCAGATTGAACGACAATATCGGGCAAAAGTAGTTTTTAAATAGAAAACGTTTAATCAAAGTGCATTTCGTTATTTCGTCGTTGAACAAGAACAAAAAAGTAGATAAATTTGCGATAAACGGTGCATGGCGTATTTACGTTCGCAGGATGAATACCACACGAGACATTTCGCTACGAGTTTATGACTCACCTTGTTTTTCTCCCGATCCCCGAGTGCGAGTTCAGTCTCGCCCACGTGTTATCGGCCACTTTGTGCTTCGATCGATGAACACTCGTTTTCCTAATTGTATGGTTTTTTTTTCTTTTTTTAATATTTCCTACCGTGAGTAATATCGCGATGCACGATCGATCCGCGAGATGCATCAATTTCATGGAGTTCCGTCGTTACAAAAAAAAAACATTATTCTTTATCAAAATTCTTTCTTTTTATTCGTAAAATTAATTTACGTCGTTATTAAATCTCGAATCCGGTGCGTAGGTGCTCGATATACGTATAGAAATATATAATTTAAATTATAGATTTAGCTCGTATCTCTAATTCGTGTAAGTATTCGTAAGTAAACGATAAATAGCGAAGAAAATTGGAGCCTGACACGCGAATTATCGATGCAAAATTTTACTGTCTCATTGAATCGAGTTTACCTCGCGTTAATTGACTTAATCCCGATTCGTTTAATCGAAAGATCAATTTATCTATCATATTCATCGATAACGAATCGATCAATATCGATTTTCCCTCCAATCATTCATACGAAAATAATCGATTTTTGTGTCACGCTCCATTTTTCGTATCGAAGAAAATCTCCTAACTTACGCACAATCGTGATTTCATTTTTGTACTTTTACTCCGTAAGATTTCTGTATTAAATATTTGACCCGCATTAGTCACGAATATCTCGTATTTTATTAATCGACAAAACCTCTGAGAAAACGGAGTTATAATCGTCGATTGTGCGTAGGTCGTGTTGAAAACATGTGTTTATTTTATCAAATAGGATTATACGTTGTATAGGACAGGACATATACACGCGTATATATATAAATAATATGTGTATACGTACGTATATGCCTTAGTGTAAATAGAGATTCGCACGTGGCTGCTCGGGCGAGCTTCGAGTCAAATTAATGCGCTCGGCGTAACTTCAATTTCCAACGGCTTAATTAAATCATGGTAAAGCGCCTGCTCAAACGACAGAATGGTAACACAACGTTATGGGAACTTACGAATGAGGAACGGAGAATCTCCTTCGTTATCAATTTAATCGCCGCTCTTGTATACCTTACGAATTTAATCCTTCGTTAAATTTTTCGATCTAATAAACCCCTCTGAATTTCGTAATCAATTTTAATGAACCAAGAAGTAAAATAAAGATTCGATTTTAATGAAATCCTTGTCATTAGGTGGTAGAATTTATAAAAAGCAGCCTCGTTGCGAATCTCAAAATAGCGCGATAAGACAGGAGAATTCGCGTAATCGTGAAAGATTGATTTATTTTTGTTTTTTGATTAATCGTTATTTTATTGTATATCGACAGGTGAACAACGCAACGGCGAGGGTACAGACGAAAAAGCCACCAACGGTTCCGAACGGTGAGTCGATATTAATAGATTTGTATGTCGTTATCATTTTACGTTCAATTGTCCACGAACAAATCGACATCGGGCGTGGCGTGATTGGAATCGTAATTTGCTATTCGTTCATCTCGTTTGACCAATTTCAAGGAATATCAAGCACGAGACAGTTTCTCTCGACGATGCCAAGCTCGATTAGCAACGTCATCCAAAAGTGAAAGAGCAAGGGAGAAAGACAGAGAGGAGAACGCTCGCTAATCCGATCCAAATCTCGTTTTAATTGTGTCGGCATTCGAGCACGCCGTGGGCCGGATCCGGATTAACGTGCGCGTCGGTCAACAGCAATGCAGCTGTGCAACATATTCTTGTCGCTAAAACGTGCGGTGTGTTAGCGAAACGACCTTTTTTCAATTTTTTTTTTTTTTTTTTTTTTTTTTTATTATGCATATTTTTATATTCGCAATATTATCGACCTAGCCAATCACGAAAATTCGTATGAAGTCCCACGTTCGAGATCGAATCTCGTCGCAATTAAAATTATTGTTATCCGTGGAAAAAGTTTAATTGGGAATTTTAATCAACTAACGAAACGAGTAACGTTAATAAAAAAAGAAGAAACGTAAAATAGAGTTACTGTAAAATTGATATTATCGCTGCGAAGTAAATGCATTTTGTTCGCTCGAAGAATAGAAACCAATCGTACGAAGGGTTATTTTCTCTCTTCGATATATGCAAGTTATAAATAAGAAAAGAGAGCGAAGGCGAGAGGAGAAGGATTCGGTCAAACGACCGACAATTTATAAGCGATCGTTGATTGGTGCCAAGGGTTTCTCAACGCGAGCCACACGACCAAAACGCGATGGTCTATACTCCTCGTTGCAACCCTGCCCCCTCGCGTCATTTAAGTTCCGAGCGAACGATGCATCGAGCACCGATTCATCATCACTCGCATACGAGACGAGGTCGAAGCAAAGTCTCGACTCTAATTATAATCGTATTCACGTACGATTCGAGAGTTTAAAAAAATGTATTTTTTGAATCGAAACAAAAATGCATAAGGGTTGAAAAAAAATATTATAGAAGAATAATCATCGAGATAAATCGATCGTGGAATCGGAACAGTCAATAATACAATGCCGCGCGATGATATCCATTCGTTTCCTCGACCTTTCTCTCTGAACTTTTTTCTCCGTCTCGTTTTTTGTTCCATCCATTCCGGAAAAGAACCGCTCGCTTTCTCAGCAGAATTTCTCTCGCTAGACCACCCCAACCCTCTCCCACCACCCAACTCGGTATATCGCTCGCCTCGGGCTATTCTCGCTTCTTCGCTTTAACTTCATCCCTTTTCTCCAGGGGGTGTTGCTCCGAGCTCCCTATCTCTTTTTCTCCCTTTGGTAAAAGTGCAGAAACCACCCGAGGGAATTTCTTACACCCCCTCGCTCCTCCCCACCTCCTCGCTCTTCGTGTGGCCTGGCTGCTACGTCGTGTATCGTGAAAAATTTATCGTTCAACCCCTTTTGTTTATTCCTGGTTGTTTTTCTTTCTCTCCTGCCACGACGCAGTCCGCTCGTATTTTATCGGATTGCGCGAGACAAAATATGAAAACATCGAGAGAGAGAGAGCCAGTGCGAAAACCGATTTGCGTTCGAAATTTAACGACGAAGTTGTTTTTCAAATTTTTTCTCGGAATTGTCAATTTTTTATTCATCTTTTTTTTTATAGGTGTTCGAACGTTGGAGAAAAACGAAGTAGGGTGGACGAAGAGGAGGGGTGTAGGACGTTTTATAATTTCTCTCGCTCTATCAACGTCATGGTAAATTCTCATTTTCGTTCAACGTTTCCTCTTTTCCCTCGCATTCTTCACCGACTTCTCTCTCTCCCTCTCTCTCTCTCTCTCTCAGCTCCAGACCGAGCAATAAAGACGCGAAACTCACCCCGGGAGTTCACCCGGGAGTGATGAAATAAAACGAAAGAAAATCTCGCGAGTAGAGACAGAGAGAATACGCAGTGTAAAAGAGGAACGAAAGCTCGTTAGCGAGAGGAAACCGTATACATTTTTCCGCACTCGTTTATCCTCTCATATATACGTATATATATATTTCTTCTCTCCTTACTCTTTCCCTTTCATGCGCTTTCCCCCGAGCTTTTTCTCTCAACCGGTCGCAAGCGTTCGTAATTTATGCAGCGAGACCCTCTTGCCCCTCATTAATGGCAACGTAAATAACGTCTGCCATGCAAAATATGCTAGTTCGTTTCGTCGGACGTGGAAAAATTTTATTAAACAAAAAAAAAGAAAAAAGCAGAACAAAAATCGCCGTGATAAACAAATATGATTAGATTCACGCTTTTCTTTTCATAGAGAAAACAAAACTATTTTCGGCTTTAAAAAAAAAAGAGAAAAGGAGAGCGAGAGAAAAAAACAACGGTTGGGATTGTAAAGAGAAAAGTTGACGTTTTACCAAAGGAAACTGTCAGGAAAAATTAATAACGCCACGTCTCGGAACAGTTTCACTCATCGTCCGTGTATAGAACCGAAGGGCTTTGGCGCGGTTTGCAAAGTATCCAAGACAAGCTACGGGCACCCGAGAAGACTGGAGAAAGAGAGAGAGAGAAGAGTGTTCGCCAGCTTTATTTCTTTGCTAAGCCGGTCTCTCCTACCTCCCGGACCTTTCTGGTGATTAATTTTTTTCCTCGTAATTTCCCTCAATAGCTCGCAAAAAAAACTCCGCTTCTCTTATACGCGATAATATCGTGGCGAAAAAAAAAAGAAAAGTCCTTTCCGCCTACGAGGATTTTCCTGCCATCTTATATCTTTACCCGGAAGTGAATAATGCCGGCAGATTGCAACAAAGTTTAAAAAAGTCCAACGAATTTATGAAAACTCGTTTCTTTCATTTTTCTGGAACGTGAATTCATAAATAAGAGTAAAAATCCATCGATAATTGGAAATTGACCTAATTTGATTGTCCGTACGATGGAAAATCGGATTGTTTCCTCATTCGGCGACAGTTACCGACCGGAAATTTTTCGGGGATTAAAATTCGTATCGACCTTTCGTCGTTGAAACTAAACAAGCAACTTGTATTATCGTACGATGTGAACATTACTGACAGTTGCCAGGCCGTGCTATTTAAGATCGTACCATCCGCAATCTATATAGAGAAAAAAGCCTGTGGCGAGTACCTAAAAGGGGAAGGGGGTGGGAAATGAAGGAAATCGTCGAAGGTTTTCGGAGTTCGCACGCGACGTTCCAATCAATCCTCTTAGTGATATATACAAGTATATATATAACTTCTGGACTATTTGGATCAGAGAGAGGCTAGAGGCTTTTTCGAAATCGTTTCAACCCCATTACTAGCACGTAAAGAGAACCCGCCGAGGGTGGAATCGTTCGGATAGTTATTCATAGTAAAAGCAAAGCAAACGTAGAGAGAAAAAAGACTTAAGATAAAAGAGCACGATCGTTCGAACCCGATGAGATACAGAGATAAGATCTCCCTTTTCCTCCCACAAGAAAGTGAGAAAAACCCCAGCGAACCGAAGAATCCTTGCTTAATTTTTATCGCGATGAAAAAAAAAAAAAAACGAAACTAAAGCTGGAATCCGAAGTAACGATTAATCGATAAGTGTGCAATCGGCGAGACACGTGATCGCGTTTTCTTTTTATCCTGGAAGGCAAGTGAAAATGAGTGAGTGATCGAGTCACGCGACAATATCAAATAGAAAGGTATAATGCGAAAGGTAAAATATAAGGGACACAAAGGAAAAGCAACTTCCTCTTTGATATTGCTAAAATAGCTTTTTCTTTCGTCACGAATGTGTTTTTATCTCTTTGACTCGATCTTGAGAGCGTTGAACAGCGGCAGGTGTCTCCAATATTCTCATATCTCTTGTACGATATATATATTTATGTCACACGAAAGCTTCATAACGGAAATTGTCAATCACCGGAAACGCGACTATCAAATTCGTGTTCTTCAGGGTTTATAAATCGCGATATTGAAAAATCTCAGAGAAAAATTGAATTTACAGTTTTTAGCCCTTAAGATCGATAAATATGAAATAATTGATATAAGAAGATTGTAATTTTCTTCTTGACGTACGCGAAATTTACAAGAAAAACATGTATTACTAGGAAAAAGTCGTTTTTCGAGAGTTATAATATTTTTATTTTTTATGATTTCTTGTCGGGATTGGTAAGAGATCCAATGTGCTCGGTGCCTTGAACCCTCTCTGTCCTCGCCCCAAGGACCTGTATCGATCGATCCTCGAGCCTAGGCCAATTTCCTGGCTTCCTCCTACGTTCAATTTCGCGGGACAGCTCGATTATCCCTCGGGGCATGTAACTTCATTTTCAGAGGACCGCTAGCTACCATCGGGTTCCCATCTCTTCCCTTCTCCTCTATCGTCCTCCCGTTTCTTTTTTCTACTATTTTCTTACCCCGTCATTTTGCCTCTAATGCAGTCAAAACCGATAATTCTTGGTCGATAACGAGGATAGAGAGCGCGAGGGAGAGTTTCCTATATATAGGAAAAAGCGTGCAAAATCGCGTCATTCCAAGTTTATCGTCTCGTTCGAAACATTTCTCCTCGGACTTCCGTTTTCCAAACGGTAATTTCACCTACCGTGCATCTCTCTACAGCTTCCAATCTCTCATCACGATGGTAACTGTTTAAACTCTCCCGCCCTTCGAACGGTTTCCCGACCAATTTAACTCCGTAATCACTTGGCTGATAACCGATTATAGGTACACCAGGACCAACGGCATCTAAATTGGGCGCCCTTCGCGTCTAATTGTAATTGCCTCTCCACGCTCGGTTATATTCCTTATTATTAATTGGCTCGTCACGTGGCCGGATCTCCCTCAAAGCTAAATCGACGACGATTATGTTCGATGTTTCATTCAATACGAATCTCTGTAAATTTTTCATTTATCCAATTTATTCATTATTTTTCTAACGTTTTCGTTTTCTGCTTTTGTGTTACAGTGTGCGTCCAGTGGCCAGAGGGTAGGTGCATCCACGACGTGCCCGAGGAGGCGCTTCGAACTCTGTACTCGGAGATACGAGAGAACTGCCAGGGTTTCTCGTGATGACGGTGAATAATAACGACCAAGGCGACGACAATATTTAACGAGACATTTCAAAGTTCGTAAAACATACGAAAAAGAAAAGAAAGAACAGTTTGGGCCCTCGATATATCTTTTCTCGATTCATCGCGACGTTGAATTTTCTTTTTTTTTTTCGACCAATCTTTTTCTTCTTTAAATAATGGTGCACGGTGTGTTCGAGTCATGAACAAAAAAAACGAACACGAGATATGAACAAACGTTTATTTAACTGTCTCGTGCGCGAGACAAGAAACGAGACAGTCTTTTCTAGCATTCCCAGAGTTAAAACTACCGACCACAGCCGCCACACCACGACCAAGCAAGCATTTATAAACAAACAAATATATACATATATACACATATATTTGTATGTATATGTGTATATACGATGTATTTTACGTAATATACCGAAAGTATATATTTTTTTTATTTCTATCGATACGGAGGGATAAACCAAGTCTCGACAAATAGTACAAAACGCGAAAAAGACTTTTTTTCAAGAGAACTATTATGCGATATTCTCTACGGATAATTATACACGGTAAAAACAGGGTAAAAGGCGTCGAATGAAGACGTTTAAGAAGTTTAGATCTTAGGAAACGAGACAATTTAACATTCTCGTAAATTTAGGACTTTTAGCTCGTGCCAAGAGCGAGAAACTAGTATTCGCATTCGACTCATATATATTTATATGTTTTCCAATCCGAAAAAAAAGAAAGAAGACAACAATACGAAGGTGCATGCTAAGATTTCACGTGAGAGAAAAAAATGACCAAGGCATGATTGCCCAGAAAACGCAAGGAACGAATAAGAAAGAAATGACGCAAAGAGAAAAGTGCGGAGATAACTGAACACTGAGAACTGAATATTTTAGTTACTTTTTGTCTTATTTTTTTAAAGTGTTGTTTTTTTGTTTTAAATTAATGGAGTGAATATTATAAGTATTTTTTGTACGTCAATTATGGAAACGAAACTTATATTAACACGAAGGAAAATAATAAAGTGAGCCTGCTGGTAAAGAAAACGGTATGGCAAATTTTTAACCAAGAAATTTGATGAAAAAAGAAACATTTTGACGAAACCAGAAGATTGAACAAAAACGAAACAAAAACAAAGACACGGAGAACGGACGACAAGAAAAAAACAAAAAACAAAAGATGTCTATGTCGTCCAAAGTGACCGAATGACCGCAAGAGACGTAACGAGAAATCTTTTGATTCTAGCATGCATCTGCATCGTCAGTCAGTGTTCGTGTGTTACAATAATCTGTCTGTCTCTCAGAAGATTTTTTTATCGCTGAATGCACAACTTCTCTCTCTTTCTCGATCCAAATTGTAAAATATTCCGCAGAAACGATTTTGTTTTTATAACACCGCGTTTCTCTTTCTCTCGGAGCTCCCTCTTGTCGTCGACGCACTCGAATTCAACCCTCGGAAAAACTGTGCAACACGGATCTTCATGTACAAACCGATTATTTCTCACGGGGATACGTCAACGCGTTCTCTTTTTTTTTATGTCTCTCTTTCTCTCGCTTCGTTATTTCTTTTTACGCGTCAAAGTATGAGAATAATACAAAGGACAGTCATCGCGAAAAAGAAAAGAGAAGACGAGGTTCTCCGTGACTTTAGCGCGCCCCGGAGACACGAGCGCAAAACTTGGAAGAAAAGAAAATTACGCGTCTTCCGTGTTGAGCGAAAAGAAGGAAGGAATGAAAAAAAAAACGGTGGAAGATGGAAAAGTGGAAAAACTCCAAGGTACATTCCGTAGCATCACGATGTGCGACGAGGAAAATTTAACCTCCCTTACTTTTTCTAACGTTCCTCGTAAGCGTTCTGAGAAAGCTCAACGTTTTAATTTTACTTGAAAATTTTTGTAAAAGAAAAATGTAAAACGCGACTGTTGTTTTTCATTCGAATGTTCGCGATGTTACGTGTATGTCATATTCGTTATTTCTTTCCTCGACTCGGCATTCGATAACCCCGGTCAATTTGTGACACGCCATTTTTATTATCGGACTATAAAGAGAATTTCTGTTATCGTACAAATTATCAAGAGTGTATAATTTCGTTCGAAATTACCGAACTCGATCATTGATGTATCCCACGTGAAAGAGGGAGCTCGTACAGAAAATGAAGCGAAGATAATGAAATACAAAAATTTGAAGAAAAATAAGTCATTGATATGAAATAATCGTATACGATTAATTAGTAAGAGATAGTGGCGTGGTGGGAAGAGAGAGAGAGAAAGAGAGAGACACAAAAGTTACGTACGACGACGTCACCCTGGCGGCTGCAGACTCAGCGATTGGCCATATATAATAGCTTTTTTGTTAACGTATATATACACATATATACATATTTAAAAGAAAAAGAACGATTCTCGCCTAGTAGCTAGTCTAGGGCTCTTTATCCAGTGGTAAACGCATGAGGTATTTTTCGTACATAATACATTTATAATTCGTATTTACTTATCATTTCTTTTACCGTAAATTAATGATTATTAACTTAATTGCGACCATCCATAAAAACCAAGTTTCTGCCTCTCGTTCTGCCACCCCTCACCGTCCAGCCCTCAAAAAAACCCGTTTGGTAAAATACTCCAAATTTAATTTTTCTTCCCTACCAAATTGTCGATAACGTTTGTTTATTCTCAAATTACGTACAACCCCTTTTTTCAACCTCGTATCACATGTCTCACGAAGTAATTCCCCCAGTTAATAATCCACTCGATATATCCGAATGGCATTTGATATATTTTTTTATATTTACTTTTCGTTTATCTTTATTTTCATTGATTGCAACTTGTTAATATTGAATCACGCCACATTTACTCAATTGAATTGACTTCGATTGAATTGATTGAACACTCGTTATTACTGCGTATTTTTTACGTTCATTTATAGTTAAATATATATATTTATATATACATATATACATATGTATATATATACATATATATATATATATGACAATATTTTTTGTTTTTCCAATTTTCCATTTTGTTTCTCATTTACCTGATATATATTTCATATATATACATATATATACATATATATATAAACGTATGTATGAAATATATATAAATATATATATTTACTATATTATATATACAATAATCACGGTAATGCGCCACATTCACTGGTTGATGACTGTCTCGTTGACAAAGGCCCGTACCTTGCCTGTGGTTGTGCTTGGTTGTGGTTGGAGCGGTTTTGGGAGAGAATTTTTTAATTGCTTTTTTAATATATTATTATTATTATTATTATTATTACCTTTTTTAATTTGCACGTCTCATGTCGTGGCCTTGGCTTGCCTTCATATGAGATTCACCTGTGACCATACTATATATATATATTATATACATTTATAGATATATATATACTATATACTCTCGATTAGCGATTAATTATTTTTCATTTTTTTTAAACCTTTTTTTTTCTATATACATATATATATACAAATAATACGAAATTTACTATTTCTTTTTTCACGTTGATGTGTCCGTCCTTGGGCCTGCTGACATTTTTCAAAATGTCGTTTTGTGTTTCACACCGTATCGTTAGTTTTCTACGTCACAATGTATTTTCTTGATTTTGTTCAGTTCTCTTCTCTTTTTTCTTTTTTTTTTTTTTTTTTTCTTCTTTTTCTCGTTTCGTTTCACACTAGTCACGTATATTTATCACGTATAATCGTGAAATCGAACGAGTGCGATGATTTATCGTTTAATCACATTTTGTTTTTTTAGTAACGACGTGTCAGCGCATGGCGCCAAAGACGGACACGGTAATCTGTAACGATGTTTTCTTTTCTTTATTTATTTTTTTTTGTTTCTCTCTTCTTTTGAAAATCGTTTAATTTTCATCTTTTACTTTTCATTAAAAATTTAATGTTTAATGATCGTGGCACGGTGTGTTAGTTGGCGAGAGAGATATGGCGGGCGAGGTTGCTGCATGTTCCAAACTGACGCCTTGTTAGTGGTAACTAATTACGAGAAAGAAATAAAAAAAAAACAGCGAGGACAGAAATTATTTTTTTTTTTTTTTTGATCGCTCATCGAAAGTAAATGCTACCCGCGAATAATAACGAAATACATACACGTCGTGCATATATATACATATATATATATAACAACTATATAATCTGTTTTCGTCTGTCGCACGAGCATCGAAGTACCCATATTGCTATATTATAGTACTATATGAAAAAATATAC
The DNA here is from genome assembly GCA_946811545.1 of Netelia fuscicornis. NCBI lineage: Eukaryota > Metazoa > Arthropoda > Insecta > Hymenoptera > Ichneumonidae > Netelia > Netelia fuscicornis. The sequence goes on from OX328015.1 coordinate 5,110,273, forward strand.
GTGCACGTTTCTTTTTCTTTTCTTTTCGTTTCTTTATTATTTATCATTTTTTCGCGCAAGCTGCGAGAGATATATCGTGTACCTCTTTTGTTTTAGCATCTTCGTGATATTTGAAAGAACGTGAGAACAGAAAAGAAAACAAATACGTTTTTGCAGCAACATTCGTACTGGCATTTTATAATTAGTTTGATACATATATATATATTGGCATTTGCGTAGAGAGTTAATTAGTTACCGCTAAGCGTGCAAGCACCTACCATGCAAAACATACTATAGTCGTGTTTTTGACCCCTGGCCAAACCCCCCAACCCCCCCTAAGCTCGACGATCGATGTTTTTTTTTTAATCAAACAACAGGAACAACGAGTAAAACGATACTTAGAGTACGTGAAATTTGTCGTATAAACGTTTTAATCGCTCGTGATTATAGCTACGACGCTAAGTGTAGCATCGTTAATCCTTTTACTTCTACCCTTGAGTGTCCTTTCTCGTTTTGAACAAGCCTTGAAAAAAAAAACAAAAATAAATCAATCCTGACGATATCCTCCTATCTCTCGCCTAAGAACAATTCTAGAACGTACGGATATACGTATATCTGTAATGAAAAGACTTTTTGCATTTATTTTTCTCGCTTTTAAACGGGATATTTAATCCGTATTTTCGAAACAAAAAAAATTATATATATATATATACATTTCTGTTCGTACGACCGGCACTCTGGGAGTACTTAGAGACGCATAATGTACACACAATGTCTAGTCGCTGTTTGTATACGTCCGTGTTTACACACACACGTAATATACACGCATATTTCCTCTTTGCTCCGAAAATCAACACTACCGTACCCCATCGGCCTCATTTTCAGCTTGGTTTACCGGATGAAATATCATTATGCAACCCCTAATCATGTTGTCTCGGCCAGAAATGCACACAAACGTAATTATCGTGTTTTCTCCCCGTAGTGTCTTAATCCTCAAGGGGCGATTTCTTCCCACTAAATTATACGAGAGTAAATTCATTTCCTTTTTCTTTTTATCTTACGTCGTACGTTTCTTTTTTTCAATTTGTTTTTTTTTTTCTTCAATTTTCTATGTCGCATTTCTTTTGGTACTTTATCACCAGCAAGATTAACAAATCTCATAACGGGAAAATATATATTTATAATTGTATAATTATGTATATATTTTTCAAACAAAAATAGCACCCTCTAATTACTGTTGCTTTATTCGTGAGTTATGCGACTGCGGTTCTAGTGCATCCGATTTTTGTTTCGTCGTCTTTTTCTTTTTTCATCGTCATTCCACTCTTCTCCGTTACATCGAGATTCGAAGCCCTCGCGGGCTTATCACCCGTCCATTTTTTCCATGCGATATACCACAATCAAGCCCCGGAGGCAAATTGTTATCGCTATTACCTCGCGCCCTCATTTTCTCTCTCTCTCTCTCTCTCTCTCTCCCTCCTGTCTTTTCCAATTATCTGCCAAACTTTTCCATTTTTTCGTGCGCCCGAAGCACCCAACACCCTTTGTCTCTTTGTCTTCGACGCTCTCGAGCCGCCACCCTCCCCTCTCCTTCGATCTCTCAACACCGCGACTTTTCTACAGGCATAAAATTCTACCGCGTCACGATCTATTCTCTTCCTTTCCGCGTTTTTCCGCCGTTTTCGAACCGGAAAAAGAATAAAAATCATTCGAGTCACGCTTTGAAATAATTCCGAATGACTTAGCTCGATCGAATATCTTCTTGATTGCTTTTATGACTCGAATCGTTCTCGCGTATTCCACGAGCCGAACGACCAAATATCTCGCAAATATTTTCATCGTGGCGTCCATTTATTATTCCCCCCCTACGCTACCTACTCTCCCCAACTCCCGTACCGACAAACGCGACGTAGGACAGATTTTTATAATACCGCGTAGCATAGACGTTTCAATCGGGTTCCGCGATATATTCCAAGTCGCGTCTCTCGTTGGGGAGGGTAGGCAGCGCAAGGAATGGCAAAGTTCGACCATAGGGAGGCGGGAACGAGACGCTCCAAGCGAGAATTTACACCGTGCGGGAGAAAGAAATGGAAGCTGGAAACTAGGGGGTCGAAGAGATGAGAGCGAGGGAGAGTGCTAGCGGGGGTGGTTTTCTGTGGTGGGGCTGCAGAAGGGGGATGAAAGTGGTCCAGGGGTGGTTCTGCTAGTAGCGCCGGCATTTATTGATCGCTCGGAGCAACCCTGCCAGCATTTCCACCCTCGCATCCCCTCTTCAAGCTCCCGACCCTCTACCCCCCTCTACATCTCCCTCCATGCTCTTCTCTCCTTCTCCCGACCCTTCGGCCCTCTCGTCTATGTGCTGTCGCCCTCCTGCTAGAACCATCTCTCCATGTCGTTTCTGCGTTCATCTCGACCAGCCGGTCGAACCAGTCTCGAACCCCCTCGACCCTCTCGAGCTTCAACCTACCCCTCCATCTAAAACCCTATTGAGCAAACTGCCCCTCCATAATCTAACCACTCCCCTTCGTCGAACCTTCGGTTCAATCATATTAATTACTCCTAGCACCCTCACTGGACTACTTGTACATCTCTCTCTCTCTCCTCACCCCTCTTTCACCTCCCTTGTCGAGGGTCGAGCAATTCGACAATCCTCTCTCCACTAAATTCGTGATATTTCGTACCGTTCAGTTAAATAAAAAACAAAAAAAGTCAGCACCAGTGGGTTAAATGCAGCGATCAAGTCACCAGCGTCATCTCCGCCAGACTAACCACCGCCGTTTCGCCAACGGAGTAACAAAAAGAAAGATCATTCAAAAAGCCAAAAGTGAAATTGTCACAGGGAGAAAAGAGGTTAGTTGGGAGAAGCCAAAGATTAATTAATCGTGATAATCGACCATTGGCCGAGTCGTCTTATCAAATAGCTGACTCGTCTAATAGTTGTCTAGATCATTCGATCAATCGCGACACAATTCGATAGTTGGTTTTCCGAGCTAAATTCTATTCCAAGTGCAAAGACACCCTTAACGTGGGAAATTTCCAAATTCGTTTCCTTTTTTTCTTTTTTTTTTTTTTTTCTTTCTTTTTCTTTTTTTCCTTGCGATCGAACAGGATTGCAATAACTCTTTTGACAGGATACAGGTTGCCGGCGATGCCGTGGAGTTGGCTTGGGGCAGCGGCACCATCGGCAGCCGCAGCAGCCGCTGTAGCAGCAGCCGCAGTAACGCCATCACCGGCAGCAGCGCCTTTAGTTCTCGCCCCAAGAGCAGCCGCGAGACGGAGGTATCGTCCACGTTTACAAACAAAAAAACTCCCTAAGACAAACAGAAAACATCTTTGCCAAACAAACAAAAAAAAAGTTTTATACATCTATCGTATCTTTCTTCTATCTACTTTTCTTCTTTTTTCCACCCCCACCAACCCCCATTCCGCGTAGTTGTGTGCGCAAGCAGATCTTTTCCTCTCCGTGCGCACTCAAGCACTCACATACGAAACACTCTCACAAACACCACGGTTATATTTGCATCTCTGCTAATCTTGTTTATTAATAGCTAAACAAAAAAGATTCTCGCAAACAAAACAAAAATTAATTAAGCACCCCCTCGTGTATAATTCGCACTTGATGAATTCTCTGTGGAGAAATGATCGTCAACCAGGCACGCACTGTCTCGATGTTCCATGTTCTACCTATTTTCCACTACGTGGAATGAAATCCTCAGTGCCGCTTAGGGCAAGTAATTAAAAACAAAAGAAAACACTGCGTGTTATCGGCATGTCTTATGGCTCAGAAACAGTTTCTCTTTCTTACTCTCCCTGTATCTATCTCTCTCTCTCTCTTTCTATCTTTATCTCAGCAAATCTGGAGACTCTAGAGCGAATGACACCACCCATGCAATCCAACAAAATTCTTATTCACATATTTGTATACTTTATATGCGACATTTTTCTTTTTCTTAAATCAGCCACTTTTTTTTTCTAAAACTTTTGGTGACATCTCAAAAGTCGAAGAAGATACAAATAAGTTTCTAATTTGAAAGAAAAAACAAAAATGCCTCGCATACACGTATATATTATAAAACTCACAGCCCATGGAATGCGCCTGATTTAATTTTGTTTTTGTTTCTCTTAAATGTGCATCGAGTTCGGAATACTTTTTGTTATTTTTTGTTTATGTTCTTGGTTATTTGGAAACCACGTTTGAATTTTACATTTTTCTTTGTCGATTAATTTAACTAATAACGTCCGTTCGCAAAGCCACGAGAGAGACGAGAAGCTGCCGAGTAGAAGGAGTTTTCAAAGGTAAAGTCTTCTCCAATTTCTAAGAGTCTGTTTTCATTTTTCCGTTTTTTTTTCCTTTTTTTTTTTATTATTATTATTTTAATATCACTTTCTTTCTCACGGGTCGTCAAATCGCAGTCTCGTACGTATCGTCCTCGTAAACGAGAGTACGGGCACTATGAGAAAGGACGGTACGATTATACCGAATGCGAAACACATCATTATCTTGCACAGTCTCGTACGATTTAACGATTTAAAGATGGCGATCCACACGTATCGGAATTCGCGTCATTGCCAATTTCGCAAACGAGCATCCACTTTCCCATCGCGATCGTCGTTTGTCTCGTCTTTTCACGGACATCCGTCGTTTCCCGGGGCAATGGAAAATCTCGACGATGACGAAGTTTCCGCTACGTAGCGAATCGGTATCTCGCAAAGCCGATTTTAGCGGTCTCGATGTTCCCGATCATCGTCACGATCGAGTCCAACGAATCTTTCGATCTTCCCTCGTCGACGAATATTATCGATTTTTTTCTTACCCTTCGGCGAATTTCTCGTCAAGAATTGGCGTAAACGCGATATTTTTCCGTATTTCCAAATATCCGTCCGTCCCGTTGACTTTGTCGAGCAATATCGATCCTCGGTACCGTCGAGCTTGTCGATGTCACAGTCGAGGCGTTCATTAACGTCGATTTGTCGCTCGTCGACGTCGAAGCTTCCTGTTTTCCATCCAAATTTCGACATGGCACTCAACGTTGCCAATATCGAGATCGGCCCACTCACCGACAAACCGTGGAACCACCCGAGGTTCTGACTCTATCTCCTCGTTCCTCGCGGATGTTGCATCCGCATTTATAATCAAATCCCTCGATGCATTTTTCTTCGAAACGTTCTTCGTTCTCGAACTTCTCGACTCGTTCACTCGTTCGAGCAAACACGTCGCTCTTCTTCTTCTCTCTCCCTCGTCCATCGAACTCGCACATCTGGATTTAATTTTATTTCAAGGTAGATAAAAGTTGTTATTAAAAAAAGAAATTAAAAAAAAAAAACATTAGTAACGAATCCCCGGCGAATCTGCTGCTGCTGCAACTGCTGCTAATGATATATTTCGTACGAAGGATGACCGATGCCGCTGTCGCTGCCTCCGTTTATAGCCCACGTCGAGAATCTTCCCGATCTCGGTGAAGATTCTCTCTCGCTCTCCTCACGAACAAAAAAGGATCGTCTCTTCACTCTGTCACGCAAATCGCAACGTTTTACAAAACTACAAGGTAGGCCGTCGTGGCATGTTTTGTTACAGCTGCGGCATTGAGAGGCGTCGCAATACAGCGCGGACGTGTCGGCGCAGCGAGAGCCGCATTTCCAGGAGCAGCCGGAGCTGCTGCATTAGCACTAGCTCGTAATCCAGGGCCACTTGCAGCCGCGGCTGCTGCAACGGCCCTGCATCCCTTCGCACCTGCGTAAGTAAAGCGTTGTCGGTATTTAAAATGCAAAAATACCGTCGACGCGATAATTTATTCAACTATCAAACAAAAATATATATGTATATATAAATGTATATATATATATATATTTAATTTGATTCACATATAAATTTTCATTGGAGACTGTGGGACACACGCATTGCCTAGAATGAATTAAAAACACTCACTATATCGTCCCTGTTTATATTCTCATTGGCCTGTCGCTCATACGAAACTTAACCAACACTATTTTTTTTTGTACACTAATTTTTGTCCTCTTACTTGAAATCTCGTTGCAGCGAGTCCGGCGAATTTATTATTCGGTGATTCAAAGGCGAATTGAATTTATTGTAACGTCGCGAGATTTTTTATTTTTGACATATTCCTGTCATTAGGTTTTTCTTTTTTGAGACTCGCTGCAATTAGTGTTTTTTTGTTGTTTTTTTCGCACGCGGTTCGCTGCTGCTCGTTTCGTACAACTTTTGAGGATTGCCTGCGCCCGATATTATTATATAGCATCCGTGCACGCATATTTATCTGTTCTGTATATAATTATAATAGCACTTTTTAATGCGCCTCTCTTAACCCGCAAAACTACAAGAAAAAAGAAAGTGACGCGAACAAACTACGTATATATGTTTGTGTACACGCACACACACAGATATGTATAGTACGGTCAATGCTTAATGTTAACTCACTCTAGCCGGACACTCGGACGATTACCCAAAATTCTCAATTTTTTATTTCATTTTCGCGAAACAACGATCAAAAACTACGAAACACTCCACACACCAGATACTTTCAACACTTTATCATTCCGTTGAGAAACAACAAAAAACAAACAAACTTTGACAACAAATACCAACAGATGAGAAAAATATTCTTCCCTACTCTTCGATTCGAAAATATTGAATCGTTTGAATTAATTCTCACGTTTTTTGTGATTTTTGCTTTTTGTTTTTACAGTGTTTACTACGACCCCTTCCTAGCAGCTCACGCAGCATCGCAGGATCCTAACTACAGGCTCCAGGTAAGGCAGATCCTCTGGATTCTAGTATTAAATAAATAAAATTAAAAAAAAAAAAGAAAATAACACAAAATCTTCCAATATTCAAAATCGAATATGGATATTTCATATTTATCATTTGAATTTCAAAATTTCTGATATTAGTCGTAAAATTGCATTTAACGATCTAATGAGAAGAAATATAATTTGAGACTGAAGGCGTTAATATTAATCAGGGAATATTGTAAACAGCTGGAATGGCCGCAAGCGACAGAGGATGTTAGTTGAACACGTTTAGTAATAACGATCATTATACAATATCCGCGCAAACATTAATTTCGATGAATGCAACTCGCGATACAGCGATCCGATAATAATTCATTTATCGATCAAACAAACCAAAAAAAAAAAGGTTCGTACGTTCCGGTGGTCGCACGAATCATGCTTGAGCGTATCATTTTTCTTTTTCTCATACACGTTATATCGTTTCTTTTTTTATCTCATTTTATTATTATCAACCGTGATCGTCACGAAAAAAAGAAAAAGAAAATCGCCTCTTGAGACATAAAATCTTCCCGAGGGACACATATTGTCGAAAAGTTTCGCGAGCGGGTGCCCGCGTGGTCAATTTTTTTATTTTTCAGGATTGACGTTTGTGTTTCAGGCTAAAGCGCCCGCTCTGGAGGTAGGAATAAAAACGGTCTGCCCGAAAAAATCTTCTCTTTATCTGTATTATATATCTTATCTATTCCACTCTATCTTTGAAATCCTGGTTCAATTTTTACCCGGAGAAATGTTTCTTTTTTAGAACGAAACGATGTTTGAGTATAATTTTGTTATTTTTCTTGCAATTTTTGAGACCCCCACCCCGCTACCCACCCGCACTGAATAATTTATTTCACGTTTCGTTGTCGTTGGTTTACTTCGCTTCAGAGAGTAATGTTAACGAATTTGACGTAGTTTAAAGTTGTACGTGACTTTCTTTCGCTAGCGGACAAAACGTTTCTTACGATAATTCGTCTCTTTGTTTTTTATATTATTTTCCTCTCTGCTCCCATCTTCGTTTCATCGCTATTTTTTGTTTTCTACATCACGCACTTGCCTCATTTTCGGTGAGCACGTTTGTCTAATTTTCGTTCCTTATATCATCGCACACGAAATATCGCTTGTAAAACGTTCGAGCGTAAATTTTTATTTTTTGAATTATTTCTCGATCTTTTTTTTTTATTAATTCGTCGTCGTTACGATTTATGAATTAATTTGGTAATTGAATTTATTGAAGAGTCTTCTTTTTTTTGGGTTTGAGCATCCCAATTGTACCCTCCTCGTGAAAGAATAATTATTATCCATAGAAAATAGACGTTCGAGGGCCTTTGATCGAAAAAAAAAACATTACTAGTAGAGGGCAATCAATGTGTACATACGTGACGCATGTAAAACAAAGAGACATATGAAAAAAAAAAAAATATTTATCATTAGAAAAGCGCCTAGTCGTTGAGGAAATTGACCAGCGGGTCATCAACATTATTTCCATACATAAATCATCGTAGATAAAAAAATATATACATACATTTATAAAGTTGTGCAACGGCCTAAAAAAAAATCGCGAAGTACGAGAGACCTCGATACAAAACGCGCGTTGTCCAATTTAGTTCAAAAACCCCGTTTCATACACATCAAACTAGCTAAACCCCGTATGAAAAAAAAAAATCATTTCACGTAAAACATTTTGATTTTAAATTCCGCGTGAGTAGCTTTCAGAAAATTCAATCCGCGTCACGAGTCGTGGGCTTTTCCCCAAAGCTCATGGGGCGAGGAGGGGGGGTAGGGCGAGATCCTTGAATTTTTCGAGGATTCAAGGGACACTTAAGAAGGAGAGAGATAGATAGAGAGGGAGAGAGAAGGAGAGAGGAAGAGAGTTAAGTCGAGCACGAGCAGCACGAAATCGCTCGTCTCTTACTCTCTGTCTGTCTTTTTCGCGATGGGTGGTCTAAGCGGAGGCCGCGATAGAGTCCCACGAAGATAGATGGTGGCAGGGAAACAAGGTCACGTAGTTGTTACTTCCCCCGTTCTCCCCCGTAGCCTTTTAACCCCCCCCCCCCCCCCCCCCCAGGCCGCGTGGGTATATTACCTGTCGTCCACGTTCAAAGCTCCACGACGAAACGAGATTCTTGACGCTACGAGCCATCAAAAAAGAATGAAAAAAAAAGAAGAAAAAAAAAAAACTCGGAAAAGAGAAAAAGAAAAGTGCAGAAGGCACGAAGTGTCCGAGAGACGAAAGCGACGAGCGCCGCGCGGTAAGAACTATATTCATGGGAGAATATACCGGGAGACACGCGCTTTGGCTTAACGAAAAAAAGAGCTGGGAACGAAAGATAAAAAAAAAGATGGATGAAAAAAAGGAAATCTAGGAAATTAGAAATTTCGCACCCTCGTAAGTTTTACTCGGTGCTTCAAGGTGAAGCACCCAAGGGATCATTAATAATTCAGGGGAATTTTCATCTTGCTATCTTGCTTTTTAGTCTGGCAAGTCCACCGTGAATTTTCGTAAGGCTATTTCCGGCCTTTTTCTCTTCCCCTACGTTTATTTTCACAGCCAAGGCCGTACCCAGAGCCTTTCACTACGGGAGACTCGAGAAAACGTACAAGCGAGCAAATTCTTCTTCTTCTCCCTCTCTCTCTCTCTCTTTTTCTATCTATCTTTTCGTTGCGAGAAAGAAAAACGTGCCCTCGCTCTTTGAGACGAGATACGTACGGGCTCGAAAGCTCGAAGCTTCGCGAAACGACTGCAGGGGCGTTCGGACACTCACCCACGCGTCGACTCGTCGTGACGAGAATTTACGATATTTTTGCGGTATATTCTTTTCTTTCTCTCTTCATACAGTCGTTTTCTTATTTCTCTGGTTTTTTTTTGTTATCTGGGATTCTTACCACGAGTCTCATTCTATTTCTATCCCGTACGTTTCTCGACCGAAACGACCGAAATACACGGTTGCATTACTACCCTTACTGCGTTTCATCCCCTCGGACTCGCTCGTAAGCTCGTCGTAAATCAGACGAGCCGCCGTTACTCGTCATTCCCTTCTTATTTCTTTGTTTGCTCGCGTGAAGAGCTTCTCATTCTCAGGAAAAAAAAAGAAGAAGAAACACCGAGATTCTTCACGCAAGAAGTATCTTTTTCCTAATCTTCGTAAAAGTCGTTCACGCGTGATAAATTGCAATTCGTACATTTTTCATATTTTTCGAATTTTTACGCTGTAAAAATAAGATCAAAATTGATATATCGTCGAAAAGGAATTCGAAATAAACGGAATATTCGAAATTGGAATAAAGAATTTAAAAAAAAAACAGCTGTTGAGCTGGAAGACTCGAGGAAAACTTTCCGGCGCCAGGAGACTGTTGTTTTCGACGTCTAGCGCGAAATCGATCTGCACCCCACGATTATCCCTCTCTCTCCCTCTCTCTTTCTCTCTTTCCAATTTCTCTATTTGCTTCCCCGATTTATTCGTATTTTTCACGAGTGAAATCGCTGGATAAACACGTCGAGAAACTTTCTTCCTCGAGCTTTATATTCGTAGATATATTTATTCGTACAAACCGGACGGTGTATCCACAAGCAAAAGTTATTCGTACAAAAGCGTAAAATAATACTGTTAAACGTTGTTGCAGTTGCACGGTGCAACGAAACTCTATCGAGTGAAGAGAGAGCGAGAGAGAGAGAGAGAGAACGAGAACGAAAGTCACGGAAATCGGTATACAAGTCTACCACAGAAGGGGGATGAAAAAAAACAACTTTTGCAACCCTCGGAACACTTGCTATATATATAAAGAAAATGTTTTGTTCTATACTATCGCGAGATTTATAACAGTCCGATCCATGCGTGCAGATCTCGCCTCGAACGCGGTTAAGGTTCTTTGATAAAAAGGAACTTAAAAAAAGAAAATACAAAGTTGAGGGAAAGAAAAAAAAAGTCGAAGGATAAAAACGCGAGAAATAACCCGGGTGTTTTATCTTCATCGAAATAAATCGTGAATTGTACCTGGATGAAAGCGAAAGACTTTCGCGATGAGAAGAGCTTGAGCGAAATGAGAAAACAAAAAATACAAACAAATTGTCGGTATAAAAATCCGTGGCGAGAGGAAAAGTACAGCTCGGTCGCGGTACCAGGCTCGATGTTTTTATATGTTTTTTTTTCTTTCGCGTCTGCGAAAGCGCATGAGAAAATCATCTCGCGAAAACACGTTGGGGCAGCGAAAGATCGAGGGGAAAAAAGACGATGAAATCTGGCGAGCAAATACCCGAGCAAAGTCGTTACGAAAAATCGTCCCTAAGCCGGCAAAAGAAAACAAGAGTAAACTTGCTTCCGTTATATTCGTATCCCCCGCCTGGGAACTTTGCACCCGTTTAAACGGCTTTCATGTCAACATTAATTCCCACGAACTCGTGCGAACATTCGCTCTTTTCTTTTTTTTTCGTTTTCTTTTATTTTTTTCTTAACGTTTGTTGTTTTTTTTTTCTCATAGACGAAGTCTCCCGGTCGTAATACAGGGGTGTTACTACACGCTGACAGTAACATCCGAACAAAACGACAGAAATTAGATACGATCGTATAATCAAAAAAAAGCAAAACCGGAGATGACGATTAAACGGCTCAACACGTTTTATTTAATTTTTTTTTGCGTTTGTTTCCTTTCTCGCGATCTTTTCTTTCCTAACGCGAAGTAACTTCGGCTCGTTAACTCGTTCGATTATAATGTATTTTTAAATCGGACTCTTGCACGAAAGGGGCATAAATAATTGTTAGCTAGTTTCTTCGCTATATATACAAACCACAGGGCACATATATTGGTGATATCATTGTCATCGAGGTCTCTCGCACTCACGCATGAACGCTCACATAGTATTTCCTCAATGTGTGTTATCAATCATCATCATCATCAGCATCATATAAAATATATATATATATCCATAGAAATACGTAGAGAACTGTATAGAGGATAGTATTTCTATAGATACACACACACACACATGTATATATATATATGTGCGTATATGTCCATTGAAATACAATCCCTTACATGGCACAACCTTATACTATACGAGTATAATGGCGTACAGCGTATCATTCGTATTTATGGGCTGCGTAATAATTCGAATTACTATATATATATATATATATATATATATTATATGTTATATATATAATATAATGTAATTATATAATTATAATACAATTAATATAATTATATAATATATTATTATTATATCTATATATTATGATTATTATTATATTATAATATTAATATTATATATATTAATTAATTAATTAATTAATATTATATATATATATATATCGAAGAATGCGTGCACATTTAAAACTATTTATCCTGCGAATTACCCCAGGACTAACGTAGACTGTAAAAATTCGACAAACGAGCAAAATTGAATTCTTTACTTATTTTTGATATTTTTTTCTTCAGTCATCTTTCAAATAATTCACTCGAATTATATCCTCGTAATATCAATCACCAATAAAAAAAAACACCTCTTATCAATAACGTATTAAAAAAACAAATAATAAAAAAAATTAAATTTTGCTCCTTGCGAATATCAACAATTGCATAATTATTGTCAGTTATGAAAAATCACGCAGTAAAGTGAGAATCACCTACTCTTCTCCCCCCTTCTCTCCCCTCAAAATAAAAAACACCAACTTTAGCCGAGTAAATGTATTTGCATCGTTGCATTTTTGCAATTGAGAATTAAAAAAAAAAGAATACCAAGCCTATCAATCCCGAGAACACGAGGCTATTCAAAAATCTAGAGCACCCCCCCCCCCCCCCAATTGACCCCTCTGTACGCGTAATTAGTTCTCTCGGAGCTTGCTTGAGCTTGCATGGCGGGTTGTGGTTGTTACAGGCGGCTGCAGCAGCCGCGGCGGCTTCTCCACTACTGAAGACACCGTTGTCAACGGCACAACAGGCGAGTTATGCGGCGGCAGCTACGTACACGGCCGTTGCTGCACGCGCTTACGGCGCGGCTGCGGCTGCGGCACAACCGGTCGCGGGATACGCAGCAGTGGCAGGGTAAATAATCAAGTTTTTTTAATCCAAATTTATACAATTATGTATTTTTAATTCAATTTGTTTTTTAATGAAATTTTTGTTATCACCTAGCGTTGGATAGAATTAATTGGTTTATCCTGCTTCGTAACGACATCCTCGCGTTTTACTTCGTTTTTTTTTGTTCTTTTTGGTTCGTACCCTTTCATAAACCCGCTTATTATTCATCCGATCGACCGAGCGATAAACGACCCTCGAGGGCGATTCTCAACGTCCCTCGTACGGATGGATTTTTGTTTTTATCTAGAAAGAAAAACGTTGCTATTCGTCTTTATCCTTTATCCACGCTCCTCGCTCCTTTGACTTGACTGTTGATGATTTTTTCCAGACAATCACGTAGACGCGGTCGAGCTTTGCGTAGTCGACGATTCGAGGACGATACCGAGTGAACGCGAGAAACCCCTTCCTCGCGTCACTAAACCCGAATAAAATCCTCCGAGTGTTTGTAAACCTTGACACGTTTATATCCTTCTTTATCACGTTTTTTGTTTTATTCATTTCTCATTTTCCTCTTTGTCTTTTATCTTCGGAAATGTGCGTATTTTATACGCCCGGGGAAAATCGTATTTTTACCTTCTTCCTCGCGAATGTATTACTGATGGTTATTTTTTTCGACGGTGTTACAGATACGGACGCGAATATGCGGATCCTTATCTCGGACACAGCATTGGTCCAGTCGCTGGCTACGGGGTAAGTCTTTGTGAAATGTGAATTTTGTTCTCATTCGCTCTTTGGATTTTAAATTATTTAATTAATAACTATCTTTTGTCTTCGACAGGCGACGGTATACAGAGGTGGCTACAACAGGTTCACGCCTTACTAAAAAAACAAAAAAGTCGTTTGCCTCGCCGAGAGTCTACGAGCCGAGGTGGCGCAACAACATACTCAGCAGATCATGACCAGAAATCGACAGAACACAATCATCAAAAGAAAATAAGAAGAAAAAGAAAACAAACATCCGACGTAAGAAGCCCGATCATTGTAGTATCCATGATAACGAGGGGAAATTTCGCCGAAGCTACAATTTCTCTCTCGCGTTAATCATCGCACATCGAGAACCTTTCGAGAAAAATCATCGTCCTAGCCGAGCTCGTTGTAAAAGAACAAAACAAAGAAGATGCATATACACTCATATCTATCGACCCAAAAAAAGAAAAGCCTCGTCTTTGCGTGTAAATTTGCGTCTATAAATCGCGGAAAATCAGCCAAATTGTCACGTTTCCGCAGATCACATGAAACAAAAAAATAAGGAAAATAAAATTAAAAAAAATTAAATGTAGTCTTAACGGTTAAACAATGCCGATGACACCGCTGAAAAGCTCAGATTCGCGCCGGGATATTTTTCACGATGGATTGTCGGGAATTCGCACAATTGCCGAGACGTGAGAACGAAATAAAGGAGAAAAAAAAGAAGACATTACTGAGTAATGAAAATTCTCGCCAAGTCGGGGTGTCGCCAAATTGTAAGATAATTGTATAATCGTTGATAAAAAAAAACGCTCTCGAACGGTTCCATCGGCTGGATGACCGATTTTACATTTCCGGAAAATATTTGTTTCTCGATAATTTATTGTTCTATTCGAGCCGGATTTTAATCACACAAAGATACGTATAAAGAAGTACACACAAAGAAAATTAAAAGAGGAACACATACACACAAAAAACACGTTGAGTGCAATTTCACGCGTCGTGTCCCCCCCGTCTCCCTTATGAATTTGGACGAGAGTTCGAATTTCTAATCGCACGGATATTAAACAAAAAAAAGATAAACATAGAAAAATAACAAGAAATATCTCCCATGATAACAATAACGATGATACAAAAAAATCATCCCTCGAAAAGAATTAAATGAATGAACAAAAGAATTAGCCGCAGAGAGAGAAAGAGGGAGAGCGCGAGAAATTAATTGTAAAACGGAGAAAAAGTAAACTCTGAGGTAGCTAGATAGCTATTAAGTAACGTGCGTAAGTTGGTAGATTTCTATGCCAAATATGTGTGTAGTTCGTTTATACGAACCTTCCCCCCCTCCCTGTACCATGTACAATAGGATTTTAGCGTTTAATAATTAAAAAGAACAAGAAACAAATACAGATCGCAAAGTTGGTGAAAAAAAATTAAATACTGCGCATATGGGGATGAATAAGTTTAAAAAAGAAAAACAGAAAACTGAGAATGCACAAAATGAGAAGAAAAAATAACGAAATGAAAGAAAAGAAAAACATGTACGAAACACTAGACCGTACGTACCGGATTCTGGGAAACAGGGTCTAGTCAAAGCTCTTTTCAACTCTCTAATCTCTATAATCTATTATTATTAAAAAAAAACTACCAATTATTTAATCAAACACACACACACACACATAAAGTTTTCATTCATAGCAGACCGGCGAGCAACGTCGTTTGAATAAAAATATAAATAAAAGTAAAAAAGAATCCCTTAAATGATACGTTGTAGATAACGATATTGATAATTCAAACACACGCAGAGAACGTGTCAACGGTGCACTAATGTTGTTACGACGAAACAAAAAAAAAACAAGCAAAGAAAGAAAATGTTCATATCCTTCGTACCCAAATGGTGCGATAATCACCAATTACCCACGTGTATTCCGTTTGCAAGATAAACGCACGCGAGAGAATGAAAAAAAGATTAAAAAAAAAATAATAACAAATACGAGAAATGAAGAGGGTGAACACTGTGTCGCACTCCGACAAGCCATGAATTTGTACGTAATTAAAGAAAAGAATGAAAAAAAAAAATGAAACCTCAGCATAAGTGCGATTTGCGATTTCAGCGCGAAATTTGCAAGAATCGTCATCGTAATTTATTTATTTCTTAAGTTTAAGCGATAACGGACATGACACGTTTTTTCTATGACATATAAATCGTAAGAGAAGAAATGCCCATATAAGTTAATGATAAAAAAATAATAAAAAAAATAAAATAAAATACATACACACATAGAATCTCAGTGAGTTTAAGATTAAAAAGAAAGAACAGAAAACCAAGAAGAGCCCCGGTAAAAAGGTTCTTTTGCCAGAGAGGTCGATTAAATTACGAGGAGACACGACAAAGTTCGCTGATCTGCATTAATTAAGATGTTAAGAAGAAAACAAAAAGAAAAGATAAAAAAAAAGTCAAGATCGAAAATGGTACGCACAGAGCTAGACCGAATGAGTAATAATTTGCCTCCCCCGACCCCGTCGAATTAACCTAAGCAGATTTATCGTGCGAGAGCGAGAGAGGGGTTGAACCCGAATGAATGATAATATCTAGAAGAGGTAATAATAACCAAGAAAGAAAAGAATATGTAACACAATAAAGATAATGGATTGAGAGATCGATGAAAGTGACGAAGTCGTGTGAACAAAAAAATAGCCAAATATGACAAAGATGTTAGAAAGTTAGAGAACTCATCGTTATGTTTTAATTCTAATCTCCGTTAACGTTAGTCTAGGCTAGACAAACTTTTCTCGGAGTTTGCAACGGATGCGAAAGATGAAGAAGGAAAAAAAGCTCGAATGGAAAAAAAGCGCAAAACAAATAATAAAGATAAAACTTCCGGTGGGTGGGCAGTGAATGTAAATAAAACAAAACATACAAAACAAAAAGAACACTAAGGTGGACGAGTCAAGGCACAAAGAAACAGAAACAAGTCAAGGGAGGAGATATTAATTGAATAATTAGAGTGTTATACTCAACAGACATACTCAACGCGTAGGCGTCGAATAATTTAATGATTCTTAGATTCGTAAACGAGGAGATAAAAATTTCGCAATAGCTAAACGGGTGGTTCTCGTTCTAATTTTTTGTCCCGACAATTCCAAATCTCTCGAGATTCTTTTCTCTTTCGTCTAATCTCTCTCGCGCTCGAACCCGCATTGACAGGAAAATTGAACGATGTCAGAGTCAATTTTCCCCGCATTGCTCAATTTTCCTCTTTACGCAAAATTACGTTCGTCTCTCCTCTCTATTTTTTCTTTCTTTCTCCACAATCCACTAAAACCTCGCGATAAAAATTCAAATCATACGGAAACGAAACGACTTTAGAAAAAAATAAAAATAAAAATCGGTACTTTGAGCAGCTCTGATAATTCGCATCTCGAACCCCTTTCGGCCCTAAACTCCTTCCCCCTTGTATATTGTATACTGTAATTACAATTTATACTATTCGTGATTATTACCTCTATCGTTAGGATAAAGATTGGATTAGCAGCTAGAGTAAGTTCAAGCTCAAAATAATAGAACCGTGAGTGTTTAAAAACAAAACAAAAAAGAAGGAAAGGCCCATCTTTCGCCGAAAGGTTGATTATCGTGTTGCGCTTATTATTTTTCTCGTCACGTGCACAATTACGTCTGCGCATGTCTCGGGAACGATGTCTTGGGCAAGATTTTTCCGTTTGTTCTCGTAGATCGTTCGTTCGAGAGACCAGGCCTATGTATATCGAGCGGGTTAAAAGAAAACAAACAAAAAAAAAGAACAAGAAATAATAATACTAATATTAATATCCCGCGAAACAATAAAACTCTCAGACCTCAGAGACCCCCCGCTGGCCTCCTCGTCTCGTCCTCGGTGCAAGGAGCAACGAGATTTAATCGTATACATGCTAATATTTATATATATATGTATATATATATATATATAAATATGAAACCAGAAGAAAAAAGAACAAAAAAAAAGCAAACACGGAGATCAGAGCGATAATATCTTTTAGGAGCATGCCTCTCTCCCCTTCTACTCTCTATCGATATTAATTTATCAACGTTCACTCTAACGATTATAGATAAATGCAAAATGTAAAATATTCTCAATGATACGCACCGTGTAACGATTTAACTTGAAAAATTTTTAAAACAAAAAGAGGGAAGAAAAAAACCGAGATTAAAAGTGAAGAACACAGCGCGTTAGATAATGAATACGTGGACTAAGTAATGTGAATATTATATTACGAGGCAACATATCCTAGTTGTACGAAGTCAGGACGCTGTCCGTAGAAATCTCGAGCGATTAAGAGAATAATGTGTAAGTTCGTGAAGGAGATATCGATAGATCGAAATCTCGAAAATAGACGAGATTTCGTTTTCTCGATCTCTGATTACTTTTCATCGTTCTCGTCGCTGATTACAATGTCGAGTGATTAATGCTGTTAGGGCTCCTACGTTCGGTTTTCTTTTTCTTACACCCTTTTGTGCTTTCAAAGCTAATCTTTATATTTTCACATGGCGAGCGAGAACTCGCTTGTGTGCGAACGATAGACAGCGTCTCGCGAGATAGTTAAATTATTTGGTGGGGGAAAAAGAATGAATAAAAGAAAAAAAGAAAATAATAAACCAAAATGAACGAAGGCGTTGGAATGTTCCATGACATTAGAGCGTTTATGTAAACTTTTTAGGATGCGTGGGTTGAGTGCGTGTATAAAGTGTAAAATGGGTCTCCGTGGGAAAAAAAAACAGTCAAGTCCCCCGATCTCTTCGAGTGACTCGAATCAATAGTGCACACTAATCGTAATAAACGTAATCGTAATTAAAAAAAAAACAAACATACCACGAAAAGGGAGTGATACGAATATTGAAAGAATAAGAAAACAGAAAAAAAATGAAATCAAGATTTAAAACAAAAAAAAAAACAAATAAATAAACAGCTATGCAACTGGTTTTTTTTGCTTCCTTGCAGTGTACGATTTACGAATGAATTAACGAGAAATACGAAGAAATTGTAACAATATCCACTTTGTGATTTAATGGTGCATTGAGGGGCGGAGAAAAAATACATGAATTCATTCTGGGATGACTTGACCCAGTTGGCGCAATATGGGCGTCTGAAAATTAGCACACGAAAAAACAGCCACACACATACACATACACACAAACATATTGACATGTGAAATATGAGATTCAAGCTGTATGAACAACTCGAACTTTAGTTGCGAACAAGATATAAAAAAAAAAGAACGAATAGAAATAATTAAGGTGTTGGCCGAAAACACCTTTATCATTGTCTGATTTGATATTTTCTAAGTCTGGACCAGTTATTAGGTTCTTATTACTCCCATAGCGACTTCTTATGGCGTATTTTCTCTGTATATTGTCAATGTTTATTATTAAATATTTTTCAAATAATGTTTTCTTACCGTTCGCCGGTGAATCCTCATCTCGTTATATACCTCCTATCAACTTCCTACCCTTGAAGAACTGGATACAAACCGGCTGCAACCAATCTTAATCAAACTTTATTGCGATTTTACAAGATTGCATGAAATTTTGTAAAATGAATTGCTGGCGATTTTACTGTAAGGACAACGTTCCCAGAATATCTTGATGGGAAAATGCGGATCATGGGACGACCTGAGGAGGTATTATGGGCTACTTAACTCGTGAATGGGGCAATATGAACCAGTGGTTGTGCTCTCAACGTTATTATTTTGTGACACGTGAGTGACTTACAATTTGTTAGCATAGAATTCAATTTTTTATCGATGAATGACACTTCGAATTGACATTGCATAACCGTGTTTTGATATTCATACCGTATACAAAAATGATGAAGAACAAAGAAGATTCTAGCGAGAGTATTCTCACAACAGTTGACATGGATTTTGTAAGTTAAAATTATACAATTCTCTTCAATATTTCTTCACTAATATTCGCTTACACACGTTGCAGGGGGAATTCTCGCTGCCTATAACCGCACAAAGTTTGGAAAGCCAGGTTCGTACGAGCATGGAACATCCGCCCGGACCAATGGGCAAATCTGAACAGAGCCAATCGCTTCTAGCGACAGAAAATAAATTACAAGAAACGGTTTCAGGCAAGATTAATTACTCTAAAAAATATAAATTTTCTTGAAAACTTTGTACCAACAAATATGTCATTTTTCTTTTTCCTAAAAACAGATGATAATTTTTGTAAGCTAGGAAATAGCCAGGACGACGAGCTGCAAATGAGATTGGAAAATGCGAGAGTTCAGCACGCGAGAGATCGTGAAGAGATTGATCGTTTGAACATTCAAGTACAACACAATTATACGGGCTTAAAATAATCGCCGACTATTAAAATTACACGTAAAAATCCCACGTCGTTAATTACTCGTCTCGTGCAGATAGAGACTGATACCGCCTTTTGCTTGAACCTTGGCGCAGTTTTGGGAATTTTAATGTGGCGAGCGTCTAACGAGCCCGACGTGATAAATCGCTGGCTCTCGGAACAATCAGTAAAAACTAGAAATATTGATATATTTATACAAAATATATTGAAAATTATATTTAATATAATACGTTTAAGATATTAATATTATCTTCCATCCGCTGTAACGCGTATCGTGCTACGACGTAGTGTCGAAACAAAGGCGGTGAATTCGTGTCCATAGCGGATCGAATAATCTCGACGTTTTTCAAAACGTACAAGGAGGTGCTGCCACCTAGCAGCACGGACGAGTACCAATTCGCAATGGGACTGTTAGGTACGATAACGAACATATCTGCACGACCCGAAGGAAGACAATTTCTAATCGAGAACAAGAATGGCAAGAATCTCGTTCAAAATCTCGTGCAATATTTTCCGAAAGTTCCGACGGATTCGGGTGCTAAACTAAAAAGGTGAGTTTGATATTGAAAAAAGAATCGTGATAACGAGATTGCGACGATTAATGACAATTTATTTACAGTTTGGTCCTGTCGATCCTGTGGAACGTGTCGGTCAATAAGAGCGGACTCGATTATCTCTACGAGTTGAAAATCGGTCGAGTGGTCGATCACTGTCTCGATGAGGCGAATGCCGACAAACTCAGACAGGTCGGTCTGCAATTGTTACAATCGATTATTTACAATATCACGGATCGGCGCTATCTTCACGAACTGCTCGGACAATTGTCGATCGAGAATCTACGAAGGATCGCCGAGAAAGATAGGCGGGAAAAACATGGAACTTTGGCTAAGGAGCTTTTGAAATATTTAACGAATGACACAAATTTTACCTCGCGTTCGAACGAACGACGTTGGAACGAATAATCGAATGCCCAATGAAGTTCGAAATTTCTTAACTCTATAACTTTGATTTTATCTAATTTACAATTTTTTTATCAATAACGATCGTTTACGCAAGAATCGAAGAGAATAGTTTGTTGCATTTTTTTCGTCGTCGACCTAAAACTGCAGAATGTATCAGGGACAAGTTCATGACTGGTTCACTCTCTAGTAACGACTCCCGATTATCGATCAGACGACGGGGAACCCGCGCCAAGCGTGACGAACATGTGTACCGCGTGGACGTTGAAGCTGTTCCAATGCTTGGCACGCAATCAGTGTTATCACGAGGAAAAGAAAGTAATTGGAAAAGTGTGTTGCAGCCAAGGACTTTTGGCTTCTATAGAATCGTTTCGTTGCAAATGTAAATCTGCATTTTAAATTAAATTCTATCAATGTTACATTGTTACTTGTGCAATTCTGATTGCCATTTTCCGAAAACTCTTCTCCATAATTATTTTTATAAATTAAAAAAAAGAACAGAGATTGATTAAAAAAATAGATTAGTTTTCTCCTTGTCGATTAATCGATCGAGAATACAGTTCGTAGGGAAATACGAGATAACGCAGGTAGAATCGCAAATTATAACTAAATTTTACAAATTTGTTCAGAAAGAAAAATCGAAAAATAATTTCATCGCCTTGACATCCGCATAATTGCGAGGCGAAATAAAAAATACGCATTTTACGCCGTTACGTGCTCGAATGTAATAAGCAATTTACCGCAACTTTATACGCGAAGGGGGGCACACGAGGATTTTCCTCGATACTGCGGCACGAACGATGCAGTTACAAGAAGTATATTTATGGAACAACTAGGAAAAATATAGGCAAGCTACACAACTTCGATTGAAACTACCGCGATAAATATTATCCCATCGTCGTAGCTCGAATCGACTCAATCCTGAATCAAGATAACGAACATCGATTAATTTTGTCCCTTGAATTTGAAAAATGTATTAATTCTTGTCCAAAACGCGCGATCCGTATAACCCCGTTACTTTCTCCTCGGTTATAAGGAAAATTCACACGTGAAATAGTCGTACGTCGATATGGCGATGCGCGTGACGGTTTACAGGGCTAGAAAAGTGAGGGGAAAGAGGTATAGAAAAGGGCAAGCAGGAGGGGATGAATCGCGCCTGGCAGTTGCGAGTCTCGGTTAGAGGGGCGTCGCGACGTCGCGTCGTCAGCGCCGAGGCAAGGGAGAGAAGCTCTCGCCAGGAGGAAGGCACAGTGGAAGGAATAGAAGGAGTCGGCCGGCGTCGGTTTATTGATCCCGGGGCGCTGCGGCGCTACCCACCCGCGGGATCAGCTGCAAATTCGCCGATGTATATCCGAAAATACGAGACCGTGTGAGAAGAGCTAGTCGAAAGGAAAAAGAGTCCTCGTTCGTAACGGTGGAAATCAGCGAAAGGAAAAACACGGTGATAAAAAGGTTCGCGTCCGTGAGCGAAGGGTCGAAGCGCAAATTTTCTATTCTCCTCGGATCTCGGAGAATTTTTCCACGATTAAGAGGTATCGCGCGCGGGTTGCGACGGGAGGAAAGTGGCGAGTGCCCTGTAAAGAGGCGATCGTTGCGCCGCGAAGTTGTGCCTGGTTTGTCGACGATTAGCGAGCCTCGGCTGGCGCGACTAAAAAGTACATCGATGCGCTTGGACGTCTCGAGAACTCTCAGTCGCTTCTGCATCGACGAATTTTTGTTAATATAAAAACAAACGTTTAAGACAACGAAACGAAAGAAACGATTCGTTCAACGACGAGAAGAAAAAAAGGCGTTGATGCACACTGTATCGATTTTTTGGCAAGGTGATCCCTCAGTCGGTGCCTCGATTTACGAAGGATTCGTATTAGCGCGCGACGAGCAACGAAAAGTGCAGGGATACGTTGGCGATAAGAGGAAGAAGAGAAAGGGAGCGAGGGTGGTGCTCGGCTCGTGCGAGATAAACGCGAGGTGGGCGAGTTATCGTGGAAAGATGTAACGAAAGGCGAGTTTTCCCATATCCCCGGATTCCCCCGAATTTACCGAGATAATAAATTCTGTGCAATAATAGTAATAACAATAATAATAGTAATATAATAAATTTGACAAAACGAGCGAGCGAATCGCCCGATTGTCATCGGTAGCGTTCGATGTGAAAAAGAAAAGCCAAAAAACAATGAAATTAAAAATGGTGAAGATCGAATGAACCAGCTCGAACGACCGCTCGCTCACCGTCGGAGTTCCCGCGAATTTTTACTCGTCTCGCGGACTGGAGAAAGAATCACTCGGGCGGTGCAAGTGCGCGGCGCGAGACAAAAAAAGGAGAAAAATCGTCGCGCGAACAGCTGAGCTATCGAGGAGACTTATCCTCTCAGGGGGTTGGTTTCCTTTCGAGTCGCGAACGCGATAGCTCGATCATCCATTTCGTTTCAATTCTGTCTTTTTATTTTTTCATTCTTAATCGCAGTCAGGAGTTAGGAGAAATTGTAGTTAACTAAATAATTAAAGGAAACAAAAAACGTTTCGTCATTGAAAACGAGATTTAGTTGAAATGAGAGGGAGAGGCGTACTAGTGAAACGTTAGCGATTGACGTGAAAGCGGAGGGGTGGGGTGAGGGAAAATAGGCGGACGGGGGTGTTAAAAAAAAGAAGAGACAGTGGCGGGGAAGAGGAAGAACAGAGATCGCATCGTGAGATCGCGAGGAGGACGGACAGGAGTCAACGTGACGTTAATTTACGAAGAAATTTTTGTGGGCGCCTTGTGGCGCTGAAATGGGCCCCACCAGCAGTCGTGAAGGCCAATTCGAAGAACCGATTGGCGACGATGACGGCCTACATATTAATCCCCGCCCCAACGCATCTCCTAACGTCGTAAGTATCTCGTTCGGACGTAGATTGTACTTGTGCATGACGTATATCGTACCGAGACATTCCAGAACACCGACGATAGGGCACTTCGATCGAGACCTCGATGCAAGAGTTTCCATGCCAAATATCGAAATTTTCTTTAAACAAAATTCAATTCTAAACAAAACATGTTTTTATTAATTTCATTTTCGTTATACAGTTTTGAAACAGGTTGAAAACAAACGATTTTGCGAAGAGAAATTAATCGAGAACAATCTTTGATTCATGTGGTAATAGCCAACGATCATATCGGCGGGACACGTGGACCCCCTCGATAGCTCGTTGGTCTTTACGCGATCATCCCTGCTCCACACGAAGCAATTTCCTTAATCGAGGACGATCGGTTTGCATGTCGATGGAACATGTGTCCAACGAGTAATACAGTCTCCTACTATCATGACTCGGTACAACTTAGTAGAATCGAAAATCTCTCCTTAGGGACAACTGGAGTGAACTGAGGAGAGAGCGAAAGAGATCGTTACGTGAATCCTCGCTCCCTGGCGATTCGGATAATTCGATTCGACAAATTGCGGGAAATTGGTGATAAAAAATGTTTTTGCTAACGAGTGGCGTGATTCTCGTCGATAATCGTTTTGAGACTTAGCTCAAGATGGACGTGTCCATTTTTTGGTGAATTCCATGTTTCGAGCTGAAAAGTTAATAAACGAGGAAAAACTGGGTGAAATTATGATTGAAGGGTAAAATAAATGCATATAGAACGTGTAGAGAATTTCTTGACTCACCGTTCGATGTACGAATCGGTGGATGACCTCAGTGTCCAATGCAGTCCGGTATTATCCGTAAATTGTACGTAGTAGGTAGTAGTAGAGGTTTTCCTAAGTTCTTATTTTATTTTGTTATGTGGCACAAACGCATATAGATTGTACATTATAATATTATTTTATACCTATGGATAAAGTTTCGCTCGCATCGAGACACCGAGCAAACATAATAGTGTCGGGACACCGTCGTCATGGATTTATCGAACTGAGAGTACGAGTGCATTCGTGCATGCACATACGTCTATAGATATATGTATGTACAATAGATAGCACACACATAATATACGAGTGATTCTGCGAAAAATCGAGACTCGCGTTTCCACATTTTTCAATTAAATTTAGAACATTTTGACAATAATTAATATTTTAATTAAACAAAATGATCAAAAAGTAAATGAAAAGGTAAAAAATAATACAAAATTCGAGAGACTCGCATTTCCACATTTTTCAATTAAATTTAGAATAATAATTAAAATTAGACAATAATTAATATTTTAATTAAACAAAATGATCAAAAAGTAAATGATAAGGTAAAAAATAATACAAAAATTCTAAAGACTCGTGTTTCCACATTTTTCAATTAAATTTCGAACATTTTGACAATAATTAATATTTTAATTAAACAAAATGATCAAAAAGTAAATGAAAAGGTAAAAAATAATACAAAATTCGAGAGACTCGCATTTCCACATTTTTCAATTAAATTTACAGAATTTTGATGATAATTATTATTGTAATTAAACAAAGTGATTAAAAATCAAATGAGACGATAAAAAATAATACAAAATTGTATAATAATGATAATAATATATAAATGAATAATCGAATCTTGAACTAATAAAATTTTTGCTCATCTGGACATCGTTGAATTGAAAAAAAAATCGCTGACCATGGAAATCGGTAATTCGTCGATTTTTCTACGAATGACTCGTACGTAACTGTAGGTATGGAACTACGTAATACCATAATAGCGATGAATGCCGAGCACCTTTCTCCGGTGTATAGTGGAGTAGGTACACCGCGTCGTACATTTCGTTCTAACTATAACTATGCGGACTATCGAGAGTGAATGGTTCTCCCTCTTGTCGTCGACGTAGCACAACGAGAGAATATATAAACACGAAGCCAATACGTAACGGTCGAC
Organism: Netelia fuscicornis; assembly: GCA_946811545.1. Taxonomy (NCBI): domain Eukaryota; kingdom Metazoa; phylum Arthropoda; class Insecta; order Hymenoptera; family Ichneumonidae; genus Netelia; species Netelia fuscicornis. Next base: position 5,135,953 of record OX328015.1, read on the forward strand.
TTCGTAATATTGTCCATCCTTCCTATGCACTCGTTTTCGCGAATTTTCTTAAGATCTATATCGTAAGCCGCTAGGGATCGAGAAAAACCTCGTTACACCGTTTACATCCAAAATTACTAACAATTTTGCAACGTAAAAATTCCTTCGTTCGCTGTTTCACTGTAACAGTTTTTCAGCGTTTCGGTATGTTTCGCATATTAGTATTAATTACATTAATTTGTCTATTTCATTCATAATTCAATCAAATAATTTCGAGCTTTCGCCCGAACCAAAAATGCATTCTCTGAAAATTGGTCCGAGCCAGAGAGTTTGAAAAATATTCGAGCAATGTTGATGAAGAAAAAGCACGTGGTTATATTTCTTTGCATGTGTTTTTTTTCAACCCTTAATACCAGCAACCCCTGCTACCCTGAAAAATTTCGAATTTCTGTTAAGAATTATATTTCTTTTTTCAAAAATATTCGATCGAACGAAAATCATAGCAGATCATCCAACAACCCCTTAATACTCGGAAAAAATTGAATTTCGATTGAAAATTATATTTGTTTTCTGGAAAATATTCTTTCGAAAGAAAATCATAGCGGATCATCCAAGCTTCGATCTCTCCTCGACTCGTTTGCACGCGTGGCTGTTGTTCCTAATACAACGATCGTCTATCAGGAAGAAGAGCTATAAGCATCGAGAACTTTGTACCGCGGTGTGCTTTGTTCCATATCGTCGAGGTAATCGGTCGAGAGAGAGAGAGAGAGAGAGAGAAAGAAAGAGCTCGAGAGAAAGAGAGAAAGAGAAAAACGTCAGGAGAGGGAGGGGCATGAGTGGTCTCTCGCACACAGGCTAATTCTTATCACGCTCTCCGTGGAGCAATGACTAATAAGCCCGCGTGTATACCCGACTCGAGTTATTACCAGCCCGACCATGATGGAACGGAGAAAATACAGAAATGTACGAGGCCGAGCGAAAAATATAATTTCTATATATCCGTGTGTATACGAGCGCGCGGGGTAAACGCGCGTTTCAGAGACAACAAACAAAGAGTAGAAATATGGGAGGGAGAAGAGGGAAATCGCGGATGCTCGGCAATGTGGCTCGTGCGCTTTTGCGATCGTACCGATCCTAACGACGATGCGAGAGTGGGGCATCGTTGGATGGGACTGTGTCGCGTTGGTGCAGCACGTCCGTCCGTCCGTCCGTCCGTCCGTCCATGATAAGTGACTCGGAGCTGGCCGCATTTTAATAACGCGCTCGTTACGGCGGAATAGCCAGGCTCTCACTCAGTCTGTCTTTTCGTCTCACTCGATCTCACTGGCTTCTCGCATAACGATATCTTTCTTTTGCCCTTTCTTTCTATCTTACTCTTCACTTTTCTCACTCTATCTCTCTTTTTATATCTGTAATCTTTATCTATATCTTCTATCCGATATATATATCTCGGTGGTAGCGCCGGTCCTCGGGTGGTGTCTCCACTGGTCTCTCTTTCGTACCCCGCGGGGAGTTTCGTGAAACGACGGGGCCTGTCCTCTTTTCCTCACGTCGAAGGGTGTACGTGTGTCGTGTGCGCGCGCTCGTCGATCGATCGCTCGATCGCATCGCGATCGAAAAAAGTTCTACTCCCCTCGATCGGTTTTTCGTTGATTATTTCTCGTTCTTTCATTTACTAAGTTTCATTCGTCTCGGGAAAGTTCGTAAGATCGCTATGTCGCCCAAGAACAAGGTACGTACCTTTTTACACGCACGAAATTTCGTAGTGTTTTAGGGAGAATTGAGGGTGAGGGTGGGATGTTGCCAATTTTTTTGTTTAGTGCGTTGTTTTGATAATCTTTTTATTTTGTCGCACGCTATTTTCGCTGATTAATTAAAACGGAAACCGCATCGCCCACACAAGGCTGTCGACGCGACTTTCGCTATATACGTTTATATATTATCGTAGTGCGATCCGGTGCATCGTGTTTGTAATACGAAAAAGCTCTTTATTCGTGAAGTCAAATTTTCCTGAGTTTTTATAAAACGATTTTTAAATACTTTTTTTTTATATCTTTTCAATCCTCTGAGATGTTTCGAATTTGGGTGCGAGCGATATTTTGTCGATAGAATTTTGATTTACATCAGAAAATTTTATTACGAAGTGAAATAAAATGTATTTTTCACGATGTGATTGTCGATCGTTATGACACTATTATTATCAATACAGTACGATGGACATAATAGTTCGAATGGCGTCTCGATTTTTCTTCGAACCGAAAATAACGAGCCGTGAATCGTAAGTCTAAATGGTACACACGATCTTTACGACTATTAAACGATCTCGTTAATTAAGCGAGAACGGAGCTCGACGCGCTGTCACAAGATCAACGATCTTCTCCTTCTCGTGTTCTCACAGCTTGCTCGATCGACGTACAACCAATGTTTCTAATTTGTAATTTCATTTGAAGGACGATTTTTTATAACATGCATTATGTCTCTATCCATTTGGCGAAAAATTGAATATTTTTGAGCTTCTCTTTCCATTGAGATCTTCTCCTTCTCCTGTTCTCACAGCTTGTTCGATCGACGTACAACCAATGTTTCAAATTTGTATTTTCATTCGTAGGACGATTTTTGATAAAATGCATTATGTTTCTTTGGATTTGTCGAAAAATTGAATAATTTTGAACTTGTCCCACTATTTTTCTCTTACGATGTTCATCGAGGCTAAAAAGTTGCGGCGAGCTGCTAAAAGGGAAATTGGATTGCTGGCGAAGCTTCGCCAGAGTCAAACGCCCGGTGAAAGCGATAGACCGCGCTAATCGGGAACACCCGAGTTTTTTCAGTCTCGTTTCATCCAACTTTTTTTTTCGAGAAATTCAATTTTTTCGTAGATCACGAGAATTAATTATCCAAGGTCGTGCAATGATCTCGCGTTCGATTCAATAGAATTTCAACGCATTGTTCTCATCACGATGAATTTCATCGAAGCGAGAGATAATTTTGTCTCCTTGGTCGGGAATGATCGCATTCTTTTACTTTTGTCTTCGTAAGAAGACAAAAGTCTTCTTATTAACCAACGAAGATCAAGATCTGCTTCTCGCGCTTGAATCCCGGCTAGCTACCTTATCTTCTTGAGTGTTTGTTGTGCTGTTATCACGCGTTATATCGCTGTCGAATGTGCTGCCCTGGTAAAATGTAATAAACGCGTTGGGATAACGATATGTTCGATATTTTCGAGACGAGTCCGAGAACAAATTGTCGTTATAAATTACAAATATAAATATGCGACTATAAAAGCATCCTGTTTAAATTCGTGAAACAAAGTACACGGCTAGAAAATCAATGTTTCTCGAACGAAGTACATACGGTGAAACAATAAAAAGTTTTTCTCATCGTCATTGACCTTCGACGAGTTTTAAATCGACTTGAATTTATTCGTAGCGAGGGGCATCTCTCTCTCTCTCTCTCTCTCTCTCTCGCTCTGTCTCTCTCTTTTGCTCGTTCATCTTTGTCTCGTCGTGACGGAGCCACGCGAACGACTAAAACAAAAAAACGCAGTAAGCCTCGTAGCCTCGTTGATATTACACAGTGACACGAGAGATTGCGATCGAGAATAAAGGAAACTTGGCAAATTTAAATTGCATTTTTAATTCATTTAATTTTCTTCTCATTTCGTATCAATATTTAATCTCACGGTCGAGAGAGTATTTTTGAAGGTCACATTTTCCGAAATTGCGCGCGTTGGTAAATTGGATAAATCTTTCAAGGACAAAAATTGTCCCACTTCTCATGGAATGGCCTGTATATATGCCACGCTATAAAGCACATAGTGTCGCTTATCACGCGACTTGGCTTTCAAATCTCTGCGATCGTACACGTGATTCGGGTTGGCTCGCACAGTGCGCCGGAAATCGTGGCATAGCCAATACCTTCGGTCCTCGCCTCCTCCACTCTTCTACTTCTTATTTCAGTTACTTTTTTCTTCATACGTCACAGTCTATGTTTTTCGCATTGCGTTTTTTTCAATGACGTCATTTCTCACTCCCACTCTCAAACGCGTCACTTACTTTCTTTACATGTATTTTGGTTTAAATATTGTTTTCTTAACGTTCCTTGCTTTCGTGAAAGAACGTTTGGGTTTGTACAAACTCTTAAAAAATAACGTAACAATTTTGTATCTAATGAAAATAATAGAAATAATTAAAAATTGTGCAACTATGTAATTTTTGTTAATATGTTGTTGAATCGACGATACAGTCCTGTTGAATGAATTGTTTCGTAGGTGTTCGTAGGTCGAAAATGTTCAATTACATTGGGAGTCACGAAGCTACTCTTATTACATTATACAAATAACATAAGATAGTACGTATCTATCATTCGCTCCAATGTTTTCTGTACGGTGACTATAACACGTGGTTTTCGTCGTTCCTTCTCCCACAAACGTGCGTCATGGCGTTGAGATATTGCGATTGGTTGGGGACGATACAAAGTGTGCGTTCCTCTATTTTCTTTCACCATTGTAAATTTAACGACTCGAGAATATTTTCTCGCGAGATATTTCACAATGTGAAATATCAACGATAGAACGTAGAGACTCGAAGTTAAAATTGTGATATTGATTTTTGCTCAACGCCTCTCGACCGATCGTCGAGCTTGCTCCGAGCGTTCTCTTATCATTGGCAATGTCGTATAATCTTCGGGTCGATAAACCACCGTGTGACTCTGCGTTTTCCCTGATTGGACACAGAAATTCCAACTGGTATTTGACGAATCGGTTCACAAAAAAATCGATAACATTTCTATTCATCGACCCGCAAGGAAATTTAAAGAAGATATCTAACAATGAAAATGTTTGCCTTCGCGTTTTCAATACGCCATCTCGATAAATTTCCCGATTACTTCGAGGGCTACGATAGGGAGATAAAGCCTTTGTTCGAAATAAATTGAAATTTACGTAAGTTATTTTTCTACATTCGGATTCGATCGATTTGATTACATAATTATAAATTACGTATGCTTAATCGAATATAATTTTGAAAAGTGATAACAATTTTAATATCTCGATCGAGACACAAAAGTAATCAATAAAATATCAATCTTTCCAATAACAAATAATTCGTATCAAAATAATGATACAAAATTCGTTTGACAATGTCCACTCGAAATATAACTTCTTTATCCGAGTGAAACGGATGCTTTTCGATAGTTGGAACTTTTGAGTCATCGACGAGTTGTTGATGCTCGTTGTAGAACAATGATAATGATGATGACGATCAGTTGTGCTTACTTCGCTCTATTTCTTCAGAAATGCTGCTCCGACCATTTTTCTTTTTTTCACTCAAGATGAGAAGCAGATGGTGTTTTCATGCATTCAGCGCCCCGATCCGACGGTTTTAATTGCTGGGTGCTCGTTATCTAATTAATTCGGCTAAGCCTATCGTCGCAGTCGCTTATACATCCATATATATATCGCGATTGACGAGAGGGTTGGCGCACGTTGCACGCTTCTCCTCGCATTGTATAACTGATTGTGAGTTCATCCTTTCTATCAACGCACTATAGATACAAGCCGTTAGCCATCGCCCCTCTTACCAAAGCTTTCTTCGTTATTGCCTCGTGTTATCTGCATCACGTAAGAATTATGTATCGCTCGTAAAATAATAAAGTAGCTTCCTGGAACAAACAAATATTAAAGTCCACTCGAAAAAGTAAAATATGAAATATTACGAATTTATTTCCCAGCGTCGTTTTCAACGTTGCAGGCTCACGTTCGTTGTCATTGAAATTTCGCTTGAGCGTAATTAAGCGAATTAGTGTGCGGTGTCGCGTGTCGTTTCGTCGACACGGGCATCTCCGTTACCAGCCAAACCAAACCTAAAAATATCATAATTATTTAATGAAAAAAAAATCGTCTTTTCAAAAACTATTTTTAATTGAATTATTATCGATAGGTATTCAATATTAATTTGCATTTCTATTTTTTAACGTAGCGCAATTTATAATTTTCACACAAGAATACTCTAAATATAAAAATGTAGCGAAAAGGGTAAATTTTTGAATGAAAATTGACTCGACAAGGCGGATATAGTGAGGAAAGTGGAGACATAGAGAACGACCGAAAGTGCTGACAATATAACGTTAGACTATTGTATACACGGATTGCTGGACGTAGCTATCAACTGGGTCGTGATGGTATCGTGGAAAAAATTTAGATATATTCGTTTAGCAGCGAATGAGTGAGAGGGAGAGAGAGAGAGAGAGAGAGAGAGACTGTAGAAGGTCGAGGCATGCAACGGAGTGCGAGCAAGATGGATGATGGTACTATGGTCGAAAATACCGTGAATCATGTAGAATTGTAAACAAGCTATTATCCGTACTGTCGATGGCCTGAGAATATATATATGTATATATACGACTATTATTAAGCATTGTAATATCTGTTCTAATAGGAATACTAAAATTTACATATGGATGACTATGTTCATATTATTCCCATCGGATACTTTTGAAAACTTCGAATATCCTTCCAACCAATTTAACTTCTATTCTACTTGAATTCCCGAACAAATTATTCGTGTCGCGAAATCATTAAGAGCTGGTACGGCGCCAGAAAGCTCCCAAGGCGACAAAACCCGAATTAATTCAGTCGTTATAGAATGCGCGGTCAATCCGGGTCACCTAAGGAAAAGTTCAAAGTTCTTTTAATTTCCCTATATATATATATATGGTAATAAAAATTAATCGATAAAAAAAGAGTTCTGAGAATATTTTGTTTCGTCTAAGTATTGAAAAATATTTTAAAACGAATCGAACGTATTATTATTTTTGTAATAAGTCACGTTCCCTTTTACCGGCTGACTCTCATTACCCCTCAGGGACTGTGTTCTACGACTGTAATAATAATTATGTATCGCTCGAACAGGTTGCAAGAATTAATCGGGCGCGTTGAAGGCGCACTTACAGACCTGGTAATGATAATTATTACTGTAAACAGTTAACAACGTCTATAAAGAAATCGTTGAAACGAGGAGAGGGGTAAGCATGCGCGCGTTTACTTTCCCTCTCAAGCGGGAAAGAAGCTCAACGAACGTATCGTCGGAGTTGGACAAAGTGGAGTGAGCCAGCGTGAGTTTCTGAAAATTCTCAATGCTATTCGTTACGCTATCCCCTCTACCTTTGTGACTAAGTTTACTCCGAGCCCCGCTAGAGGGCAGCAGTTGTCAGTCACTCGCGGTGCGTCACGCTGGTTTTCGTGAGAATGCGCGGGTAAACGATTATCGAAAAAGGATTCTGAGACACCGACCGAACGCAGAGAGGGAAATCTGTATTCCTGCCTAATCACGAGGGCAGACTACGTTTGTAAATGCTTTTGACTTCCACGTTCCATCGATTAACTGTTATTATTGTTTTATCCGTATTATCGCTTATGTTTACCAATCGTCAGCGTTACTCATGGAATATATAATTCTATCTCCATTGTTCTAACTACTACAATGTATTCCTTTCCATTTCGATGTATCAAGGTCCGATTTCATCCAAGAAATTTGGAGGTTAAAGCCTGAAGGAAGGGAGACGAGAGAAAATGGAAATAAAAAGAAACTCGTAATGCGATATCGAAGCACGTTCTTGATGAAGATATAAAGTTTGGCTGGGGATACCTCGAGAAATAATGGCCGCGAAGTTTCTAAATATAAGTTATGAAAACTCAAAGGAAAATCCCGTTCGGAAACGCGCGCGCAGTACGCCAACAGCAACAGTAAAGGAGTGAGACAGAGAGAGTCATCGAAAAAGGCGGAGAAAACAAGCAGCGAACGTTCGCGTCGTATTCGCGTAACAGTGACGGGCAGACGCGTCGGAACGACTGCGAGGCAACGCGTAGCGTGAATTTCTTTCAACGTGCCTGCCTGCACTCCCACCCTCTTGCCCTTGCGGCAGTCATGGATTCTCGAGTCCCATGGCAGCAGCTCGTGAAAGAAATAAAACGTGACGATGGCTGAAGAAAAATAAAATCAAAAAACGAATTAAGAAAGAAAACAGAGCCCGAGTGCCATGAATCAGCAACGGCGAGTCCGATGTTTCCAGGCTGTTGATATTGCACGATGGAGGGAAAGAAGGAGAGGGAAAAGAAGTTTGTGGTTATTTCCCATCTCTCTTTCCCTCACTCTCTCTCCATCTCGCTGCATTTGAGCATCGTCGTAGCAGCTATAACGCATTTGCCGGGTGCTTTTTTTTTTAAATTCGATCAAATTGCGATATTTCTTCGTTCCGGTGCATCATCGTCGTAACGCAAAGGAAGAGAGAGAGAGAGAGAGAGAAAAGGAGAGGGCTTGGCTTAGAGAAACGCGCGGAGAACGGGAGTAAAGTATAAATAAACCGTGTCCGTGGTCGAGAGAGCCGCTTAACTCGCGCACACGCTCTCTCTCTCTCTCTCTGTCTTACACACACATACCACAGAGTCCTACGTCATGACAGTTCCCGAGTCGATGAAAACTCAAAGTTTTCCAACGAGTATCGCGGGGTCTCTCCCACATCTGACTAGCTCGGCAAAAGGGGTATCACCCGTCGTTCTCCCGTGTGTCGCGGTGGACGTTCTCGCGCGTCGTTTTGTCTATCTCTAATCCGTCTATATTCAGGATCATCGGAGAGAAAAAGGAGAAAGAAACGAAACGTAAAGAAAAAAAAAAAAAAAAAAAAAAACAAGGAAAGAAAAAAAAACAAGAAAAATTACACCATTGCCGAAGTGTGCGTCCGTGTGCGCAGATTATATCGACTAACCTAACCGCGAGAGCGGCGCGACTCGACCAGTCAGTCAGCCAGCAGAAGCAGAACTCACGCTGCCTCGGTTTGCGCGCGCCACTCGCCATCAAGGTTTTCGAGTTGTGTGAACGCGAGAGGCAAAAGAGAAATAAAAAAAACTATCGTGCGAAAGAGAGAGAGAGAGTGAGAAAGGGCGAGAGAGAGAGAGAGAGAAGGACAGGGAGAGAAGAAAAGAAACGAAAGAAAGAGAGAGGATCGGGTTGTGCTCGATTCGCCGTGGCAATACAGTATAGTGTGTACTACTACGTATATACATATATACATATGTACACTATAGAGTGTTGTTTGTGCAGCGTGTCCAACGGTATAACTGGAGTTATCTCCCTCTACTGGCGAGTTCTCACCGTCTTTCACGTACGTTAGAGACCAGCGGGTATCTCCCTCTACCGTACAATTTTCTCTCCCCTCTTCAGGGGTCGTGCACCCTTGGATACGAGCCTCGAATAAAGGAATAAAGTACGCGCTCGTGAGTGAGCGGAGGGGAAGGGGTCGGCCTCCACGCTACCGCGAGAGAGTCGGTTAGTTCGTTTCAGTTCGTTGTGACATGGCAGCCGACTATGACGAGTGATGTTTGTAGTTCGACGAACAGTGCGTCCATCATCACGTTGCCCGAGAACGTCGTCGTCGTCGTCGTCGTCGCGGTCGCCGTCGTCGTCGCCGTCGCTGGGTGCCGTGCGTCCATGCCGATGCCGCCGCTTGACGCCCCTGTGATGCTCGTGGGATTTTAATAAAACGGACCATCCGCAACGTCTCGCACGAAAATCAGTTTTTACATGTAGCTCTCTTTTCCCGATATACACGCGTACGAATATATATATATATGTATAAACACACGTATATATACATTAACTCGAACACACAAATCTCGACCACGCATTGTATATTATAAATATAGATTCGCCTTTTTTTTTTTTTCTTTTTTTCTTTTCTTTTTTCTCCTTCGCGAGAGGACGAGAACGAGAGCCCGCGCGTGCTTGTGCTCGCGCGAGTGTGTTCTCACTGGTGATTTTTTTTTTTTATCTATATTCGTTTTATTGTTTTTTTTTTTTCTTCTTTTAATCATTCGTTCGTTTCCATCTTTTATTTCTAATAATTCTCTTCGTTTGCGCGCATCACGTCCCCTCGTGTGACGCAATATTGTAAAAATAATGTCGCGGGTGTCGTTGAACAAGTCCCAGTACAGCCAGTACGGCTCGCGACGAGTCAGGAAAATAAGCACGGTGCGTTTTTTTGTTCGTTTATTTTACCATGCATTTGTATATAATACATTAATACATATGTCTCTATATATTTCTTACCCAAAACGTCGATATTTTAACAACTACAATTTTACTTATATTTACAAAAAATTGTGTTTCCTCTCTCGCTCTGTGTGAACTATGGGAAAAATAATGATGAAAAGAAAGAATAAGAAGAAGAAGTGTTCTACGTGAATCGGCAAATTTGATTCGATACCTCTTGATTCTCTATTTTACCGCGTGTGTCGTTTCCGAAGCGGGGTGTCTTTTTGCAATTGCTTGTAAAAACGTTAGGTCTCTGTGAATGTGTGTGTGTGAATGTGTGTCTGTGTGTGTGTGTGTGTGCGCGCGAAATTAAATGCATGTATGCACGTGACCAACCTTGACAATCGCGATGTAATTTAAACGCGCGCCGCACTTCGGGCGTTCAAGAGTCACTCGTGTGATCGCTCCTTCACAAAGAATTCACGCTCTGGCGTTTTGTGGATGATCGCGACGCTTTGTACATACACGTACCGTATTGCGCTTGTGTGTACGTGGCGAATATACATATGTAGCAGCATCGTGTATACACACTTATATATAAATATACACGCGTGTGTGTGTGTGTGTATGTATATATGGAATATGTGTAAATATAGATATATATATATAGGCGTGTGAGACTATAAATATAACCACATCGTATCGTGAAATAAAATATTGTTATACGCGCTTTTAAAACGTCAATGTTTTTCGATCGGTTTGACGGCGCAAGGCCGGGGAAACGAAAATTCTAGAACGGATTCCTCTCCGTCGGGTGTGTGCTAGCTCCACGCATACCTCATACTGTAATGGCCGCGAGGGCGAGCGATCAGCTGATCGCCGTCAACCTTCGTGCCCCTCGGTTAAGTCATTCCTGCATGTACCGGGGGCTAACTAATACTAGTTTCGCGTTTACGTAGCGTCATGTAGGTCAATGCTCGATGAATGTCCCCGGTTATTTTGTTTGTTTCGTCTCCTTTCTTCGCGTACTTTCGACTTACCAGGAATTAAGTTTTAGGAAATTGAAGAATTCTTGTCAAACGTTTGGAATTGTTTGTTTTTGTTGGAATTTGTTTCACGTATTTTTGACTTATCAGGGATTGAGTTTTGGGAAATTGAACGATTTTTTTTCACACGTTTGGAATTGTTTCTTTTCATTGAAAATAGTTTCATGCATTTTTGACTTATCAGGGATTGAGTTTTAGAAAATTGAACGACTTTTTTTCACACGTTTGGAATTGTTTCTTTTCATTGAAATTTCTTTCACGCATTTTTGAATTATCAGGGATTGAGTTTTAGGAAATTGAACGATTTTTTTTCACACGTTTGGAATTGTTTGTTTTCATTGAAATTTCTTTCACGCATTTTTGACTTATCAGGGATTGAGTTTTAGGAAATTGAACGATTTTTTTTCACACGTTTGGAATTGTTTGTTTTCATTGAAATTTCTTTCACGCATTTTTGACTTATCAGGGATTGAGTTTTAGGAAATTGAACGATTTTTTTTCACACGTTTGGAATTGTTTGTTTTCATTGAAATTTCTTTCATGTATTTTTGACTTATCACGGATTGAGTTTTAGGAAATTGAACGAATTTTTTCATACGTTTGATATTGTTTGTTTTCATTCGGATTTCTTGTCGGTTTAAAATATTGTAACTCGAAACTGGGAAGGAAAAGTCGAGAAACGTGTTTATCTTTTCGAACAAAGGTTCCTCTGTGAGGAAGCAAGGTCTTTTATTAGCATAATATCGCAAAACTGATGATAATATTTCAATGTAGGTAACAATTTTATCTAAGCCTTTGAACAGTCCGTACTAGGTCAAGGCGTGAACGTTAGATAGAAGAAAAATCGTAGTTCCATATTTTACAACATAATCGATAGCTTTGATTTTAAATTCACTGAAAACTAGAAATATTGTACAGATCTTAACGCAAATAAGACAACCGGTTTGGAGAGAACGACTTATTTATAATTTTTTTGCAAAATTGTATCCGTAGCTCGAAAAAAATTATAAATATGATTTAACTTCGCGTATTCTCCTGTGAAAAACAAACAGAAAAAAATATTGCCGCAAGCTGAGGAGTATATTACGTGCGGTCGTGAACAAGATACCGCGCGGAATCGTAAAACGATGTACTCGGTCACGGGCTTGCACCGGCGTATCATTTTTTTTCTTCCTGTGACTAACTATATTCAAAGAAACTGCGAGTTTCCTTCCTCGTCGTATTCTCGTCGACGTCGACAAAAATTGCCGAGCAAAACCGTGAGAAATACTTCATTTTTTGTACGATTGAAAAAAATGAAGTATTTCTCTCAAAGTTTAAAGAAAAAATAATGAAATTTGCTTTTTTCTCAATACCAACGTCTTCTCCGTTATCAATCTAAATTTTGCACTTCACTAGTGGCCTGAACTAGAAGAATTTTAGAAATTTAACGCATTTCTACAAAAAGCAAAGTTAAAAAAAAATTCATTTAGCCTTTTTCTCAGTTCCAACGTCTTCTTCGTTACCAATCTAAATTTTGCTTTTTACTCGTGTCCTGAACTAGAAGAATTTTAGAGATGTAACGTATTTTTACAAAAATCAAAGTTAAAAAAAATTCATTTTGCTTTTTTCTCAGTTTCGTCTTCTTCGTTATCAACCTAAATTTTGCTTTTTACTCGTGTCCTGAACGAGAAGAATTTTAGAGATGTAACGCATTTCTACAAAAATCAAAGTTAAAAAAAAAATTCATTTTTCTTTTTTCTCAGTTTCAACGTCTTCTCCTTTACCAACCTAAATTTTGCTCTTCACTAGTGGCCTGAACTAGAAGAATTTTAGAGATGTAACGCATTTCTATAAAAATCAAAGTTAAAAAAAAATTCATTTTGCTTTTTTCTCAGTTTCAACGTCTTCTCCGTTACCAATCTAAATTTTGCTTTTTACTCGTGTCCTGAACTAGAAGAATTTTAGAGATGTAACGCATTTCTATAAAAATCAAAGTTAAAAAAAAATCCAATTTACTTTTTTCTTAGTACCGTCTTCTCCGTTATCAACCTAAATTTTGCTCTTCACTGATGTGCCAAACGAGAAGAATTTCAGAGATGTAACGCTGGTCTACAATAATAATGAGAAAAATAAACAAAACTCGTAACTCCATGACCGAGGTCTTTCGAAATAAACGTTTTTTTTTATATAATTCTCGTTCGATCGCCAGTTGCCTCGTATTCGTAAAACAGTTTGCACTGGAAGCAATACGCAAAGTGCCGTGGATGAATCATACGTCCGGTTGGTCGTTGCGACACCTCGTTAAAAAAAACTTTCAGCGACGTTTACTTCGATTTATTTATTTTTTTGCAATTTTACTCCAACGATAACTACTTTTCCGTTTTCCTATCCGTTAGCGATTCAAGCGCAAACCAAAAACAGGTGCAACGGATGAAATTCTTCGCTAACTAACTTCTGCGTAGAATTTTTCCATTCGCGCAGTTATGAATGGAACGATACGATCTCTCACGCGCTCCGTTTGAATTAATCCACAAACATACGTCGACGATATAGGCACGACTCGATCGAACGCATTTTGCTCCAGATAGCTCGACGTAATAATAGGATTAAACTCGATCGGCGAGTAATACGAACGTTAAGGTCTGCTAGTGAAAAACAAGATACTTTTTTTGTTGCGTTATTTTTTCTTTTTTCTTCTTTTTTAATTCTCTTCTTTCCGAACTCGCTGTCAAGGTGAGCAACTCACTCGGGCTTCTCCCGAGGCTAGTTGCATGCAAAGCCATAACGTTGTTGAGATACGACGCAGCTATCGAGATTTTTCATCGTGTAGATGATAGAAGTGGATATATACAATATACGTCTCGTCTATTCGTTGAAAAATACGTTTATTATACGGCTATATAGATATATGGGAAATATAAGTGTCGTAGGGACAATGACAATTCACATGACTTACAAATTGACGAGAGGCGATCATCGAGAAACTCGTGAGACACTATGGAACGTATCTCGATACATAAACGCTTCAAAGTCCATTTACAATTCCAAATAGATTCCTAATTCGAACGACTAGGTAACCGTGGAAATAATTTAATTCCTCGCTACCGCGTTCTCGTTGCATTTCTTTACGGATACGTAGTTTTATATTCAACCATAGAATTTGTGTCAAGGATCATCCTTGTCGTACCTTCGCTTATAGAATTTTGATTAAAATACCGATAACGTTTCTCGGTCACGATGGCGAGAGTATCGTTAGAATAAGATTTTCATTGATGAAATAATGAAATTAATTATGATAGAATGTTTGATTAATGAGGAATTTTTGTTTGTTTTTTGTATTTTGAATTTACAGACGGAGAGTGAATACTCGGTCGAGGAACAAGCGAGATTAACAGGCGCAGATGGAGGCGTCGATGAGACGTCTCCGGAGGACGAGGGTGGCTCGTTGTGCGAGTATCACGACATACCACCACCACCGGACGGTGGTTACGGATGGGTCGTCGTATTCGCATCTTTCATGTGTAACATGATCGTCGATGGTATCGCCTACACCTTCGGCGTTTTTCTCGGTGAATTTGTCAATTACTTCGGTGAGGGAAAGGGAAAAACTGCGTGGGTCGGATCGCTATTGTCGGGGATGTATCTCAGTGCTGGTAAGAAAATTCAACGGAATTCGTTTAGATGAATTAAAGTTAGATGGAATAATGACGAATGATCGAAGGAAAATTGAAATTTCTTTCCATTATTCCATCTGTAATGGAAATATAATTTAATCAATTGTTGATGATCCATTTGATAAATGAAAATATTTGTAGGACCGGTTGTGAGCGCTCTGACGAACAAGTATGGATGTCGAGCGGTCTGCATGGCCGGAAGTTTCATCGGTGCCGGCGCATTTATACTCTCAACGTTCTCGACATCTGTAAATATGCTCATGGTGACCTACGGCGTGATAGGAGGTGAGTAAACAACAACAGAAAAGTATCGAAAGAAATCTGAAAATTGTAAATCCATTGAAGGATTAAACGATCAATGTGTATAGATAGATTAAAGGATGTTTGAAAAGTTATCAGATCTATTGAAAGAAACGATATTATTTTGGTAGTGATGGCGAGTCACTATTTTCGTTTCTATTTCTCTCTCCCGGTCTATTTCTCTTATCCTCCTACGCAAAGAAACTTGATCAACGATTGTTATTTCAGGTATCGGTTTCGGCCTGATATATCTACCGGCGGTAGTGTGCGTCGGTTACTACTTCGAAACGAAGAGATCATTGGCAACGGGAATAGCAGTCTGCGGCTCCGGTTTCGGTACATTCGCGTTCGCTCCATTGGCAACGATGCTGCTGGAGGCATATAACTGGAAGGGAGCTAATCTGATCCTGGCCGGTCTGATTCTGAATTGTGCGGTATTCGGGGCAATGATGAGACCCCTCGAATATCCTAAGCAATCCTCGGTAAAGCCATTGTTACAAAGAATGGCCGAAGAGAAAAGATTTCAGATGGAACGCGGTAGCATCGGTGGCTCGTACTTCATGGTACAATTGCCCGACGGCTCCATGGAGAAGAGAATGAAAATGCCGATCAATGTCGATCCCGGTGTACATTCGAGTTTCAATCTAGATCAATTAGTGCCTGGTAAGCGATGATGGCGAACGAAAGAATAAGTACTTTTCGTCGTTTTAATTATAAAAATGAAGTTTCCGTTTCTAGCGCTTTCTCGATAAACTCTCTTTCCATGCGCCGATTATTCGGTCGAATTGCGTTATTGTTTATTTTTAAAAAGTAATATTAGTTACGATTGATGTATAACTCTAAAGGAACGCCTTTAACACCAGTACCGACCGTGCCGACTTTGCCAACGATATCGGAGGTCAAAGTGCAGGAGCACTCGTCTAGCGGTGCAACAAGTAACAGCGGTAGTCTGGATCAGCTCAAGAGTTCGTCCGTAAAATCGAAGAGTCGAAGAGCCATCGACGATGCCAAAGATACGAAAGATAGCTCCGACAAGCCCGAGAGCGAATTCAACAAATCGAACATGCCGAGAAACGCCTCTCAGCCAGCTTTCACTACTCATCATCAGGGTTTGCCAAAAAATGGCTCCGTACCGTTCTTCGATCGTATAAGGAAGACTAGCACCGGCGAGAGATACAAACCCAGTCTCAGTGCCATTAAGAATTCACGATCGACTCTTAATTCCAACGGTGATATAAGAAAGAGCTTACACCTGAGATTATCCAACAGCAGTATGCTGGGATCGAGAAACAATAATACTGAAGTCGATGTGAGTCTTTTTTATCACAGAATGAAAAATGAGAGATTTTTTGTTCAAAAGTGGAGAACTTTTAGTATTATTAATTTTTTTAGGATGGCGAGAGTATCACGTTTACGACGAGCAAGTCCAGTATGCCCAAGGAAAAACCTTTGATCGTTCGTCCACTGTCGCGAAAGGATATTTTCTATAGTGGCAGTGTCATTCACTTGCCGGAATATCAGAGTCAAAAGTCATTAGCTAATTATCGTCAGAGCGTTATATCATTGCCGAAATCTGTTCGTGGAGATGTCAGAGACGGTGACGTCGAGAAAGCCCCGCAACGTGAGTATAATCGAC
The DNA here is from genome assembly GCA_946811545.1 of Netelia fuscicornis. Lineage (NCBI taxonomy): Eukaryota > Metazoa > Arthropoda > Insecta > Hymenoptera > Ichneumonidae > Netelia > Netelia fuscicornis. Next base: position 5,152,595 of record OX328015.1, read on the forward strand.
GTAACTGTAATTAACATACAGATAGTTCGATTCATCGATACGTCAGGTATCACTAAGGCTTTCGCTTCTTTGATAATTAAGATTACGTTCGTATTTTGCAGAACCATTGTGTCCGTGTTTGGTATTACCAGAATCGTTTAAAGAGGCCTTAGCAACAATGATGGACATGTCATTGCTCAGAGATCCCGTGTTTCTGTTGATCGGTATAAGCAACGTATTTGGAATGGCAGGATTATATGTACCTTTTGTATACTTGGTAGATGCTGCGATCAAGGACGTAAGTAATCGAATCGTACGATAAAAACTTATTCTCTACGTTTCAACAAATAATATCTTCTTTTTAACTTTTTTTTCCTCAGGGTATCGACAAGAATTCAGCGTCTTTTCTTTTGTCTATTATCGGTATAACGAATACCGTTGGACGTGTGGCGTGCGGATACGTGGCAGATTTTCCTCAGGTCGATTCTCTACTTCTCAATAATATTTGCTTGGTAATTTCAACGATCGCCGTTGCCGCAACTCCGCTGTGCCATTCTTACGCGTCTTACATAACTATGAGCATTTTCTTCGGTATTGCGATATGTAAGTCTTGATACTGTGACTAACTTTGTCCCTTTGTTAAGACCAAAAATCACGTGTATTTCCACATTTTCTTTTAAGCCGGCTATATCTCACTGACTTCGATTATCCTGGTCGATCTCCTCGGCTTGGACAAGCTTACCAACGCTTTCGGTCTCCTGATTCTATTCAGAGGCGCTGCAGCGATTATCGGATCTCCTCTTGCTGGTACCGTTTACGACGCTACGGGAAGTTACAGTATTCCATTTTTCATGGCTGGTTTCTTCTTCTTCATGAGCACCATAACGAGTTTCATGGCGCCCGCGATGAAACGTTGCACAACGCCACAGGTACGAATATTATCGATAACTCGACCTTTCATTAACTCCTGTAATCTTTAATTATACAATAGTTCAATATTTCAATCGTAAACGTTGTGAGAATCAAGTTCCTCGGTTGACCAATGTGTAAAGCAGCCAGAAAATTATTTTCATGGCTGCTTTGACTGTCCCTTAATGCGTGACTTGATATTTCTCTTATTTCAGACTCAGCCTGTGATACTAGACACCCTAACGCCGATAGACGAAGACATCGAGGAAGAGAACGAGGATGATATACCAGAAATAATCGAGACAGCGCCTTCGCCCTCGGATCCCCCCGAGAAAGAAATCAAGCAGATCGAGTCCGTGTTGTAATTCGGCCAGATAAGAAAAATAATAGCTCTCTGTCTTGGGCCAAAACTACAAACTCCGAGCCACTCTCCAGATGTCCCAGGAGATTATATTTGTATCGGACGAACACGAGGTATAAACGCTAAACGATCTCTGTTATCCACCATTCGATAATAACGAAACTGAAGCACAACGTGTAACGACGATCGAATGGAAAATTCTTTCACATTGCGCGACACATAGACGTGTAAATTTGAAAATCAATCTCTCGAAAACAATGGCAATGTGTTATTTTTGTTCGTTAAACGAGCCAGCGCCAAGACTCGATGTGCTTTCCGCTTTTGGGGTGGAAAAATGTTTATTTGTCAGTGCTTTACCGCGATTATTTTACATTGCTAAATAATAGCAGGTCAAATTACTATTTAATTTCTTAAAAAAAAATAATATATGTAATGAATCAGTATCGATAAACACAGTATCAGGATAAATTGCGAAGGAAGAGTGACAAACAAACGCTTTTGCACTTGCATATCGACTAACAATGGAGATAAAAGAGAAAGAAAATTATATGACACGTTCGTTTTGGAGTTTAGATTAGTAAAAAGAAATAACAAAGAAATGAAATAACGCGTTGAACCGATCTGGAATCCGCGGCTAATTCATCTATTTTATCGTCGATCCCGACCCTAGCCCCCGTTTTTCCCCAACTCCCTCTTTAACATACGCTTGCATCGCGTTTGTGAAAAAAAAAACATCTATATTTCTCAAATTGTATGCGACAAATGTACATAAACATTAAGAACGATGAAGATAATAAGAGGCACTTTATGTGAATTAATGATTGAATATATATTCAATCGCCGCGATACGTGTGTAGTTCGCAGCCGCAGAGAATACTTGTCTTATTTCTGTTTTTTTTTGTAAATAATATTAAATGATTTGTAAAATAGCCGATAACAAAAATGCGACGCTAAGATTAGTTAGATAATTGTAATTCACTAATATGATTTCTTATACGCCGGAACGAGAGCCAAGTTGTCAACGTTCCAGAATCTAACTGACATAAATCAATTAAATATATATACATATATATATGTGTGTGTGTATATATATATTTACCTAGATTAACAAAAGGTATGAAAAAAGCTCTCGGTAGGTAAATTTGATTTAACATACGTTGCGAAGCTCCGATTAATATTCTCGTACACATACTTAATTACGATAAAAGGTAAAGAAAAGCAAAAAAAAAAAGGAGGAGGAGGAAGAAGATGAAAAAGCTGTAAATCTGTCTGTTTGCGACAGGTAGATTTATGTTTATCTAACTCGTCCCATTTTAGCGATGCCACCGTCTAGTTAATACGAGAGCGAAATAGCGTGAAGTAATTAGAAATAATTGTAGAAAGGAAACAAAAAAAAATGAAGCACACATCCAAAACACCGAGAGACACGGGAACAGAGACGACTCGATACACGCTTTTCCGTTTGTTTTTTTATTTTATTACACGATCTCCGATAAATAGCCGTACCACGGGAACGTTTTGAAATTAAAAGCTGCTCAATGAAGATGGCTGATTGTGAAAAAGAGGCATCGAACAGTCGATTTGCGAATGGTTACACAGATAGTTGAATATACATATGAATATTATATGTATATGTATATATCCTACGCAAACGACGTGTATACTCGCCTACAATTTTCCGTGCAAAGCAAAAAAAAGAAAAATAGGAAAAACAAAACATGTGACGGAAAAGCGAAACGATTATGTAGATGGACAAATTATTGTAAATCTTGTTGAAATCCGGATTGCACACAATGTACATATAGTATATCATACGTATATATATATATATATACATATATAAACAAAGATAATGAAGGAGTAAAGCTTGATTAATGACGATTTTATCATCGGCAATCGATGCATCGAATACGTTAGAAGTCGTATCGAGCCAAACGATAACCACTCGACGCATTATACATACAGGAGAGGCTCGAAGGATGGTCAGCCCACGATTTGCGGAAGACATATGAAAGAAAAAAACAGAAACGAGTTACAAAAAGAAAAAAGAAAATGAAAAAACAAATCAACAATATTGCTAATAATGTTGCATCTATTACCATTGGAAATTAGCGAGACTATACCTACGATAATAATTTGTATTTATATCTCGTTCACGCGCGAGGACATAACTATACGATATATACGAAAGAAAGAAAGAAAACAAAAATATTATATCGTTTGCGATAAATGAGCAAACATAATATAATAAGATTAATAACAATAATGCGGGGTTGACAAAGAGAAAAAAAGAAAACAAATGCACGCCTATTCGAAAGAGTCGCGCATACGTGCCAGCACGCCCTCACGTTGGTACTGAACCTGTTGAATTATATACTAGAGATTTCAGAATTATTAAATAAATAATTGCGCGCGCGCACATGTGTGCATGAGAGAGAGAGAGAGAGAGAGAGAAAGAGATATCATCGTGTGTGTTTTTGCCTGCCTGTGTTACTGTGTAGATAAGCGTATTCGTGCGCCTGTGTGTTCAGTGGCTTATTTTCTTTTTTTTCAAATGTACGTTATTAAAAAAAGAAGAAAAAAGAAAAACAAAACAAAAAAAAATACTAAAAACAAAGAAGTTATATTCGCGTAATGCACGCGTTCCTTAAGCAGAATAAACGAGAAGAAAAAGAAACAAGGAGAGAAAAGAAAATGCCTACGCGCATTGTTACACGCCCCAGTTTTGTGCATATGTTAATAATATATTATATTCATATATAAATATATATGTATATGTATATTTATATATAAATATATATATATACATATATTATACTACACGAGATGGTACAAAGAAGGACGAATGTATTGAGCGACGTTCATCGAAATTGAGGAGGAATTATGAATTTTTATTATCGAAAAAGTTGTTTCTCGTCTTTTGTCTTATTTGTCTTTTGGACGTTTTTCATCTTGTCCGTAACGTCGAGGTACGCGGCGTAAGAATTTCCCACGCGAGGAAGAGTAGCGTATCCGAGTAAGAGGAACGCAGAAATGGCCCCTGCTTTATCGAACGTGAAATTCTCTCGCTCTCCGATCCTTCTTTTTTTTTTATTATTATCGTGGTCAAATATTCGATTGGGTAATAACCATCGTAATTCAGCGACGAAAAAATCACGCTGACCTCGGAGTGAAAGGACAGAGCAACTTGGCTGAAATATATACCAACTACAGGTTAATATAGGAAAGAATTGAAAATTGTGAGGACAAGCTGCGGCGCTTCGTTGCTACAGTGGCGCTGTTGTTCGTGTCGGATTGAAAGTTAGTCTAACGCCACCTCGAAATTTCAAACGCGTTTTTTTCGCGTGTTATCGAACGGAATTCGTTCAAATTTTTAGAGGCGACGCAGAAAAATGGCAAGAATACGGCTGACTCAGGATTTTTTAAAAAGTGATGCGAATTTGCGGATATTTGCTGTTTTAAGTGTTTCCGGCTATGGCGGTGCGTTGGGTCAAAATCGAAAATCTTAAATTCCTACTTTTCTCGAAAACTCGTGCACTCATCTTTCCCTGTATTTTTCTATTATTTTATACGGATTGAAAATTGATAAAAAATGACAATTTCAATAATTCCAACTGAACTCGACAATTCGCAAATATGCGCTACGACTTTCCCGCGATCGCGCGTCGTGTCTGGCGACTGCATGACATTGACGACAGGACGAGAACCGGAGAGGTAGAGAGAGTGTACAGAACCGTGAAAGAGAACCAGACAGAACCGCGCCCCCCGCCATTCCTTTTAATTGCGTCGTTTCCATACCCCGAGCCAATACACATTGGCGCGTTTATTTCACGGTTAATTGCGTTTATAATTACATCACAGGTTCACCCACCACTACCACCACCATCATGTACCACAGAGTCGAGAAACTCGCGCACATATCCCGACGAATGGCAATTATGTTGATATAATTCCAGTTATAAACGAGTCGCTTTTGTAAGAGGTAAAAAAAATAAAAATGATCGTTTATCATCAATGGAAAAATTTCATTATACGAATCAACCTGCGCGTACCACGTTCCAGATTTTGTAGGCTAAATGTTTCGCGCGACGCCATGTCTATCGATGATTTACATTATTATTGGGAAAAAGTGATAATGATTCCCGACGAGACATAAATAATCTCAGAAATAATCGAAGCGTACGCGTAATTTGATCAAAATCAAACTCGAGCTTTATAAAAAAAAATAATTTTGAAGGTATTACAAAAATTATAATAACCTCGATGCATTATCGAACAAAAATTTCCCTCTGTTCTCATCCAAATATTCATATTTCTCGCGAACAAAATCCTTCGTCAGCGATGATCGTAAGAGAGACGAGAGAGAGAGTGCGTTGAGCTACGGAAATTGTAAAATCTTGGTACTCGATTGACCCGAGTGAAGCACCCTGCCCAACGACACGACGAGTACTAAAAGTACCTCGACTAAAAATAATTCATTCTCGATTTGCCCCGAGACACGCAAGTCCTTCGTGGGGGTAATAAAATATCTCTGGCAGCATGCCGCAAATTCCTACGAGTGAAATGAGTATCTAGTAACATCAAGGACCTGGCGCGCAAATTTTTTCTTCTTTTTCTTTCCATTTCCTCTCTTTTCCTCCTTCTCGTTTTTTTCTTTTCATTATCTCGATAACCAATACCATCGTCGCGACTCCGGTTTGTCAGGATAAAATTGAATGTCGTATTTTTCTTCATTCAATAAGGAAAACGAGCGGTGTGTGGCGCGGGTGAGACTCGCCGGTCCACGTACACTAACGCGCGCTCGCGTTCCAGCGTCAAGTTTATTTATTCCCGTCCCAAGCGTATCATACGCTTGACAAGAATAAACCTATCCGAACGCAACGATTAATTTTTCCTCGCTATTAATTAATTCCTTAATCCCAATATCATTACCAACAACAAACCAAAAAAAACCCCCCCCCCGAATTATTTACCATTCGCGAAACAACGAAACCAGACCCTCGTAAAAGAGAATAGTCCAACTTGCGGGTGCGCTCAAGTCGGTCAACTCTGAAAATGTTCGTCGCCCAAGAATACTTTTCCTTTTTTCTCGGTGATAAGAGCCTAAGAGAAGTAGGAAGAAACCTGGAACCGATCCAATCTCCTCGGATCGTCGACAGTTTGGTGTACGCATACCCGGCGTTTCAACGTGCGAGCAAAGACGGATTGAGATAGAAGCAAATACGAAAAGGACAGAGAGAGAGAGAGAGACCGAGATAGGGAAGAAAATCTTTGTTGCACTTACACACGCACTAGTGCGTTAGTGTCGCACGCGCCTCGGCAAAAGCTCTCCTCGTGAAAGTTCGCGCGAATCGCGCATAGCCCAAGAGAGGTCCCCGTTGATCGCGATATATACAAGCACGAGAGTTAAAACCAAGCGACGGGTACCACCTCGATGTTTCTCTCAGTGTCTCGGTGGTGCGTTCGTGGCTACACGACACGTCCCGGGGACACTCTCGCGTGGCTGTCTCTCCGGCCACCCGTCCGTGTGTATCTCGCGCTACGCACGGCTCACTGACGTCGTCGCTCCGTGCCGTTTGCTGCCCGCTACTTGCGCGGGCAAACCACGCGCGCGCCGCGTTATCGGGTGAGTTCTCTCCTCTCTCCGTCGGCGCGGCCGACGTTCCGTCGCGCGGGCGCGCACACACTGTCCAAGAGCGAGATACACGGACGTCCCGTGAGAGAAGTCAGTGTCTGTGTAAGTGCGCGGTTCCCTCGCTTTAACCGCGCCATAGAGAGCCTTTTGCCCCGCAATTTTGTAACCTTTTTTTTTTCTTCTTTTCGTCGCTCGCTCGCTCGTTCGTTCGCTCGCTCGCTTGCTCGCTCGCTCGCGCGCGCGGTGAGCCACCACGGGGACTGAGTGTAAAATCGCCCGCGCGCGTGCACGCACCGTCCGTAACTGACGGAGCCGCGGTTCTCTCTCGCTTTCCTCCGGTAAAACAAAACAACCAAATAACGACAAAAACAACAAAGAAAAACTCAAACTGACAATCTTCTTCCTCTTTACGTTGTTTGTTTGTGTTTATTTCTTTCACTTTTTATCCTCGTTTTCGTACAAACCGGCGTGTTTTTCTTTTTGTTTCTTCTTCGGCCTACGACGTATATACATGTGCGCGCGTGTAATCGGTTACGTGTGCTACGAATTGTGACGAGTTGTTTCATCATCGAGTGTTTCACGAGTGACGGAGAAAAGAAGAAATTTCTTTTTTTCAACGGAGAAAAGAGCGACCTTTTTTTCGGGCTGGACATCGACGCCCTCTCTACGCGACGAGTGAAACGTTTGTACAGCAGGTAATTTGTTTTTTCCGTATACGTGTAAGAACCAAAAGTTCTCGACGGATGAATTTATACCGATTTTTACAGCATCTCGTCTCTCTCTCTCTCTCTCTCTCTCTCTCCTTGGTCACTGCGTACTTTTGCTTCATTCTACGTTGTTCCTTCCGTTTTTTTTTCCTTTTTTCTTGTTTTATTATTTTTATTTTCATTCCGCGACGCATGGGGCGAGCGCGCACACGGACGCGCGAAGATCTCTCTGGCCGACTGGACGAGAGTGTCGACTCGGGGTAGGCTGCAGTACGGCGCTCTGTGTACCGCACACGAACCCACGTGGCCACGGTGAGACACGTGCGCGCGTCGATCTTCGCGTTCCTACGCTTCGTACGGCTCCCGTTTCTTTCATTTTTTTCTTTCTCTCTTTCTCACTCGCCACGAGGTTTATTCAACCGTTATTTACCCTGAAAATTTGATGTTTTTGTTTTTTTCCACTGTTTTTATTAACACGCATTATCTCACACGTATGGTACGAGTTTAGACGTAGAAAAACGTATTTTTCTTGGGATGGAAAGCGTCAATGAAATTCAAGAATTCAAGACATTTCGGATGGAAAAATATTGTAAATCGAGAACGAGATCTCTCTGTCTTTTACTGTCTTTCTCTCGCTCTTTCTCTCCCGCTCTTACTGAGAGTATCTGCTTCTCGTATACGTGGCGACGACCGGTTCGTTATGAACATAATCGCGACGCGATCGCGATCGCTCCAGACGCACCAACGCCTTTTCGTTCGTTCGGTGTTTTTTTTTCTCTCTCTTTCCTCGACCGTACCAGACGTATATGTATCTCTCAGTGGGTCTCCGGGCAATTCGATAACGAGACCCACCGAACCAAGGGAGAAGGAGGAAGAGCGAGAGAGGGTCCACCTCGAGGAAATACTAAAACGTGTCACGGTATATTTTTCGATAGAAGACGATAATACACGCCTTTTTTTTCGTCTTCTTCTTCCTCCACTTCTTTTTCTTCCTCTCACTTTCAGCGATCGTTCATTCACGCGTTTACCGGACGCAAAGTAAACAACGAATACAACAGGCGCGTAAATTAAACGAATATCGAAGTTGCCGCATCGCGACGGTATATTAACCGAGAGCGGGACATACATATGTATGATATTATAACTATGTACACAATGTGCGCGGGTGAGAGAGATAGAGAGCGCGAGAGAGACGGGGTAATGAGAGACAGGGGGCAACGAAGGTCACTCTTATTACAGAGAATCTGTAAGTGAAATGAAAGTAGCGATTGTTTTAATTTTTCTTCGCTTCTTTTTTTTCTTTTCTCTCTCAAACGCGTAACGTCACTGGAAACAAAAATAATTTTCGAATATAATTTCACAAAAAAAAAGGTTCACTAAAATCACGATAAACGGTAAAAACGTGCTCGTAAATTACGTACGAAATTTATGAAAGAAATTGCGAGTTCGAACGAAGTAGAAAAAAAAGAAAGAAGCGATACGAAACAAGCCGTAGTTTCTACCGAGCGTTTCTCGCGGGTTGAATATATGATGCAAATAAATCTGACTTGTGTACCCTCCTGACGCAATAGCCGAGCGAAGTAGAGCGATGATTTCTCGCGGAGGAGTGAGAAATATCATATTGGGAGTAAAGAATCTACGTATATTTTTATATTCTTGTTTCTTTTTTTTTTTTTTTTTAGGAATAAGAAACTTCTGGTGTCGTAGATCGTCGACTCGTAGAACTCGTTGCGCGGTCACGCTGTTGGTAAATATAGAAACGCGGCTGTTTCATCGGGGAAGAAAAGTTCCCCATATTTTCGCCTCGATTTGTAGGATTTATGCGTGTAGGTGGGCTTCTCTATATCTATGTATACGATATTAGATATGCGCCGGGACGATAAGAGCGGAAGAAAGCGTCCAGCGGACAACCGCCCCGGGGACTCGAAACGAACTTTGGCCGAGCACGTGCTATCCCTCGTTCGTATTGTCCAAACTATATATAGCGCAATAAATGCCTCTCGTTTCCTTCTCGCATTTAGCGCGAGATTACGCGAAAACGGCAGTCGGATTTGCGATACTTCTCGTGACTGTATCGGGATTATTGTTGTATGTATTCGTCTTTCTCTTTTTTTTGTCTCTTTATTCGTGTACTGTTGACACGTCGAACATTATTGTCGAGCGTCAGCGGCAGATGCAAGTCCGGGAGATATATAGAGACGCACATTGCCATGCGATAACGCTCTCCAACTCGGACGGAACAACACTGAATCATACTTTCGGCTTGGAATAATGAGCTCTTCGGCCTCAATCGAATCACTGTACAAAGCGAGACTCGGTATTCCTCGTATTTCCTGTTTCCTTTGTCCATTTTCTTACGATTCTACGAAGATCTTCCAGAAGTTTTTCTTCTCCAAAAGATTCTGGAATATTGGGAATTTATTTAGTTTGCACAAACGATAGGAGAGATTTGAATATTTTCTTTTTCGATAATTGTGTCGTTCGATAGAAATTTGAGAAATTATTTTTTACGCTAATCGTTATTGTCTCGACGTCGGATGAGTTTTTGGTAATAAGATATTTTCCCAAAGATTTGTTGGGCAACACTAATTTTTAAATTAAAATTAATCGGTTAAAATACAGTTTTTCAAATTATTTTTAATTTGATGAAGAATATAATGTTAAACTATAATTTTTTTAATTGATTTATAAATTTGCGACAAATTAATTTTTAAATTTAACTTAATCAGTTAAAATGAAGTTTTAAAAATTATGTTTAATTAAATGAAAAATATAATGTTAATTTGCAATTTTTTAATCTATCTTATAATTTTTTGAGACGAACTAATTTTTTAATTAAAAATAGTAGCCAGGACGATACGAAAGATTTTTCAATTTTGTGAAATAATCGTATCGACCGATAGAATTGTGGGAATGGCAGTTGCCATTCCCTCAAACTCAGACGAATCTTTGATAATAAGATATTTTCCTAAAGATTAGTTCGTAGACAAGATAATTTTTAAATTAAAATTAATCAATTAAAATGAAGTTTTTCTAATTATTTTTAATTTAAGGAAAATTATAATTTTAATTTACAATTTTATAACTTAACTCATAATATTTATAACTTTTATTATTTTCAAAGTTATTTCAATTTACGAAAGATTTAAAAAATTTTTCCAATAATCGTATCGAGCGATAGAAATGTGAGAATCTATTTTTTACACCAACCGTTATTGCCTCGACGTCAGACGAGCTTTGTTAATAAGGTGTTTTCCCAAAGATTCGTTCCACGAAAAAATTTGTTCGCGTAGTCACGACGACCGAGATAAGAGATTCGATAAAATGAAAAAAAAAGGAGAGAAAAATGAAAAAAAGTGGTTAATTATGTTTTGTTCTTCGAGTATCGATAAGACACGTCGAGAATCAATATACCTAGTGCACTGAGTATTCTCGCGGAGGCGTGCGTAAGAACGTTTCTTTTTTTCATTCCTGGTTATTCGAGAATTTTTTTTTGTTTTTTTCACTGTCTCGTTTCTTTTCCTGTTCGAGAGGAATCGGTTACGTAGGAGTAACGGGGACGTGATCAATCGCCGAACGGCTATTCACATAATCAAACTGATTAGGATAGACATCACGTGAGACGTACGTAGAGATAAAGATTGGGGGAGAGGCAAACGCCCTCCGTATCTCCTCTGCGATCGAATCGTTTTCTTTTTTACTTCTCTCTCTCTCTTTCTTTCTAACTTCTCCGCTCCGAATATCTAATAAATATCACAGACTGTCGAAAATCGAGTATTTCGGTGATCGAGCAGCGAGAGCCTACGTGGATATTCGCCAACAATATTTACAACGGGTCTTTCCAATAATCGACCGATTATCAAGGTATTCGCGCGATTCGTGTTTTTAACAATATTTTTGCGAAGAATTTGATTAACTCGAAGGATAATCTCTTCCAGTAGCCTCGTAATCGAAAAAAAATATTGAAAAACAATCTCCATCGCAAAAATTCGCTAATTTCCAAAAACGATCGAACTTTTTCCATTGACCAAAAACAAACAGAACAAAATAATAAATCGATACAAAACAAAATATCTCGAAAATGAAAATATAAAATCTTATCGAAGATTTAAAACGACATCGATCAAGTTTGATGAATAAAATTAGTCACCGGACGGCCGTGACTCACTTATACGATTTCCGGAAGGTCTTTTCGGGGATTCGACCGCGCGCGCATCTACGTTGCCTAAACGAATATTTACAGGAGCGATAGGAATTTCGAAACCGAAGTTTTTCCGGCGATCCTTCCGCAAGATTTTCTTGTTTCTTGTTTTGTTTATCGGGGCGGGAAGCAACGGTGGGGTCACGTCGAGTACAAAAAGCGATCGCTCCATCGTGCTTCGCGCCAGTAGAAATTTGTAACTTAGAGAACGCAGAAGTTACACACGCATAGAGAAAGAGAGAGAGAGAGAGAGAGAGAGAGAAAGAGGCGGAATTAGTGAGTGAGAGACACGAGAAGTTTCATTTACAGCTGTCACGCTGGTTGCTTGTGTCCCAAGGCACATAGAGGCCCCGCGGTACACACCGCGAGTGATATTCATCGACGACATCGAGAGAGGAAGCCGTGCGCGCTCGGGCGGTCCCGATGAGTGTGTTGAAACAGTCTGGCACGAGAGGCCGAACTCCGCGCGAATAACCTCCGGAATTTCGTGGGTGTGAGTGTATGCGCGTGCGTGTAACCCGCGTGTATTCGCGCGCGTGTATGTGGGTGCGCGCGCACGGTGAAGGCAACGAGGCGACACCTGAATTACCGTTTTGTGTCGTTTTTTTTTTCTTCTCTCGATTTTGTTTCCTCTTCTTCGCAGACTCACGTGTCTCCCTGGGTCAGCGTGGTGAGTTCTCGAACCCCGTGATACAACCAAAATTTGGGTTACCGGGACTGTAATTTCCAATAATTTATCACATCTTTGTATAAAAATGTAAATAGCGATACGATAAGATAGAAAATTATGGGAGATTCGAGACGAATCATGAAATTTCGTATTCGACGAATATTTTCATTCAACTTTTCTATCACCGAGGCAAAAAGAATTTCATATTCTTAGCGAATTGGATAACGGGTAATTGTGCTAAAAGATTTCGCGAGAAATTTAAGCGCGCTTCTTATCACGTGTTCCTTGCTACAACGATAGCTTCGTAAATTCGTCCATCGATTGAAAAGGACGATGAAACTTGATAGTCATTGATTGAAAAAAAATATAAGAATTCGATAAAGCAAACATATTTTCTTAATTGATTTTGATTTTATCAATTTGATTAATCGTCGGGATTTTCGGAAATGAGATTAATCTCTATGTAAAATTGCTCTTGGAACGATGTATGAGAGATGACCCTCGTTATCTCCCCTTCTCGCCGATTCGTCGATTATTTTCCTCGTACTATCAAACGATGATTTTCTTTTTACGTCTTCCGTTCGCGCGCTCGCCAAACTCAATCGGGATCTTTATTATCCGCAGGCATCCTCGCCCGGAGGGGTCCGCACAATTATTTTCTCGGAAGAAAAGAACCCGATTTTACTCCCCTGTGTGTCGGCGCTCTTCTAGTTAAACGTAACTACTTCGAACGATTCAATTCGCTGAATACTTATACGCGTCTAATCGTTTCTATCTCTCCGGTGGCAAGCTCTCACAATCACTCGTCTCGGACCACCGTATAATCGACAAATTCCTGAGACGATAGCGACTTGAAAATCTTATCGGTCGATGAATTTTGCTTTTGTTTTTTTCCAATTTTTTTTTTTCTCTCGTTTTAATTTTGTCGTTCTTCAAGCAGATTATCGGTTTATATCGGGTATCTGACGGCAATTGGGCTATCGGAATTTCGTCGATCGGATAAAAATGTAAAAGGTACTCGCGTACCTCGGGCTTCTCGCTATCTCGTCGACGCGTGTCGACACTCAGGGCCCGGGAGGAGGTCGCGAGGAAAAGTGCGGCCCGACCTTGAAACAATTCGACGGTTTAACAAAAATTTGTTTATCTTTACAAACGACGGGAATTATCGAATGCGGTAGGTAATTAAATGGGAATAGAATTTTGGATAATGACTTTCATAATTTCGTCGACTCGGTGAGACATAAATTCTTCGAGAACGAAATGTCTTTCTCGACGAGACGGAAAGAGGATTTTCGTTCCTTACGCTCGTAATTTTACCCTCGCAACGCTCGGGAGCTTGTGAAATAAATAATGAAAGAAGACACAAAAAAAGAAGTCATCGTTATCGAGTTATCATTGTGGCTGAAACGAGATTGTGAAATGAATTAATGCGAAAATTTTCCGCGTTTAAAACCGTCTCGTTACATAATTCTCTGGGGAATATTATCGAGCGCGATTCATATTTATCGATCGATCTGTTCTCTGACGAAAGCGCAATACCGCGCTGATAACCGCATGTTGAGCGAAACGGAGATAAAAGAAAGAGGGAGAGAGAGAGAGAGAAAGAGTGTGTACCGGACGAAAAAAACGTGACACAGTCTTCGATATTAGGACTGATTTAGACGAGGGTCAGGGAGGTCGGCGGTGTAACAGCGTTGTACGGACAGAGAGTCAAGGTCTCCTGAAGTCTTTTTATCGAAGTGACAAGAGCAAGAATATAAGACCCGAGAGAGAGAGAGAGAGAGAGAAAGTGTGATTGAGAGAATTTTTTATACGGCCCACTTCGTGGCTTCACGACCAATGATTCTTCGGCGTGACGCCAGTCGGGACGAGAGAGCGAGAAAGACGAAATTATAATCAGCTTCATCTCCTCTCTGATTTTACCCCCCCTACTTACCCCCTATGACGTGCAAATCCGACGATCTTTTATAAGATAGCGATAAAATGCAAAAAAATATTGATTCACGTTGATTCGGGGTTTTCGAACTCCACGAATCGATTATTTGTCCGCTTCCTTTCCTCATCCACTGGATATCCGCCAGTATGAAAGTTATTTTGAAAATTTCCTTTAAAATTGTTTCATTAATTCTCGCTAGTTAGACGCAAGGATTGTATATGGTTGTTTGTCATGGTTGTTGAGTCTCGTTGGAATTTTGAGAATTTAAAAATTGGGAAATGATTGTAATAAATTTTGTGTTTAAATCGAGAGTTTTAGATTGATTTTTTTGAATCGGAGATATTTCGTTTGAATTTATTTTGTAATTTGGAGGAAGTAAAAGAGAACGTTTCGGATACGCGAATAAAATGTCGAGGGGGTTCGATGACACGAGATTCACCCAAAAATATTGTTCACCGAGTGCAACAAAGAGCTTGGTACACAGAGTTCACGCGACCTCGCGATCGCAACGATACGTGGCAACAACGATAGATTTATTTTTAGCTGTTTTCGATTCCGTGCATCTTCCAAGCAAATTTACACAAACGAATCTATATATTTGCAAACGTTGCAACGTTTCCTTCGACTTCGGTATTCTTATCTCTTTTGTACTCAGAGGACAAGAGAGAGAGAGAGAGAGAGAGAGAGAGAGAGAGAGAGTGAGAGAGAAAGAAACAGATTGATTGGCGTGGTACAGATACTTCGCATGCAGTTTGCACTGACGCTGTTTTTATTTTTCATTCTCTTCGATATTTGCTCAATTTATCTACTGATAATTTAACCCTGTTTCTTCTTTATGCTCAATCAATCTGATACGAACATAGATTTTTTGTAATCGGGCCAAACACGGATTGTAGAAAAAAAAAATAAACTTGAAGAACTTTTCCAATCGAAATCGACGCTTTTTTCCCTGGTGATTATTCATTGTTGATAGGAAGGATTTTTGTCTAAATACAATGTTCATTTATATTTTCCAAAATCAAAGTGGATCCAATTATTCATTCTTAAAGAAATCATTTTTTGATTTAATTTTCGTGACATAAATACTGCCAAAAATTTATTTAAATTGACTAAAAGTACTTTGACGGTCGAGAAATTTGTTTTGCGAATGAAAATGGGCTAAGGTGCGTCATGAAAGGATTAATTTTTCTGAAAATTGGTCGTGTCACAATTTTCTTAAGGAACATAGTTCGCTAAAGACGTGTGAATTTTGTTGAATTAAATTAAACTCTAAAAATGAAAAAGAAAAATCGAAACCGCCCTCCGGCTTTAAAGTTTCATAGGACGGTGCGTTCGCGAGGGCGCCTCGATCTTTACTGACTGTGAATGACAGAGGAAATATCCCGGAGAGGAGGTCGGGGTTGTCCCGCTCGCGGGGGATTCGAGCATCGAGGCCTTCGCGCCTCCCGCTCGGCTCAAAACCGAAGAATCATCGTCGAGGCGCCGCATCGCTTTGCCCCGATGCGCGATAATGAAATTCGCTTATTTTCGTTGGTTTGTTGGAAGTGTTCGATAAAAAAGAAAAAAAGAAGAAAAAAAAAGAAAGAAACGAAGGAAAGAATTATTCTCCTCGATCACTCGCGCATTTGCTTGTGCTTAAGTACCGAGAGGGAACGCACCCGTGACTCTCGTCGCAGCTTTACGCGGGCGTGTGTGCGACACCGTTTCAATCTTCTCTCGTCTCTCGAACGAAACGACCGTTTTCTTCTTCTTCTTCTTCTTCTTCTTCTTCTTCCTTTCATTAATTAATATTCGCGTTAATTACATCCGCGCGCAATTTTTCTTATTAGTTTTTCTTGACCACATCCTTATGGTTCATTGATATATCGCGAAACGACAGCTGTGTTTCAACGCGATTAAACGAAAAATAAATAAATAAAAACGAAAATATCGTTTCGAATCAATTTTCGTAATTGAGTTACGTTTTTTTTCTTCTTGTTTCTTCTTCTGGATAGAGAGCAAACACGGGTGAGAATAAAAACGCATTTGATGCACCGGCGCTGGTGCTCGCAGCCGTTTTGGTAAACTCGTTCACAACTGTATCATGGCACCCTCGACCGAAAACAAGAGCGATTGCCGTGATTCATCAACCCAACGAAATGGACACTCGACACCGAAAACCGAGGATATCCAGCTCGAGGATTGTAACGACAATAACAATGAGGCAAGTTACTTTATATTGTGTGAAAGTATTAATGAAATTTTACATGTTCGATAATTTTGTTTCCTAAAATTGTGAGAAAAATCAAATTTATTTTGTTAAAAGTAATCGCGTTTTATTAAAATTCGTTTTATTATATTAGAATTAATTTTATTTTATAAAAATTGATTCTATTTCGTTAATAGTAATTTTATTTCACGAACAGAAAATACTATTTTTCAAATTTATCTATTTGATTTTGTTAAAAGTAATCGCGTTTTATTAAAATTCGTTTTATTATATTAGAATTAATTTTATTTTATAAAAATTGATTCTGTTTCGTTAATAGTAATTTTATTTTATCAAAATTAATTTTATTTCACGAACAGAAAATACGAATTTTCAAATTTATCTATTTGATTTTGTTAAAAGTGATCGCGTTTTAATAAAATTCGTTTTATTATATTAGAATTAATTTTATTTTATAAAAATTGATTCTGTTTCGTTAATAGTAATTTTATTTTATCAAAATTAATTTTATTTCACGAACAGAAAATACTATTTTTCAAATTTATCTATTTGATTTTGTTAAAAGTAATCGCGTTTTATTAAAATTCGTTTTATTATATTAGAATTAATTTTATTTTATAAAAATTGATTCTGTTTCGTTAATAGTAATTTTATTTTATCAAAATTAATTTTATTTCACAAACAGAAAATACGAATTTTCAAATTTATCTATTTGATTTTGTTAAAAATGATCGTGCTTTATAAAAAATCGTTTTATTATATTAGAATTAATTTTATTTTATCAAAATTAATTCCGTTTTCGTTAATAGTAATTTTATGTTATCAAAGTTAATTTTATTTCACGCCATAAAAATACGAATGTTCAAATTTATCAATCTTACAAGTGGCCGATTGCTCGCCGACCACTATTACCCCTCGTTCCAGACCTCGCACGGGTGATAACTTACAAACGGCATTATTTATTACAAATTGAACAACCGGTTGGTAACCACGATGCATTTTTGCATTTTAACGAAGCAGCTATTTTATTATTATTCGATCATTCCATTTTCGAAGAAAATTTTTACAAACGAGTCGCGACGTGACTCGATTATTTTTGTTTTCGAGAAACATACTCGCGTACTTTGATCTACACGTGGTTATTGTATATTAATTATTGATAAGCCATAAATCGACCCTGTCCAAAGAATTTTCATCGCTTCGAGCGAAATTTATCTCGCGTCGAACGATGAATAATGCAAATGGAATTTCCTCCGGGACAAGTACAATTGTTTTCGAAGAAACAAAAATACGATTATTATCGTTACGATATTCAAATTAAAAACAACGAAAAGAGAGGAAGGAAATATATCTTTTCTCGAACGCGATTGTCGATTGCGATATTGTTATTGACACCCTCGGGTCCGCGCGTTTCATTAAATCTTGCGTTTTTGTTTATGACACGAGTGTCGTGGATACATCGGATGGTAAAAGTGTTAAGAAATCACGAGCAATCTCCCACTCGTTCATTTTTCCCACGACGAACCAATGTTAGCCTTTGGATTTTGCGGTCTTTGCCAATCGTGCCAATATTCATAAATACATACAAGCATAGATTGCCATTGTAGGTCACAATGTTATCAAGCGAGAAAAATATGTACCAACGCGTTGGTCTATGACGACTGTTTTATTGGTTTAAATTTTTTGAAATGTTGACACCGAGCAGAGTATCGAAGTGGAGATGGTCGTACCACCGGATGGCGGATGGGGATGGGTGATAGTTGCCGCTTCCTTCATGTGCAATCTCTTCGTCGACGGGATCGTCTTCAGTTTTGGTATTTTTCTAAATGACATCGCCGAGGCTTTTGGCGTTTCCAAGGCTCGAGTCGCCTTCGTGGGATCCCTTCAAACGGGATTTTATCTTATGGCCGGTAGGTTCGTCGACGACGAGTTTTGGGTGGAAGAAATGTGAAACAAAAATTCATGTTTCGACAAAAAAAAGAAAAGGGAAAGAGAAAATGACGACCGGACCGGTATATATAGACACTTTTTTTTAAAATACTTTGTTCTAACCTGACTTCCAACTTTTCCACTCATTCTTCGCCGACTATCCTTTTCTCTTTATCCTTTCGATTTGGGAATTTTTTTTCCATGACGTCGAGATTGGAAGAGACGCGAACAGACTGTTTTTGAAATTGTACAAAATATTTAGCTTCCGTAATCGCGCGGTGATAAAATAAAAAAAGAACAGAAGATGGAGAGAATAACAACGATTCGAGCTTGCGATAATGATAAAAATGTGTTGAAGCGTCTAAGGCTAATTACTCGATAGATTCGTAATTACTATTGACGTCGTAATCGAATTTTTTCGATTCGTCTATAATTAGCTCGTGTTTATCGTCGTGAACCGAGTTATCAGTTTTGTCGTTTAAAGACTCCGGTCGATACGACGATCGTTACAGGCTGATCAATTTAGAGGCGTCATTATGTAATTAATTAGGCTTTTGTATTTTCACTGGGTAAATGAGTCGAAAATTTAATTCGGCTTGGATCAAGAATAACGTTGAGAATTTATTTCTGATGTTAACATGAAATTAAAATATGTCTAATTGTCACATTTCATGTGTTAATCGAGTTTTTTTTTTATTATTTTGCAGGACCTTTCGTTTCGGCATTAGCGAATCGTTATGGATTTAGACTCGTCGCGATATTAGGAAGTTTTATAAGTTGCGGAGCTTTCATACTCTCGTACTTCAGCTGGTCCATCGAGTACATGTACATATCGTACGGTGTCTTGGGTGAGTTAAAGATTTTTTGATAATTATTTTTCAAAATATTAATCCAAAAATGTTCGAAAATAAAATGTACATATCGTATGGTGTCCTGGATGAGTTAACGCTTTGTGAATAATTAATTTTCAAAATATTCCTTCAAAAATGTTAAAAAATAATAGTACATATCGTACGGTGTCTTGGATGAGTTAACGATTTTATAACGATTGATTTTCAAAATATAGCTCCAAAAATGTTCAAAAATAAAATGTACACATATCGTACGGTGTCTTTGATGAGTTAACGATCTTTTAATAATTAATTTTCAAAATATTCCTCCAAAAATGTTCAAAAATAAAATGTACATATCGTACGGTGTCTTGGATGAGTTAATGATTTTTGAATAATTGATTTCAAAATATTCCTCCAAAAATTTTCAAAAATAAAATGTACATATCGTACGGTATCTTGGATGAGTTCACGATTTTTGAATAATTGATTTTCAAAATATTCCTCCAAAAATGTTCAAAAATAAAATGTACATATCGTACGCTGTCTTGGATGAGTTAACGATTTTTTAACATTTAATTTTCAAAATATTCCTTCAAAAATGTTCAAAAATAAAATGTACATATCGTACGGTGTCTTGGATGAGTTAACGATTTTTTAACATTTAATTTTCAAAATATTCCTCCAAAAATGTTAAAAAAAAAAATGAAGATCGTTAATACGTTAAAAAATTCGATCCCATCCGGATTTTCATCCGCGTCACACATTTTCGCTCACGAGTCTCGTGATATCTCTGGCAATCGTCGTTTGTTCGATCATCCGAGATATTTTTATCTCCCTCGTTACTTCTTTTTCTTCTTCTTTTCATTGCTCAACGTAATTAGGATAGAACATGTGTTTTGCAGTTACTTGGACTGTATCGCCCACCTCGAACGAATTTAACAACCGTCACAATCACGCGTTTCTATCTATCTCACCGAATATTTCTTACCCTCTTGCGCTTCAAATTCCGATAAGATTATTGACGCGAGAGAACGCGAGACTGTCGAACTCATCGAGGCCAAAATATTCCTAAATGTTAGTATTATAAAGTGCGAGTCGTGTATTTAAATATAAATAACGTGGATGAGAGCGGGAGAGGGGGAAAAGAGGAAAAAAAACGAGGAATTCGTGAAAGAGACAGAAACGAAATAACCTTGAACCTAACAATCGCGAGCGCGTGTTTGTAATTAACAAAACGTCTATTTTTATGTATCCTCTTTTTGTACGTTTATTCTTATTTGTTCTTCTTATTGAAAATTTCTAGGGGGCATCGGAGTGGGTCTAATTTATGTCCCGGCTGTGATAACGACGGGTTTCTATTTCGAAAGATGGCGAGCACTGGCAACGGGAATAGCGGTTTGCGGTTCGGGAATCGGGGCTTTCGTACTTGCCCCGGTCTCGGATTTGCTGATAAAGCAATTCGGCTGGAGAGGTGCCCTACTTTTTCAAGCTGGTCAGTTTTTCTAATTTTTTTTTTCGAATAACGAACAAGAAAAAGTCCGTTTCTTTCATGAGGTGACATGATTTTTGCTAAAGTTTATTTTTGAAATTAAAAAATTTTGTTTTGCTTTATATTTAGGAATGTTGCTGAACTGTGCGACATTTGGTGCAATGTTCCGTCCACTAAAACCTACGAGAATCAAGGTGAAGCAAAATCAGGCGCCACAAGGAGCGGAAGTTAAGGTTCCCTTGATGGGCAAGGGAACTTCTACGAATTCTCTCCATGCCAATCAACCGATTAGGAATCGTTTCTTCGGCACGAACAACAATACGGAATATCCGACCGCTGCTCAACTTCTCAGCAGTCATCCCGATATCGCGAAGTAATTACAAGACACAAATGTTTGAATTAAAAATTATAATTTGTAATTTTGATTTCGAGCAATTTCTTTGTTTTGATTTATTTAATATTTTTTTTGTAATATTTGCTTCTGTCGAAAATAGCGCTTCGATGCACTCGTTGCACCACGTAGAACCAAGATTGGAGAAACAGCTGAGTACTTCGGAGAAGAGATTGTCCGCACCGATATATCCAGATTCCGTGGTTGTCGCTGGTGAAGAGATCAAGTCCGTGGAGGAAGAAAATAATCTCCTCAGTGGGGATCTAGAACGACTCAATGGAAGAATACCCACGGTGAGTTTGGAAAATCGGATTTTCTAAGGTTCATCGGATATTCATAGAAAATTATTTCTGATCGTCGAATTATATTTTAGAAATTTGGAAGAAGAGTCCAAAAATCTTTAAAAAAAGCAATTGTCCCATCATAGTTATACTTTCTTTATGTGAATATTACCAGCCGAAAAGCTGAAGAACTGTAAAAACCTCATCATTTTTCCAACTTTTGCAACCCGACGCGAATCCCTCCAATACAACTTTGAATTGATAAAAAACATTTATAACCGAAACGTTTTTATCCCGTTACAGATACGCAGGCATACAATTAGCGGTCGTAGACTCGGTCTCGAAGAGGAAAGTCAAAAGTCTCTGAGAATGATCAATAAACGAAATTCCGCTAGTCGAGATCCTCAGAGGCCTTTCTACAGAGACGATATATTCTATGGTGGTTCCCTCCATAGGTTACCCCATTACAAATCCCAAGTGAGTATTTCGTGTCCCTTTTGATTATTAAATGTCCCTGTATGTCTTCAACTCTACTATTTCAGTTTATATAAATTTCCGATTTTGAGAACAAACTTGACATCTTCTTGTTTCGAGTACAAACTCTCTATGTATGCTAATTTTCCGAACTTCGTTAAGCAGCTGTCATCAGTTGGTTATCACATGTCGGTGACACGTTTGCCAACGACGAAAGACGTGGAGGAGGAGGAGAGCGGAAGTTGTTACATATGTCCCGAGAGCGTGAGACGAATTCTGACGACGATGCTGGATCTGAGCCTCCTAAAGAGTCCATCGTTCCTCATACTTGCCATAAGCGGTGGTCTAACGATGATGGGATTCTACACTCCGTTTATGTACCTTCCTGGTAAATACCTCCATCGTGTCAAAACTAGGTTGTCGCTACATGGCCACTAAACGTCCGACGATAACTCGACTGATTATACAGATAGAGCAGTGGCTAACCAGTCGGTTAATAGCTTTTCAATTAACTTTCCTAACGAGTTTTCCCATACGTCCGGCAGATCGTGCTCAACGCAGTGGAATCGATCCATCGACCGCTATGTTCCTCGTTTCTGTAATTGGTATCGCCAACACCATCGGTCGTGTCGTTTGTGGAATCGTCAGCAGTGTGCCTGGTGTCGATGCTCTCCTTATCAACAATATATTCATAAGTATCGGTGGAATCGCGACAATGTGCTCCGGAATCTCACCTACGAAAGAATATCAGTTCTTTTACGCCGCCAGCTTTGGTCTGAGTATATGTAAGTACTTGAACAATTGTTTAAGTTAGAAGCAATAGCCTAGTTAATTAATTGGTTGATCCAGGCAAACGTTCACTTTATAACTACGTCGAAACATCGATACTTGAATATTTTTACAAGCAAGCATACATTTTAGTAGCTACCGCGAGGGGAATACATTAATTAACCAGTTCACTCAAGATTCTTTCTTAATTCATCTAACGTCAATATCTATTTTATCCCTGCAGCGGTCTTCGCTTCGCTCAGATCGATAATCGTGGTTGATCTCATGGGCTTGGAAAAGCTCACCAACGCTTTTGGCCTCCTTCTACTATTCCAGGGTTGTGCAGCTGCCGTAGGCGCACCGCTCGCAGGTAATTTAATAATAACGTGGCATTTTCGCCGTAACGAAAGAACACGAAACTATACATTTTTCTTCATTCTTCTTCAACACCCAGGTGCCTTTATGGACGCAACAGGAAGTTACGACGCTTCGTTCTACATGTCGGGAGCATTAATTCTCCTGTCGGCGATAATTTGTTATCCGCTTAATCGAGTCAACGAGTGGGAGAAACGACGGAACGAGGGTAAAGTCAAGGACAGTTCCGAGTCATGATACATTAATGAAACGAAGATAAGAGGTGGATGATATCCCGTTCTATCCACTGTGCCATTGTGGAGACGAAACAAAAAGAAAAAAGAAACATACGAAAAAACGAAATCATATCAAGAAACGTAAGACTGCGTTTATGCGTTTTGTGCAAATTGCGAGTATCGCCCTATGGCGATTATTGTTAAAATCATATACGCGCGATTCATTTAAACGAGACCTCAGGGAGAGCGTCAAGGACGCGTCGAAGTGACAAGATTCCGATTGCTCACCAATCGATAATAGCTCGCTCTCGCGTCGTAACGCGAGAGAGAATCGTGAGAAAATGAATTGATATGCATTTTTCTAATCGTCGTTCGAATCGTTATAGATCTCTTTGACTTCCATACTGAAAATGATTCGACCGCGACGATTCTACGTAACGCAAGTACGTTCGCACGAGTGCCAAGATGTTTAAGAGGCGAAAACAAATGTTGAGTTTTGCGTAGAGATAGCGATATATGCGAAAAGTCACCACAGTTTTTATACATCAATCGTGTTTATTCACAAATCGATATAAAAATCTTTTTATCCATACGTTCATTAACCGTTTACAGAAAGAAAAAAAAAACCCGTAATCAAATTTTAGTCGAGTCACGATAAGATTTTTCGTTCCATCGTAAAATCATTTATATCGCCGTATTTATTTCGACGAAACAAAATTTGATCACGGTTAGACATTCTTTTAGCATCAATATACAAGAATCTAATTGTTAACATTGAATCAAACTATTTCTCCGCGCGCATTACAGCGGAGCGACAAAGTGGAGAAAGTATTTAGACGAAAATGGCTAATCGTGTTTGAGAGTTAGTTTTTAAGACGCGAACAAGTATGCGTGTAGCTTGTGTCAGCGTGTGTATGTGTTTGTGTCTGTGAATGTATATGAGCGTGCCTTACTTTTAAATGTGCCTAAAGCGAGAAAATAACGATGTGATATTGCGTTCGCAAGCAATTTTCATTGAACTTCGAAAAAGCCAGTCATTTTCACGATTGACTTGCCAATTTCGATCGTTGGTTGTTTCTTTCTTTTCGTTCTAATTTACAATTGTCGTTGATATAAGTGCGCTGTACCTAAAAAAAGAAATGTAAATTTTCGATCACGTCTCACCCACATCCACACGATATATAAATATCGCGCGAGCCGATTGAGTATTCCGTGATCGTTGACCCCGTAAAACACGGGTGTTCTTCGTATCCGAAGGATTTTAAACAAAAACAAACATAAAGTAAATCATCCGAACAATGCGACATCGTTCGAGTCGTTCTCGTTTTTTCTCGTTACGTACGCGCGTCTCCTCGCACGGGTTTTCCGCTTTTCTCGCGAGTCCCGATAAGCCGTTAGCTTCTTGCTTGCATTCCCAAAACGAGATTCGACGAGTGCGCTCGACACGTGGCGTTTTATCGGATCTCATATTGCGAAGTGCCGAGGTTCGAAATATCGTTCGTAACGTAATACGATTTAATATATTTTCTTAAAACTAATAAGGAAAAAGTCCCGTCCACAAAACGCGAGACTTTTCGAATCTCGTTATCGCACGGAGATTAATAAAACAAAAAGAAAGATCACGAGATGAAAAAAGTCTCTTTATCGAATTGAATCGTCGATACGACGTAACTTTATTCGTTCTCGCACGTGTTTCCTCGCAGCGCCGAAACTCACGGTCTCGATTACGCGTATTATATTCGCATCTATTGCGACGTCGAATGTATATTATCTATTTTTATAAGAGTAGATTGTAAATTTTTTTTTTTTGAAAAGCTCGTGGCTCGAATCAAAAATAAAATACGTCTCGCACACCCGTGATGACGTATCAAGACGAATAATACGGCACGCTGTGTGTTCAGGTGGATCCGATTGCGTCACGATGAAAACAAATAGACAAAACTACGTCACGGTGAAAACAAATAGATGAAATATCGCGTTAGAATTAATCGTTAAATCTCGCGATAAATAAAATTATTTCCTTTTTTTTTTAAGTGTCTTTATCGATTATACAAAGACCGTGGCAAAACTCTCGAGCGTTCTTTAAAGCATTTGTCTCAATGACAATAACGAGACTTCTTTCATTACACAGTTGTTAAGGCATGTCGTCACGCAAACGGTATTGTTCGACTCTCAGTGCAATAAATTATATCGTTATACAAAATCGACCCGAGATAATATATATATATATATATATACATATGTATACAAAATCATTAGTAATTTTAGTAATAAATTTAGGACCGCTTAGTGCCAACGTGTGTGTATCTATCGATAAGTAAACAACATATCTCTTTGCTATCGCATACTCAAGAATGCAAGAATTAAAACGAAACGCAGCAGCCCGACAATAAAAATAATGTTCCTGTTCAGTTTAGACAAGAACTTTGATAAATGGTCGTACGTGACTCGTGTGCACGTCTCGCGAAGCAATTTGCGTCGTTAGAACCGTTACTGAAAAAGTAAAAGGATATATTTATATGTATAGATAAATATATATATATATATATATTGTTTGTAAATAGATTGTCATATCTGTACCATATTTACTCGGTCTAATTTCTATATTTAAACGAGATGGACCACTTTTGCTCAATTATATCGTTCCATAACGTGATTTTATCACGTCCTAATTTCTTAAAGTCCTTTCGCTCCGACCGCAACGAAGCCGCATTGAAAAACTGTAATTAGAATCGTTAACAATGTAAATCCTGTGCATTTAAATAAGGTGTGAATAATTTTGAAGTAAATAAAAAAAGATCAACATTAAACAAACATGGTGGATTTCTCTTAGACCCCGATCGTTACTTATTAGAATATTTTGTAAAATAGTTTTATTGCTATATAAATTCTGAATTTATCACTTTTTCCTTAATATTTTGATTCGAAAGTTTTACAACTATGGATCGTTGGAAAGAGCTTTTCAATAATACTCACGAGAGCAACGAAAAATACTTAAAGATTGTGAAAAGCTAAACCGGTACGAGTACAAGACTCTATAGTCGATGTTCCGCCTGTTGCTGAATGAATAAAGCTACATATAACGCCACAGAATGTCGTGAGAATAACTGCATGTATCAAGATACGCTACGACGATAGGGGGTACGAGAAAAGAGTTTCTCGTGTCGCACGGTTCTTGACTTCGAGTAGGAAAAGCTTTCAAGCCGTTGCGATTATCTCTTGGCCCTGCAATCGCGCCGGGTGGTATATCTATAACGGACGTATACAGGCAAGGTGGTTACCGCTGGGCTCAGGCTCCCCTGGCGGCCGCAAAGCCACACTAATTAACCCAAAAAAAAGGATTCTGCACGATTAATCCGTACGATTATCCACGACATGAACGTGTTTATTAAAATATTTCTAAAGTTTTATCCTCCAAAGTTCCATACGATCATAGGCGATAACTCCTCCGACCCTGCAAGATTGCAAATTTTCAATCTTAAAGCTCAAAATGATGCGAAAACTTATCATATTAGTCGTGCTCCTACAATAGCCGTGTAATCCTTTACCGACGTAGCGTTTCATCGATAAATCTCCCTTTCTATTATGATGGAGAGATGAAAACAAGAGGACCAAAAAAAAAACTCGTTCCTCCTACAAGATTTTGGCCTCTTCGTCGTTCCATTTCGCCCGAGAGCCAACGAACACATGGACGTGCGCTTGGTGGTGAAAAAGAAATGAAATGAAAAGAATGAAAAAAGAAGAAAAAAACGTTGCATCGTATTCATGCCAGAGAAAAAGTTACTCACAAGTTCGTTACACGTTCTTTTGGGTTATGGCCCGACGAGCTGCATCTACATCGTCCTCCTCTCCTTACATATCCTCCTTCCTTTCTTCCGGCACGAAAGAGGTGCCTACCGTGGTAGGGGGGGCTTTACTCTCGACTGCAGATACATTGCGACATGGAGCGGTCGAGCGCCGAATGGCACACACATGCACCGTGAGCCACTGCTGGAGAGCCTCTATAGCCTGAATAAGGTTCATATAGGCCGAGTAGCGACTCCCAAAGGAGTGAAGCAGGAGGGATGAGAGGAAGGGGTGGAGCGAGAGGGGCGTAAGGGGGGAGAAGGGGAAGAATGACGGCTATGGCGGACGGCGTGCGAAATAGCGGTGGAGGGGAAGTAGCGATGCATCCAGCTACGGAACGCGAAAAGGGGATGAAACGTCCGCCGCGGGGTGCTGCTGCGCTATGGAACCGAGAGAGAGCTCAAAAGCCCTGAGAAAGTGTGGGAAAGAGAGAGACCAGGGGGGAGGGAGAGAGAGATTTTCCACTGCATCCGCAGCATCGTCTGCCCTCTATCCCCTTCCCAAACGGCTCTCTTGCGCTTTCGCCTCACTATTCTCACGGTGGCACCCCTCTCTCGTTGCTCCTGTACCCTCACGCCCTTGTCCACCTCCAGCACCAGCAGCAGCACCCGCAGCAGCAGCAGTAGAGCCGCACGCCGGGTACTGGGTAGTTGAATTTTCAGTCGCTCTCGGTTTATCTCTTCTGTAACAAAAATTTGTTAGATCAAAACATACACTCGTGTATCTTACTCTCTATCTAGCTCTATCACTAATTTGTTATGAACAAAGAATTCATACCGCTTACCGGCGTGAAACGAACTCTACATTTTCCTACACGTATCAACGAGTTTTCAGTCAACGATTAATTGTTGTTTCATTGATCTCATTCTTCCATGATACTTTTGTAAAGAGATTTTCTTATTTCCTTCAATCGTCTCGAAAATTACTTCCTTCCTTCCTTCCTTCCTTCTGCTTTGTACACGTGAGACAACGGCGATATCATTTTATCGAATATCGGTTACTTCGTCCTGTTCATCTGTCTTGTGGGAAAACGACAGTTTTTCGCGCTGCGGCAATTCTGTCCGTGCACGATTTCGCCATAGTACACACACATGCACTCCCGACTGTCCTAGCACGCTGTATATGTGTATGAATATATACAC
The DNA here is from genome assembly GCA_946811545.1 of Netelia fuscicornis. Taxonomy (NCBI): domain Eukaryota; kingdom Metazoa; phylum Arthropoda; class Insecta; order Hymenoptera; family Ichneumonidae; genus Netelia; species Netelia fuscicornis. The sequence goes on from OX328015.1 coordinate 5,180,945, forward strand.
GTAGGACAAGGAGACAAAGGAAACACTCGACGATTTACACTTATATTAACGCAGTTATTTTGGTGCTAATTAAGCGCGCGTCTACAGTTCCAAGTTCGTAGCTGAGTAATTGGCGAAGGAAGGAGAGCTCGTGTCTCTCGTGCCAGTCAAATACAAACTCGAGTAACACCACACGGACCAGGAAGGAGGTTTTAATTAGTCAATTCAATTCGGCCAAACTTTAATAACAAATGGAACGGCGAGGACAAACGCTGGATACTCATGGTGCTCTTCCACTGTTTACCGAGCGACACTGCCATTGCAGCAGCGACAGCAGCGCCGTGAGACACAAGTTATCGTGCGTCGAAAAGATCAACTAACAACACGCACGGGTAACACAAAGCGTCAAAGAGCCAACGACATCTCCATCGAACAAAATCAACACGGAATCACAAAGAACCAAGGATACGTACGAAAATAAAGGAATAACACGAAACAATCAAAGTTTCGTGAGTAATCGCGACCTCGTCGACTCGACCATAATTCGCACCATATTTTTATTCTTCTATGACGAGCTTTATCGATACGTGACAAAGTTTGGAACAATGACGAGCGGTTCGCAGAAGGGAAAAAACGCGATCAGTCCTGATCAACGCTATAGTTATATGGCATGCCCGTTACACGATACTGGTGAGTTGTTTTTCTCCCCGGATTCTAGTGCTTGGCGGGAATTTTAACCTCTGATCTTTGAACTCACAGTTATTAATAAGCATGTATTAGATATAATTACAGTTTCCAAATAGAATTAGCCTTATCAGCACCTGTGAAAATATTTGACGGTTCGTTTAGCTGCCAATCGAGAGTCGATAATTTGTATATCGATATTCACATGTATATACGTGTAGTAAAAATTCCTGTAAGTTAATAATTTGTATTTATAGCTCCTCTCGAGTTTTAAAGGGACTGACTCGTTTATAATTTTCATTATGCATAGGCCGAGTAGTTGTATATACAAGAAAGCAAATTACCTTTTGGATATTAGAGAAAATTCAACCGTCATCACAAACACATCTCTACCAAGCTAAATTGTCTTCTCGTTAGCCAAACAGAAAATCGTCTAAATTTAACCCAAGGAAAATGTCATAGGCTCGATGCGACGAATATATAAATATCTATAATACAGTATATGGGAGGAACGGATCAATGCTGGGAGGCAAAATGTACGTTAAGTAGATAAGACATTATACCGTTTTCCCACCGCAGTTGCCTTCCTGTATCGCCAATGACCTTTGCGATTCATGAGATGCAACGAAGCGCAAATGGGCACACGTGTCTACCGAGGAACCATGGAAACTCGCGGTCGTCCAACTCTCACGTACACAAGTATCATCGTCGAACAGATTGAACAAGAGACAAGCCCATTTACACTGTTCTAAAATTACTTATTTATAAATCTGGTAAAATATTTATTCTTTCTATATTTTGTATTTTTTTTTCTTCTTCAACATTTACTTATACAAGACTGTAGAAATTTTCATAACATTTTTATTCTAGATTCATCGTAGGAAAAAGATTTCAACTGTTCTCCAAGAATTCCATTAGAAGTAACGATTATTGTTCCTGGAGCAAAAGTTTTGTTTGCTGGGAAGAGAGAAAGAAGGAAAGAGTCAGGAGTGAAAGAATGGAGAATGAAACTTGTGGACTGCGGTAAAGAGTGTCAGGAGTAGATTCTGGGTCGGAGAGCTTGGATATTTCTTTTTATATTATTTTATTATTCCCCAGTGGTTTTCGTGCGATTGCAATGGTTGCCGGGAGGTAAGAGATACGGCAAGAAAAGACGTGGAGGCCTTGAGTGGCTTTTCATCGTGTTGATGAAAAAGCTTTCCCTCGGTCAAATGGGACCAACCGCATGGATTCTTTCGTTCCAACCACGACCATTTTTCTCTGCCGATTTCTATTTTTCTTCTTCTTCTAGCGTTTTACCATGCATCATACGTACACGGTATTTCACAGAGGCTAGATGGTTTTTTTTCGAAAGCGAACGAGCGAACGATATATAGAGAGAGAGAGGCTCGCCTTCACGCTACATCGGTTAGCCGCACTGCCTCGCGGTTATCTCGCGCCTGTGCAGACTGCAGCCTCTCACGGAGATGCAATATTGTCTCTGTGAGAGACCATACAAATTTCGGAATAGCGGCACACGTGTAGTCGCGGTTAGCGCAGCGTGTAAAGTCGATAGACGATGCCAAGTTATATACGTCGGGTGTAAAATTCGATCCGTCAGGAGAGACGGGCAAGGAGGTTGAGGCGGATGAATAATAAACAAATGTATAGAGAGGGACGTTCACTACGAGCAGCCACGTGGTGGGAATCGTGCCATTCAACGCGTTCCATACGTTTCCTGTATTGTCGACATCCAAAACTTCATAAATCGTCCACCAGGCTTAACCGAAAACAGGAACATTCCGGCTGCTGTTTGTCGTCTTGTTTGCCAATCGCCCTTCGGAATGGCACGAAAACAAGAAAGCTACTCTCACAGAAGCATTCTGTAGAAAGCTGTGACTTTCAATCAACGTCCTCGAGGAGAAAGGTGAACTTCTGTCGATATTCCTAGCGACGAATCGAGAGAAGACCGAATTTCGTACATCCCTCGCGCGACGATATTTCCTGCTGCACCGAGCAGAATTTATCTGAAACCAATAACATCGGTATGATTGAAATGTAGGAGATGCTTCTCTCGCATCAATATTACCAAAATCATTCTTAAACGCTTTCAAACAAAATTGCCAACGTTTATCAAAGTACCAATTGTCCGAACGATTTGTTTTCACGTTCGAGTCGTTCCAAAAAAAAGAAACTACTCTTGTTTCTACGAGATTTTCTGTCGTAATAGCTACGCTACCTCTCTTAATCGTTGATACATCGTCTCTTCTTACCGAATTTGTTCTGGCAACCAGAGAAAGCAAGCTTGAATCCGCACTACAACGTAGGAAGCGATGAACTAAGACGCCTCTTCTTCGCAACAATATATATTCTCCAAGACAGAAGGGACGTCGGGCTTCCCGTTTCTCGCTAGACTGCACGATTCGCTTTCCGGATATATACTTTATGTACATTTTCTATATGTACACATACGCTCCCGGTTATATACACGAAAATGTACCCACGAAGCTCTCGCATTAAACTCGTTTACACAAGGTCTCTCGCATCCACTTTTCCTAGCAATAATTTGGCTCCTCCTCGTTGTAACCTCGCGACAAGCTTCTTATATATCTTCCTACATTTATATATCTATACATTCCTATTTTAATGTATATACACGTATATACAAAGAGACCAGTAGAATAGAACGAGGAAGCTACAAGTTGCGTTCCCGGGACACAATACGAGAGAAGCAAGCCGAGGAGATTACCGCGACAATTTCCCTGCGAATATTCCACCCGAATAATATATTTCTCATTGGGGTAACGAGAGTCGGATGAAAAAGGGCCTTCTTAGAATTACGTCCTGCATACATATTTTTCCGAAGCGGAAAATACATGGAGTAAGCCGGTGTTACGTCGGACGGAAAATATACTCGAGAATTATTCGAGCGAAGAAATTGGTTTCGTTTTAGCGAAAGAAATATGAGGGAATTAAAAACATGTCGTTCGCCGTTGGAATATTAAAAATGGAAGAAATATTGTACAGTTTGTTTCGTAGACATTTAGGAAATTAACTCTGTATCGAGTAAATTATGCACGCGCTTCGTTATCTCACTCGCTCTTGATAACGCGACGAGACTTTCACGCTTTCGTACTGCGTAACGTGCCAAAAACGATACAACTACCATAACGATGATTGCATTGGATAGCTTCGAGATGAGACGATTCAAGAACGCGTTAAAATGTAAAACACCTTGAAGTTTATATTTACGCTTTCTCCATGCGTCGAGCGGTGAAACCTCCGATTCTATTATTACCATGACCGTGATATCTTTAGATTTTCGTGCCAGACTGCGAGAATACCTCTATTCGCCAAGTTGAAAATTTTCGGATCTATCCGGATTCAATTTGAGAGTATTAAGAGACAGTGTAACTAGCGACGAACTACTTGCACTTCGAAAACGGGATCCGTAAATTGTCCGGCACTGAGCAACCGATCGCCTTGAAATTTGGAGGGTACATAGAGAATTATGGCATAAAGTGCATGACAGTCTTATTTTTCCAAAATTTTGGAAAAAATTTTCCGGTGGTAACTGAACCTGCAAAAATTTTTCCAAAATTTTGGAAAAATAAGACTCGATCGCCTTAACATTTGGAGGGTACATAGAGAACTCTGGCATAAAATGCATGACAGTCTTATTTTTCCAAAATTTTGGAGAAATTTTTCCGGTGGTAACTGAATCTGCAAAAACTTTTCCAAAATTTTGGAAAAATAAGACTCGATCGCCTTAAAATTTGGAGGGTACATAGAGAACTCTGGCATAAAGTGCACGACAGTCATATTTTTCCAAAATTTTGGAAAAAAATTTCCAGTGGTAACTGAATCTGCAAAAATTTTTCCAAAATTTTGGAAAAATAAGACTGTCATGCACTTTATGCCATAGTTCTGTATGTACCCTCCAAATTTTAAGGCGATCGGTTGCTCAGTGCCGGATAATTTACGGATCCCGTTTTCGAAGTGCAAGTAGCTCGTCGCTAGTTACACTGTCTCTTAACGGCGCATTATAATTGCTCGTATTTGTACGGATCGATCCAAACGAGACTTCTTCGCGCGTTGTCGTCAGATTTCTATAGCTTCGGGCAAAAAGAATGAACGCGCTTCTTGCAAATTTCACAAATATCCAAAATCCAAATGGTCGATTTTTTTCCTCGTCTCGAAATTTTATTCTCCATGCGAATTGCAATAAAATCTGGAACGAAAAAACGACGATATTATAGATTAATAATCGTGACGCGTTCGAGTTAATTACAGTAACAAAAATATTATTCTTCGGATGAAAATGAAAACATAAGATTTACCTTTCTCAACATCTCGCGAAATCTCCGCATCGCGTTTTAATCTTCGAGTGGACAGGACTATCGTCTAAAATTGCGCATTGCCAATCGCATTCCGTTGGTTCTTCCGATTTTATCAGAACCAATAAATCCAAACGGCAAACCGCTCTCGGTCCCGACTTGCGTAATTCGAATCTCGAGAGGCGGAGCGAGAAGTCGAGAGAAGCTAGTCCTAGTCTAGTATTTTCTTTGCGAAGCTAGCCAACTTTAGCGACCGGTCGTTTATCCATTGCGGAGATAAAAGCGAAATTGTGAACGAAGGGAGGCGAGACAATGTTGGCACATTCGAAACGTGTAATGGCAGAATACGAGCAAAAGAAAAATAATATTGCACGTAGAAGAGTCGGGACGAGAGAACGAGGAATGTGTAGGGAGTAACCCGTGCCAAAAAACTCGTCGACCAACCGGGACGATAAATCTTTTCGGGGTAAAAATGACGAACGTCGCGACGAACCAAGCTCGAGTCGTATGTCGCCCCCACCTTCCGCGTTTAACCACTGCGAAAATACTTTTTTTTTCCTGACGATTTTTTTTTTCGTCTCAACTTCATTTCAGTTCGGGCTCGCAACTCTCGGGATATACAGGAACCTCGTGTATAAATCTACGTTAAGTTCGACGTATCGCTTCTCGACACGGGCTAATAAATTGCCATTGATCGTTATCGACTTCCATGGTACATAGTGAGATATAAACTTCTGCATGAATACAATCGTAACGTACGCGCGATTACCGCTATGACGTATAATTCGCTATATAAATAACAATTTATCCGGTTGACGAATTTAATGAAATATTGTCCTAGACCGCGATTCTTTGCTTTTGTACAGAGCGAGTTTAATTCACGTGGCTTTTTTTTGTTTTCTTAACAGATATTTGTCTTTAAACGTCCGTGAGGTTTTCTATGTCAGTGTTACGTCCAGCTTGTATTCATTACTTCCGGTTTTAAGTGGATATTCATTTTTCTTTTTTGGTTCTTTTGTTTTGTCTTCAATCTATCGGCGCGATTATGTCGAAAAAGCCGCATTGCGCGGGAATGTGTTCTTCGAACGGGACAAGCCTTGAACCCTGTTAAATAGTGGGCTTGGGGACACGTGGGTTTCGGTTCAGAAACCGTCAATCGAGTCACCTTGACCCACCGGTACCTTCGCGCTCGCAAGTCGCGCGACTCGGCTGCTCGTGCTATTTTCAGGCGAGGACATTATGCAATGGATGAAAGTGAAAGCGCGAAAACGAGACAAAAAAACACCAACAACGTGGAGAATTATCTCGTTAGCGAAGCGAAGACATTATCCGCTGATTAAAAGGGATTTAATCGCGATTAATTCGAAAGGATTCTTTTTTATAGATTTTTTAAATACAATTATTCGCTGATTGTTTTGTTCGACTCTTTTGCAAAATGACATTACGTTCGAACGGTGAACGTGGATTAGTGAACCGGACATAAAACTGCAACAGTCCGGATATGTTTCTTCTTTTATTGCCTAGCGCATGGGGAGTCTAGCACCCCCGAGACTAAAGTGATATCTCGCTCATAAAACAAACTACTGTACCTTGTAACGAGAACCAAGTCAACGATATTATGGTAAATTTTTCTATCGATTAATAAATTGCTTTACAATATTGAAACGAATCGATACAAATTTCATGAGATTTAGAGAAGTTTTGTACATTGCGAGCAATCTTTTTTTTTTGTGGCGGATGTTCTAGAGAGATTATAGCTACGTGTCGTCACGCTCGAACCTACGCACGAGCAAACAAATTTTGACATTCACCACCAGCGTGTCACCGAGAACCCTCGTTTTTCCTTGTATCGCGTAGCCGAGGACGAATAGTGGAGAGATAGATAAAGAAGCACTTTCTATATATACAAACAAGAGAAAACTCCACCCACCTCGAGGGCCTCTCTGGCAGAGTAGGAGTGCGATCGTCGCGGTACGTTTTCTTCGACGACGACCCCCGGACACAGTGCGGGGGTGTCGCTCGTACGAGCTGCCGCATTTCGCGTTTATACCTCTCACGTATCGCTCGCTAGTTACATTCGCTCGGTCCTGATCATTCTCCCGATCTTCGCATCATACAAACTATTTTTTTGAAAATTTTCGAACATTCTCTTTCGTCTCTCGCTTAAATATTGACATAGAAATTTTGTTTGTTCTTTTTTTGTTTTTTGTTTTTGACAGTTAATTTTGTTTGCAACGTCTTCGGCACACTATTTATAACGAGATACGATACGAGACACGCGGAGAATTTTATTGCACGCGACTCGTTCTGGTCAGAGAAATAGGAAGCGAGAGAGAGAGAGAGGAAGAGATTAAAGCAGGACTATTCTTCAGCCGATGTATCGACGACACGACGCATCTATATCGTCGAGCTACGACTGCTAGCCTCTATCTCTATTGCATTATCAACCGCATAGACTCGAAGTGTGCAACCGACAAACGGAAGTAACCTTGAGAGAGAGGGGAGAGTTAGCCTCGAAAGGCCGTGAATGTTTCAACACCTATCGATCCCTCTCTTGGTCTCTTCGTCACGTGTGTGTGCGTGCGCGACCAACGACGCTCCTATCTCTCGCTTTTCTCATTGTACGACGATTTTCACACGATTTATAATCGCGACTACTGTCCAGGCTTGACAACGACTGCCAAGAATCAATGTTTCATTGCCTCGTCGCCGCAACTTTGTCCCAATTAAATCGACCAAAAAGCCTGGCTCCTGAGTCATCGCGACGTTTCGAACGACCTTCCAACGCAGAAATAACTGCAAAAATAAATAATACAATCATTAAAATTTTTATTTAAATACCTTGTAATAATAACGATTCAATTTCTAAGTAACAATCTTTGATACGCGTCGTTATTAAATGTACTCGGGGGCTTGAAAAATCCTCGTGGTCTGACGGAATATAAACGTGTACTACTAGCTCTCGCTGTGTCTGACTATTTATGGCCAATTCTACTTGGAACGCGACACTTCGTCTCACGACGAAATTATTCGTGGATTATTATTAAACTTCCGGAAAAGGGGGAGATTGGGATTATGACGCGGTTTTCACGGGCAGCACGTGGTTCGTAAAATTATATAGAGAGAAACTCGTGATAAAGAGAGAGAGAGAGAGGATAATAATATCAAGAGTTAGAGGTATAATAAAATATATATATACACGTATTACTCTATAAAGTACTAAGCTGGTACACATTGTATCGTTCTCACATAATTACACGCGCAATGTCGAGCTTGATCGACTGAGCAGCTTTTCCATTTGTACGAATGAAAAGATGAAAATCGATTTGTGAAAGGCTTTTCTCTGTGTCTTTGTTATGACAAGAATGATAATAACTGCTACATGTGTATAACAACTGTTGATCGTTCGAATATGTCGCTTGTTCGTATATTCTTCTAACGTTTTATCGATTATAAAAAAAAAAGAAAAAAATGTGCTTCCTGTCTACGTCATAACTCCCTTTTGAAAAAAAATGAAATACACGTCGATGCGACAAGTATGTACAATAACGTTGAAACGATTTTAGCGAGTGTTAAACAATTTTTATAAAATTTGGCATTGGCAAATACTTTATCGTATCGAGAGCCTCGAATTGTCGTGAACGAGACGAGTGAACTAGTATAATTTACGAGGAGGCCAAATAAAAATAGAATTTCCGACGGAGACAATAAAATTTGCTCACAAGACATATTTTATTCGCGAAATCCATTTGTACGAATATGATTTTCCTTTTTCTTTGTTTCTTTGCCGTTTGGTTTTCGTGACAACGGCAGTTTGCTCGTAGCGGCCAGATCAATCGAGAGTCTCTTCGCTATAAATGTCTCTGGTGGCGGGGAAGACCAGGGGAGACTGACGATGACGACGAAAGTTTTCATATACCTTTCCGTCAGAGTCGGAGATGATATATAGGAAAAACGGATCGCAGTGTCGCGCACGTCACAGAGTCAGATAGAAACCGAGTAAGAGAGAGAGAGAGAGAGAGAGAAAGACAAGGCATAACGGAGGATAAAACCGTCTTGATCAAACTCGTTTGCAGTATCGCGACTCGCGTTCACGACGTCTCTCGTCCTCTCGCCGTATACGAAAATTCCAACCGCGTTAACTTTTTATCTTCATCGATCCTTTGATTTTCTCTCGACAAAAGTATTACAGGGTGAACGGAAGTTGTCTTTCAAAGAAAATTATAAATTCGCAATTTTCTTCTACCGAGATGGCTCGAGTTTGTTCGAGTATTTATCAAATCGCTACGAGCTAAAAATTATACCCTTACTTCTGATTAGCACAGCTTTAAGGTGCTTATTCCGGGAGAAATCACGGACTACTCGACAAAATCCACGAAGAATATCGACTCGTTAATGTTTTGGGTGAACAAAAAAATGGTAGATATCAATCAAACCGATAGAAATTCCGATAGTACAAGCCAAGCGTGTGCGAGGGTAGTGAGAAAACGTCGTGTGGTATATTTTTAACACGCGACCTTTGAGAACCTCTCTTTCTCTCTCTTTCTTACTCTAGGCTTCCTAGCGGTCGTTTCTCATGCGCGAAGGTCTGGTCTATCGTGTTTTCGGTAATAGCCTGAAACAAATAACGATGTACAAGTAATCTCGTATAAAATGAATGTTTTAAAAACAGTGAATTAAGAAGAAACCAAAAATTGAGAATGATACAAATCTAATTACCAATTTTTTTTAGACGTTTGCAATGATAAAACAGAAAAATGTGTCCCATTGTGCTCCTCGCGTCTCGATTAAGTCTCACGTGCCTTGAGTGTGTCTCGTGTGTTTGTTTCCAGTATCGGTGACATTGTCGAAAAGTCCTGCAATAAAATATAATCGTTTGCAGTATGTGAAAAGTCGTGATTTGTCTTTAGCCATTTTTACGTCGTTCTCCACATTTTTTCACACCTTTCTCGTTCTCCCATCCAGTTGCCCATCCCTCGAGTCCGAACACGATGCAAACTAGACTGCTTCGAGACGTGTGTATCGAGATGGTGACGACAGGGAGTTCTGTCGCTTTCGACGTCGCGGTAGTGCTGCGGACGTGCCCGCCGACGACGATTCTACCCTTGCTGATGCTCGTCTCGCGCCTAAACCACCTGCCCAATCGACCATCGTCGTCAACGACCTGTCGTAACGAGATAGACCAAACTATCACGAAACTTTCGTCGCATAAACGTTATCCGTGACGATCCCGTTTGAAATAAAACACCCCAAAAAAAACGGACTCCACTCGTTGTTCATTGTTTTGTTGTCTTCTTGTCTCTTCCTCCGTCTCTCTGTCTGTGATGCATTCATAAACTCTGGAATATTCCCGTGACGATGCGGACCGACGATCAATCCGTAAAATGTTGTTCCGAGTGCGTCACCGAAGAGTCTTTCTCATGATGAAATTGTCGCGTTAAATGTGGTGTGTGTTTCGTTAAGTGTGCGCTGATAGTTTGTCTGCGAAAAGAGAAATTACCAAAATTATAAAGACCGTTGGGCAGATAGTGCAGATAAACAACAGCAACAACATCAACAACTACAAAATCACGCAATCACATCGCACCACTTGTTACACTCATCTTCCATCCATCGGTGTCCCGGTGCTTCATGCATTACATTACAAAAAAAGAAAACAAAGAAAACAGACAACAACAGACATAAAAAAGTAAACTCACAGACTACTCATCGCTCATCAACAATCGTACAACAATTTTCATACCAAATACAACATACATGTAAATGAAATAAGAGCGAAGATAAGAAGAAAAGTTGCAATCATGAATCTTATGTTTCGCAAGAACTTCGGTGGGGATAAAGGCTCGGCCGGCACTGGTGTCGGTGGTGACGGTTCGGGACGTACGGGAATCGGTTCGTACGGGCTAGTTGCTGGCTCTGTAGGAGGTACAGGCGGAGTCGGTAGCTCGACGATCGGTCCAGGTGGGCCACGTCTTGGTATTAGACCAAGTATCGGTACCGCGGGTGGACGCGGCCCGATTAGGAGAAGTCGCGAATTCGGTTATTATCCGATGGAGGAACATCCGAGCCACGCGTATCGCACTCATCTGTTCCTGTCGCCGCCCGCAGGTGCGCCCGAGGATAACGAGCCACGTCTCGGTCCAGGACCAAGAAGGAATTCCGGGCCTCACGTTATAAAATGGGGCGGCGGTGGTGGACAGAACAACAATCAGCCACAACAGTCGCAACAACAGCAGCAACAGGGCACATCCTTGAACGCCAATGTCACTGCTACCTCACCCGGGACCACCAATGCCAACAAGAGGAAGCAGCAGAATGGAAATCAGGGAAAGGAAACCTCTGAGCCGCCTACCCCTACCGCCTCGAGACAGGTATGTCCACTGGTTCCTTTAGGATTCTTTTCTCTGTGACTACTGTTTATCTTCGAGCTTCTTTCGTTTCTTCCACTTGGGAAATGAAACGAAGTATTTCTGAAACGAATGAAAACAAATCTATATTAAACTGCCGAATTTATTTTCAACGAGCTACGTAAACTGGCACGGTTTCAAAAATTTCTGACGGTGGTACGAAAAAAGTAGCTGGATCGGTGAAGAATACGAAATGGAGAAAGCTATAGAATTCTATCGTTAAGTTTCAATCGAAAATCATCTTGGTTTTCACTATCGCAGTGTCCACCTTTCAGCTAGTTAATGTACCAAGATCGACGATCACTAACCGATTACCAGGCCCAGCCATCGTACCTACTTCCTTCGTTCAACCGTCGTTGCCTTAATCATTCTTAGCTTTAACTAGCCCTCGTAAAACTGGCTGTAAAAAGAAATGGGCCTTTTCTACAGCACATACATACATCAGCCACTCGTTCTTTTATTTTTCTCTCGGAAACGTTCCACAGGAAACTTGGTCGTAGGAAAATCCCAGAGGAGAGAAAAGTTTGCAGTTCCTGTGTTCGCCGATGAGAATTGTTGGAGACATCGTTCGTGTAGATTCATGATGATCTTTCCATGAAATAATCGTGAATAACTTCCAGCCTGAGAACAAGAGAGCTTATTTTTATTAATTAAAAATCATTCGACACGATTATCGCTTTGTAATCAATTTTGAGTAATTTTTCAATCATCATTAACGATTGTCCCATTGAAAAATAATTGTCAAAAATGTTCACAGCTCACTGTTGTCCATCTACGGATTATAAACTAGCTCGGAGTTAAATTTCACGTCAGGCAGTTGGCTGGTTAATGGGAATAGGAATATAGTCTAGGGTTGCGATCGATTCTACAACGATAAATATCTACAGTCAGTCGTGGTCGCTTCCTAAAAGGCAGAGCCACGCTACATTCGTATACACAAACGTGATAATACATTCGAGTGTCGTACCTGTGCAAGATACGATCGCGAAGGTATACAATGCGTGTTATGTGGACTTGGCTGTTTATGCACGCTATGTGCCATTAGACTAGAATTCGGACCAAGGCCAAAGTAGACGAAATGACTTATTTCTCATTTACGTTTATACCGATATTCCCCGATCGTGTTTTTATTCCCTATTGTTTTTCGAGACTAATGCTTCACTAGCTGGATTTTCTGGGTAGCTGGATTTTCAAGGATTACGTTAAAGTAGGAGTAAAACGTTGAGTTCACCTTTCACTCTTTTCCAGGGTAACTTTGATAACGATATCACAATTCCAATAATCGTCGTTATTTCACGAGAGTGCAAATTCAAGCATTCTGTGCAGCAATTGCGAGACCTTGGACTCGATGAATTCCTACTGAGCATGCAGCAAATGCAGCAAAACGTTGGGAGAAATATACTGTTACTAGTATAACGTGTAACTTCGTAAATAACATGCCATGTAGAGTTGAAACGATTAGGCATAACACTACCCAGAAACATTAGGTACAACGCAATTGACTGTGGAAGAATGAGGCAATGTTTAGGAGAAAATGACAAAAAATTGAATTTAGTTCAGTGTAAAATAGGAAATTTTTTTCAAAAGAGAGACTAATACATTCTGTTTCTTTTTTCATTTTCAATTTGTGTTTTTGTTAAAATAAAACAAACATCGAAATCGATATGTAAATTGGACGATTATCCGGCAAATGTTTGGTTGGTCAACGTTGCGCCGGAAGTGTAAGAGAGTCGATATTCAGGAAACAACACGTGGTTTATCGACTCTCCCGAGTGTTTTATAGCTTTTTCTGCAGTCGTAAAAAATCGTTCGACTGTATGGAAACGAACGTGTGCGATATTCGCCGTTGTAGACTTGCCGCACTTTTAAATATTCAATGATGCCTCCCTGGCTGACTAAAGCTCTCGTGTGACCAAGCTTATGGTCGCAAGACAGGAAACCGAGTGACTGAGGCAAATGTAGATGGATAAGCTACGGAGGCGCGTTATCCAAAACGACGGGTTCTCCTTGGTAAATTCAATTTCGGAAGATTGATGATCGCCTGTATATAAGTGATAAAAAAGATGAGAAGCGTGAGAGTGCTGAATACGTAATATCGTAATAAGTTCTGGTGCTATTATCGATTCGTACGATATTATTATTATCAATATTCATGACAAAATCTAATTACCAGTTCATGTTTAGCGTTGTCGTCGTTCCATATGCATCGAAACCGCGTGTTATACTTCTCCTTCCTCGGCTCGTCTATTTCACCGTGGCTCGTCGATTGATCCGGAGCAGGATCATCAATTTGTCACGACGAACGATCGATGCATCGTCCAATTCACATGTACAGCGTTCACCGATGTATCTCGCTTATAAATAGAACGGAGACTGGAGAGATGGACCCTTTAAGGAAATCGTGCTGCACACCCGTTTCTCAGACTTAAATAAATGAACTTTTAACTCTTGGACACGGGTATGTAGGCCAACTCGAAAATGGAGCAAGGTCTTTCGTGTGAGGGAGGCTACATTATTATATGAACAATAACTTTGTAGACTTTCGTTCGGTCAGGATAGAAGAAAGAATGCGTTCCTTTAAATAGGCTTCGAGTGTTATCCTTAAATTCCACTTTGGACTAGCTGAGACGATGTTCGACCTAGAAGCATAGAAATTAAAGTGATTTAAGGCGAAAGAACATAATAAGGAGAGAGTAGTTCGTTCATGCGGTTTATCCTTTGTAGATGCTTACTAAACGTAGAAATAGGTATTGTACGATGAGAATTTTTTTATTATTGCACCGAAAGTTTATGTGTGTTATATATGTATGTATTACTAAACGAGGGAAGACGAACGTTTTGCACTCTGCACCGCAGGTATCCTTCAGCGGCAATCGTCCAGCGGGAATCTACACGCCACTCATAGTTTCCGGAAGCAGTCCTCCCCGAGGCGAGCCAATATCACTGGCCACGCTGGACCGTGACTGCTTCATCATACCCCTCGCCTCACTCGAGCGCTTCCTACCAGCTGGAGTGCCGGTACGATGAGCTTTACGATTTCAAGCGTGATGGAGATGAAGAGACCCTTCTCCTCTTAGACCTACCCCCAGCACTCTACTCCAACTACCCTTTTAGCGAGTCCTACGTCTGCCTGACAATAAAGCATAAGAAAATCATATACAAGATAAATTCCCCTCGGAGCGAGCGTTATTGAATATAAAGTCTTGGTTCAACTTTGGCCCAAGTGCCACGAACTTTAATATAGTAAAACTTGGTATGGTTCGTTATCCGTGGCCAATTTCTGACTCAGTTGGGGTATTAAAGAGTGATGAAAGAAGAAAAAAATCTTCCTGCTCACTTTCCATGTTGTTCAGAGATCTAGCGTTTTTTTAACCACTGATAGCGAACCAGCTATGTTGCGGGAAATTAAAAAAAAATCACGTTCATAGAACGTAGTGATTTTTTGTCCTTTTAGACAGGATATATAGATAAAATAAATAGATCCTGGGGTTGAAAGCTATTTTCGAGATAAATGAAAGGGGACTTTTATTTCTCTTCTCTATTTTGCATTCAAGCATGCACCTATAGCGGACAAAAAGAGATCGGGAAGTCCGCTATCGGTTCTAGAGGTTGAGGATCCGAAGCAATGCGTTCTTGCCCACTTTATGACACCACTGGAGCCTCTTGATCCATTGGTGGAGTCTCCGATAGCGAGGCCGCTGGTTCTACAACGAGATACTGCCGCTGAGCTGATAGCAGAAATTGCACCATCAGCTTCGCAGAGTATATTGCTCACGAATATGGAGAGAAATGGTAAGAATGATAAAAATTGCAATAATGAAAATGCTTTTGTCTTTTTGCTTATACTCACACTATTGTACTTTCTTGTTCCAGCTGACTTTCCATTTATCACGTATTATCTGATAAACAAGCATAGTACAGACCCCTCGGACTTTTATCAGGAGGTACAATGTGCCGCTCTGCGAAAATTCGATCCACGAGACTTGCGCTATGCTGCTAGTCATACTTTGGATCTGTTCAACGAAGTTGCCACGATAGCGAGGCCACCGCTAGAACCGCCTGGTGGTAGACCACCGATTCCGTCCACCGGTTACATCGTTTCCATTTTCAAAGTTTTCGAGGGTGATGACGGTCTCAAGTTCGAGCAAAACTGGCTCTATTGGACCGGTGAGAAAATATCATATACATTCTTGCCTAATCGTCCTACAACTTTCAATGTCTTGAGACAAAATCTCACATCTTTCATTAAAAACAAATTCATACTGATTACGTCAATACATGAATATCCTTAATTTAAAGAAACTTAGTAAACATTTCATTGAAGTATTTAACACAGAGGTGTAAAAACAATCGCTCAAAAAGATAAAAAAATATTCACTTTTGGGCAAAATTATTACCTGGTTGCGGTTAGGTAAGGCTAGACAAATCCATTATGATTCATTCCCGGATTCTCATGATGATAAGACTGTTTGGGAATGTGCTAGCTAACATTTTGGACTCGTAATGCATTCATTTCGAAGTTTGCTGCGTAATTTGTTTCAACTTAAAAAACTTTACTTCAAACTGACTCACGACATAAACATCGGAAAAGAGCGGTTCCTTCACTTTCAATAATGACCGCAACGAGGTAGTGGCGTTGCGTGTCATGAGACAGAGAGAGCGCGCGAGTATTTCTGTAATTTAGTTCACGGTACTTTACCGACACCAGATACATCGCAGAATCTCTTCCGATCGATGTTAACCAATACGCTCGATAAACGTCTACATTCTTTTACACAATTGCAAAAAAATACTAACGGAGAAATCCTCATAGAATTATTGGTTTTGAGTGTTGAGTCGATAGAAAAAAATTCACGTGAAAAAGAATTTCTTATCCTATACCAAAATGCGCGCAGCTGAAGAATAAACAGAAATTCTGTAGGTATTTATAACGTGAAAATTAAAATTCAATTTCTTTTTTCTCATAACCAGGTGCCCGTATGATCTACCGTTATCTGCCAAAGTCCGTTGGACTAAAACGTATAACTCTGCATAAATCGATGTCCCAGGGGGACAAGATGTATTTGCTGATATGCGAGTGTTCTCAGCTTCAGGATAATTTATCGGCTGCGGCAATACTTTTGCCAGCCCTAAGGGCTCGTCTATGTGGCTACACGGGTCTCTACCGGCCTTCCGTGTGCTTCTGATTTTCGTGCTACACAACTATTTCTTCTTAACCGTAAAACTTTATTATTATTATTATTATTATTACTACAACTTAATAGATAAGCGATAATTGGCTGATATAGCGCTGAATTTTTGTACTCAAAGAAAACCACAGACACGACAAAATGATGGCACGGAGTGGGGGGATGCGACAGTCGGTACAATCAATTCCGAATGAATTATCGATGGTAAAGTTCTCCTCTCTCATGCGCCAACTAATACGTGCTTAAGAAAAAGAAGAAGAAAAAAATACAGAAATACGAAGATTTTTACAACGGCTTCTACAATTAACGACATATCATGTTTGATGAGCTGTGATATCAAAAGAAAAAAAAACATATGTCACACTACAAACGCGATTTAATAGTGAGAAAAATGAAATTCGTGCGTATCGACTATTGCGATGTACGTAGTGGCTAATTATCATTGAAAAAAAAAGAAAACCAATGAAAAAAAGAATAGAATTTAAATATTCGTTCCCGCGAAAAATGACGAGTTTCTATTAGGAGATATCGATCAAAGGTATACGATAAAAAAAAACTTTTTCTTGTCCGGGAATAGTCTCGAAAGCTTTTTTGGTAAAGCGTGAAGAAGCGAGTTTATAAAACCAGGCGAATAATGATTTTTCAAACGTACCGCTCGATCGAGGCGAGCAGTGCGATTGGAGGATTTTTTTTTTCTAGATTTTAATATATCTCAACGATCTAGGGACGTAAAATTTTAACAAAACATACCTTGACACACATGTAGCTCTTCGAGAGTCGCCATTACTATTAACTAGTTTAAATTAAATTTATTAAGTAGTACAAATCAACTACTAGAGTCAATACGCTTGTTGCAAAAAAAAAAATATATATATACAGACAATAGATGGAACATTGCGCAGGCGCAATCTTTGACTAATAAATAATGTAATATAATAAATTCCATAGATGTAGAATTTTTATTAAAGATCGATTGTTTTGTCACAAAATAAGAAACAAAAGGAGACATAAAAAGACCGAGGAGAGAGATGTGAAACGAGAAGAAACGCAAAGAAAGATACCATTGTACTCACCGACCATGGAACAAACGAGCCCTAAGTCTATTTAAGAGCCTTGCAATTTGTAACTGTGATTCACGTGTATCGCGAGAGAAAGCACGATACACACATACATTATATATTATACGATGAAAAAACGCAAACTGTGATTGTATAATATTCGAAAATACGACGTGTTTTACCATATCGAAAATTTACTTTACCTCAGTCTGTCTGCGATTATGTTTTGTTTGGTTCGCTGCTATTGGCTCTTCCGTATGCGCGGCTGTCAGGTGGCGCCATCGCGCGGCGCTTTTGGAAGCTCGACGCAAACGTTCGTTCGTCGTTAGAGCTCTCTCGCTCTGTACATATACGGAGTAAAGTGAAACATGCATAACGTGAAAACAAAATAGCAAATTTTGTTTAAATCACGCATGGCTACTGAATTGATGCGAGACGAATAGACAATATTTAAGTTTCTTTTTCTTTAATTAATCACGCAATCAAACTCAAAGAATGTGTATTTAAAATAACGAGGGAATCGAATAACTTGACCATTGTAATTATCGAATATACCTTAAGGTGTTTGCAGCACGTCGTTGCCCATTTTTGTAAATGACAAAAAGAAAAGAAACATACATACCTATGCAACTTTCCGCAACACGATCATAGGCAATAATTAATCATTAAGCGCAACGATAATTAATCGACTCATGTACAGCTGAAATGACGCTACAATGAAAATAAATTACTTCGACCACCTATGTACCTAAGTGATAACATGGCCAATCGATTCAATCTCGTTGTAATCCTTGTTATAATACAAGGTAAGTTTGGAATCACGTCAGTTGAAAAAACAGACTAGTTATTTATTTTATATTAAAGAGCGTGTTAGTTTGATAATACATTTGGCTCAGTACCCCTTGGGTCCTCGGAACCTTCTGCGACCATCAACCTGTGGGAAGAAATTGAACGTAATTTGTAGCTACATCGCCAAACCAAAGTGCGATTAATAAAATTTTAGCTCAACTCACAAGCGACCGTTTGCATTCGAAGAATACTAAGCGAAGAGCCTGACAGTGCTCACTTACAGAACCATCCTTCGCGTTCAGACATTCTCTGGGTGTGCGTCTTTGCTAGAAACAAAAAAAGGCATTTTTTTAAAGACTATCAAGCTAAAAACCATTTGGGTTTCGAAAGACTTTTAGAAACCAATATGAAATTTTGAATTAGACCATTGAGAGTTCCCGGTCATAGTTGGAATGGAAGTAAGCGCATTGCGTTATTACTATAATGTATTTGCTTACATTTTTTAAATATTGTCGCAACTGCGTGTGAATTGTTTGAAACGTATGGCTCTAGTATTTCATAGTTGGCATTCCAGCATGTCCTGAGACATTTGGCTAATCACAATAAACCAAACATTGGTGAAAATAAACAAACCATCCTAGTGCTTATTATTTTGCCCAAGATTTATCTAAAAATCATAATATTGCCAACACCGTCTATGACCGGAATATTCACCTTGTCTTCACATGTGCACGTAACGAACTGGTGGTTATGAAACTTTTATTCCAAGTTTACTAACAATTTTGCAGCAGTCGCTTTCAAGAAGGCACATCTTGAGATCAGCACGCGATCCGGCACATCGTGATTTATCCTTCAGTGTCTCATTCGGTTCCTCGTATCTCATCATCTTGATGGTCGTTTCCTTATACGCAACTTATTTCAATCGTGTAAAAAATAGTGGCGAATTAACGAATCGGAGTTGGCTGTGTCACAAAAAATCTTCGAGCTAATACTAACTAAACGCACATAACTATGTACGCGACTGTTCTCAGCTGACTTCTATGACGACTCTCGGGTAAGGTTAGGTCGAAATTGTCGAAGACTATGGACTTAACCTGTCCGTCGTTAATGACAATATCATCTGGGGCTTGGTGTTCGTTCCGCGTGTTGTTTCTGACTGAAGACAGTACATTTGTGCGCGTGGCACGCAGTACGTATGGTAAATTTCTTTATTGACGATATCTGAGATTCAAACCATAAGGGAAAGAAGACAAAATATACCTCGTAGTGACAAATTACAGTGCTTTGCATTCTTGCGCTCGCGCGTTTAATCTCTTCCGGAGATAATTATGAGACACAGCTGACCGCTGGACGATCGAGAAACTTCTTTTTTTATGCGTAAAATGCGGAAAAAGTCAGTTGGCAACTCAAACGATCACTCGAAGACGAACAGGTAACGTGTGTTACTTGAATTCACGATTAATTCCTCGTTGCACTTGCTATGCTCTTTGTTCCTCACCTTGACACTGTCATTGTTTAATACGAGATTTTAATATTATAAACTGAATGTCCGCTCGAATGATTTAAGAATAGAGACTGAAACGTAACAACGTTTTTAACACATCGGCACCAGAGTTTAACTTGAGCGTCAAAATATATTTCAGACAGACGGTCTATCAGCGAGGAAGTCAGAGGGAGGGTTCGCCACATTATGTATTTTTGTATTCCGACGACGAGGACGATGATGATGAACAGGACATTCCTCTGCAGCCACGGGTCCAAGCCAAAGCGCCACCGAGGAAGGTGGAGGTGATCAAGATCTTGTTAAAACCAGAAGACACCTTACAGGCTCTGGCCCTTAGATATCGATGTACGGTAAGTTTTGTAATCTAATGGGTCATTTATGCTTCACATCGTTAGACAGCTTTGATGAAATTCCGTAATACCTTACTCATTTCTTTTTACAGCATGGACACAGTTGAAAAAATATTTATTGACGAGTTAAAAAACTGTCTGTCTTTACAGATATCTGAGCTGAAGAGGATCAACAATATCCACAAAGAGAATGAGATCTTTGCCCATAGGTATATAAAAGTTCCTGTACAACCATTTTCAATATTTACTGAAAATCTCATAGACTATGAGGGCTCGTCCACGAGTAAAGAAAATGGTGGTTTTGTGGGTGAAGAAAGAGCTGTTGCATCGAGCTCTACGCACGGGGATCAGTTGATAAATCTCATAGGGACTCCAATCGTGCCACCGCTAGTGTCGCAAAATATCGGAATCAACGATATAATATTAAATTCCATATGTGAACCTCTTGTCAAAACTATTGATTGCGAATCGACGGAAATGATGCAGAATGTTGAGACGGAAGGATTGCTCTCTTCTGAGGACCGAGAACCTTCGTTAACACCACAATCCACGATGATCGACACTTTCAAGTGTTCTGGCGCAGATTGGGGTTTGTCGTGGGCTCATCTCCTCGGCTTTTCCTTATTACTTGGCTTTGGTGGTCCTTTCCTCTTCTATAAATTGTATGTAGCCAGAGAATCTCCCGAAGAAAATTCACTCTGATCTAAGAAATATACTTGTACGCTAGAAATGATTTAAGTTAGGAAAAAAAAAAACGAGAGTAAGTTCGTCAAATCTTCCCTGAATTGATGAAAAGACAATAATTTCGAAACGGACGATTTATTACTTTTCTATGTGCTTTTATGATTGTGATCGATAGGTTTTCATCAAGGTTTGATATACGATATATTAGAAATTTGCAAGATCGTAAAATTATGTGCCTTGACATACCTGAAGTAATTTTACTTCGTCAACCTAAAGTGATATATATATCCGTCACGCGGAAAATAATTCTAGGATGCTTCGTAGAGTATTATGTAGTGGGCGAAACTATAAGTTTTGCGGATAATTATTTCCGGAAAAAAAATACATAATGCATTTTTTTGTGCTAATAGGTATTTATATTTTGTGACGACGATGAAATATATTTTTTGAAAATTGAACCTGTTCCTACATTGTTTTGATAAGTTCGACAGAAATAAAATTTTTCCAAGTTAATCCTCAACATAAAGATTGCTTTCTCAGAAGTCCATGGCTCTCTGAAGTTTTCGCGTGACACGAGGTGCGTTATCGACTTTAGTTTCGCAGCTCAGGTCGTTTTTCTTTTTCTTCATTCTAGCCACATCGATCACGCGATTAA
This sequence comes from Netelia fuscicornis, assembly GCA_946811545.1. Classification (NCBI taxonomy): domain Eukaryota; kingdom Metazoa; phylum Arthropoda; class Insecta; order Hymenoptera; family Ichneumonidae; genus Netelia; species Netelia fuscicornis. The sequence goes on from OX328015.1 coordinate 5,202,560, forward strand.
TGATTTTTTAATCGCTCAAGGGGAAAACACCGAGGCGAAACTTAAAAAGAATGTGGATAACGAACGAATCCACAGTCCTTGATAATGTTTCCGTTCATTCTCAGTGTTCTAATTTGCCTTGGTGCTTTTGCGGTAAATAATTTGTTTCAAAAGCTTGAACTTTAGTAATATTGGTCTTCCCTCATTGACAAAGCTTCCTTCAGGAAGATATCAAATTATCAAAAACAAAGCCTTTCTCACGTAGGAATCTTTGTAAACTAGGGAAAGTGATGTACAAGTCAATTTGCAAAATTCTAATTCGCAGACTGTTTTTGTACTTTGAAGAATAGCGATGCTCGTCTAGGACAAATCGAGACGAGAGCAGCGAGGATGCGATACGAGGTTCCTCAAGAAATCAAAAATCTTGTACCCCAGGACTTCGCAGCAAATAATCTTCGGAAATCAAGATTGAAGAAAGAAGGCGAGGGATATATTCCAGTGAACCAAAAACATGTTACCAGAGCACCAACGGATTCCATCGTGGGTACAACAAAATCTTTAAAAGCATCGAAACGTCCGTCGAAGCATGCCTATCGAAAATCGATACGCAATGGACCGAACAATAGGAAGTTTATCGGTATTAAAAAGTCTTCCGGATTTCACGTCGATGGTTACAGAGATTCTTTTTCATCGACGAAAACCATGAAGAAAACCACGGTTCTTCCAGCCAAAGTGGTCGCACAGTCGAAGGGTGCAGTATCGCGAATGCGGATGCGGGCAAGTGATGTCTCGCATCGGAAATCCGAAGATTCATTCGCTAGTATAAAGAAGGCGATAAATGCTTTGCCGCAACAGCTCGTGACGGTCATGAGAGACGATAGCTCTGATTGCAACGAAAATCCAACGAGAAGATCGAAAGATGCTGTTCGTGGTCCACCATGTGATTTGGTCATTGGAATGCCAGGACCAAGCAAGAATCCATGGTTTTCCATGAGGAACTCGATGACGAGAAATTGGCGGCTTTTCTACAACTAAGACAAGCCATCGAGGACCTGTAACTCCAAGTTAACAATTGTTACTTCCTGTTATGGGTTTCATGCGTGTTTATGCCAAGTTTCCTCTAAGTATAGTTATTAGTTTGAGAATTGTTGTAATATTGTTCTATAGTTTCATTAGCGAACCAAAAGATAAAAAATGAAATTTCGAGGTCAGAGTCGAATGATCTAGTCTGACTTTGATGATGCTCTATATTTGAAGGATTTTAAGGAATGGTAGATTTGAGAAGGTGGTAAATAAGTACTACGTCGAATTTGTGAAAAGAAATTTATTCAACTCCTTTCCTGATGACGCCTTGATCTTTGAATGTCAACAAGCAATGGGAAACAGTTTTTCAATGGTTGTGGCGCAACGATTACCCACAGCATCATCACTTTGGGGACTTCTCGATATTTGGGATGTAATCTGTATAACAAACATGTAAAATCCAGGAGATTAGTACAAGCGAAGTTCCCCCAAGCTGAGTAATAAATGTGTATTTTGTAAAAGTTCAGTAGACGATAATAGCGTCGTTCAATTTGTATTCAGAAGACCGTCGTCAAACTCATCATTAGTAAAAATAAAAAAGGCACTGCATCTGGATAAAATATACGTTAAAAAAATCGATTCTTACCAAAAGGTAGGGACTTTAAAACTTCTTGAAGCTTTTCTTTGCTCCCGTTCCCTTGGTGACTTTGAGAACGTTGAATCTGACAGTTTTGCTGAGTGGTCTGCATTCACCGATTGTCACAACATCACCAATCTCAACATCTCTGAAATTTAGAAAAATATTCGTAAAATATATGGTATTGTTTTAATAATTCGAGTAATGTAGGCATAACTTTTGAGTTTGTACATTGTGATCAGTTGACGATTAAGTTAGCTTCAGTTTGTGTTCAGAAGACCGTCGTCATTATCATCATATCAATCCGGATAAAAAGAAACTATAAAAATATGAAAATTGAGCTAACCTGAAGCATGGGCTGAGATGCACGCTCATGTTACGATGACGTTTCTCAAAACGATTGTATTTCCGAATGTAGTGAAGATAATCCCTACGGATTACAATGGTGCGCTGCATCTTCATTTTCTGGACGACTCCGGTCAGGATACGTCCTCTGATCGACACATTTCCTGTGAAAGGGCATTTCTTGTCGATGTACGATCCCTCAAGAGCCTGAAATTATAAAGCGTATAATTATCCATTGTTCAATATAAAAAATATTTAAGGTAGATCAAACGATAAAAGTAGTGCATACCTCACGCGGCGTTTTGAATCCAAGACCGACATTACGGCTGTATCTTGTGGGCTTGCGGGATTTGGGTCCAAGTCCCTTCTTACGGTTCAGAAAGACCGTGGGTTGCTTTTGGAACGAGCGCTCGGTCTGAAATCAAGACGTTAGGTAAATACTTGATATTAATGATAGAAAATCCCATGGTAATATGGAGGCTTTGAGTAAATTATAAAAATCGAGGAAAGCGGAAAACAAATGGAACGAACCCAACCGGATTTATACGACCGACTGACGCACAAATCCAGTGCCTAACCTCAATGCTATGACTAAATTTTACCGACACGTTTTGTCATAAAAAAAGCACGTTTTTCACTGAAAACTGTAGTTGTACTTATTTGATAAAATAGACCAATATCATAATTAAACTATTTATTGTTAGAAACAAAGAATTTGTATACAGAGGCGGTTGAAAATTGTCATAACCACGTGTCGTGACTTCACTTTACGGAACATCTTTTAATATATTTTATAACCAAGTGGACAGTTTATTTTTATGCAGTAATTTATCGAAATACATTGGAACACTATTGCAATCTTCTCACCCGTTAAAGTTGGATACAATCGTTCGAAAGAATAGCTCGTTACAACAGCTAATATCGTGAACATACCTGATCAGCCATCTTGAACTCCTGAAAGAGAGAGCTGATGCAGGATATGACGACACGATGCTACGAACACGAAAAGTAGTCACTGCGCATGCGCTGTGTGCTCCGTTTCTATTACAAAGAACACGACTATTCGTTATTTATATTGCACTGCGCATATTCGATTTCTCATTACTCTACAGTTATATTCTTTAAAATTCGACGAAACGACAAAAAAAAACGCTAAATATTATTTCCTAAAATCTTTCGAAACCCCGCGTAGATGACCAAGGTTGCAACTTCCTCCGCAAGAGGCGTGGCGGTTCGGCGCCATGTTTTTTTTTGTATTTTCACGGTAAGAAGCGGCAACAACTTGGAGAGGTGAGAATCACATTTGTTTTATTGCAATTATTGATCGTTTATCATGATACAGAGTCTCCAATCAAAGCGAAATATGACCACGAAGTACGAGGAAGTCTGCACTCCTAGAGTTTTTAGCCCAACAACGACTTGCTGATCTGTCACAAACGAATACAATTGGCATAACCGTTGCAAAATCGTTTCTACACCATAGCAGCAAGTATTACCACATTCGGTGAGTCAAAACTTTTGCTTATATTCTCGTCGATAGCACATTCGACGACAAATCAAAATATTCACGAGCATAATAGCGTTAGCCTGTCTAGTTACGAACGGAAATGCATTTCGTGATCGTATAGTTTTTTGTGCTTGCTCTCTTAACCACAAAAAGCTTATAAGACAGCGTTTCTCGCTCTTAGGACGAGGCAACGAGGGAGTGTATACGAGGCGTTCCGTGTCGACTAGAATCTTTATATGGGGCGTTCTTTCATATTCGTTCATTTTTAATACTCATAATTTTTTTTTCTCAACAAATTTTTCTCAAAATTAAATAAATCCTTAATTATTAATAAATCACCAATTATTCAATTTTTTTTTATAAATTTTTCTCAAATATTCTCATTAACACTTATCGACCGGCCGTCGATTAATCGACGTTTGCTCCCCAGCGCTTACCGACCGGTCGTCGATTAATCGACTTTTGATCTTTCTGTTAGATTTGGTTAGGTTAGATTGACAAGTAACAAGCAGCAAGCATTTCGCATTCTTTATTCAGATAATTGGTGCTTTTTTCTAAGCTTTAGCCCTTAGAAATGAATGGAAAGGATAGTCTCGGCGAGTTTTATCTCGACGACTTTTCAGATTGTCAAGTAAAAAAAAACTAAGCAGAACAGATTTCGCTTGTAAATACTGCAACGTTCCGCTACACAAAGGCGACTGTTTCGAGCGGTATCATAATTAAAAAAAATATTAAACAATTGTTATAGAAAAATATATAAAATATTGTTATATGGGTTATGGTATACTTTATGTAAATACTAAAGTGCATACGGTTGTAATAGATTAAATAAATATTGTTTAGCACTAATATCATTAAAATAAGACATTTTATTAAATTTTGTAAGCCGAAACAAAGCCGGTGTCTCAGACGATCTGCGTCTGAGCGGCCGGTCACAAGGGCTCTCGAATCGCTGCCGGTCGGTAAAGTATTAAATATAAAAACTGTTACAATCTTAAAAATACTAAATCAGGGTAAAATTAAAAATTAAAATTATAATCTATCCCTTAAAAAAATCGATACAGAACAAAAGTTTCTTATTCATATCGGTACGGATTGCCTCGTAGACGCATAAAAACATAATATAGAGGTAGTAATGTACTTAGATTAAATCTAATGCTACAAAAGTGGCAAACGCATAGAACGTCAGTCGTACGTGTAGTACACAGGTAAGACGGTGTCCGAGTTGCTCCGAGTGTATATTAAATTAACCGTCGCATAGGTAAATCGTGCAATTATAAGTACGAGTGTACATATCGAGAGCTTGTATTCTCATGATAAAATTATCGTACTGGAGGATCGGTTGCATGATATCTCTCGCACGCACAAATGTACTTAAGAAATGGATCAGGTCGATCTTTCGAGAGGATTTAAAAGAAAAGCGCTAGTCTAAGCCCCTCTCGCTTCTTGAAAAATATCTATCTACTAATATTTTATCTCTCTTTCTGTTTCTATATAGATACACAACGAGGAGATAATTACAACTCCACAGGCGTCCATTTTAATTATCCGGTGATATCGCGAATCCTGCGGGCATTTGCAGTGAGTCCTGTCCTCGTAAATACACTATAGGGATTCTCTATTATCGTGCCTAAGGCATATAATACAACAAGAATATGGCACGGAGGGTGCTCTCTCTCACGCATCCTTTTTATATCTCTCTCTGTCTCTCTGTATATATATATATGTATATAAAAGAGGGTTGTGCGTCGGCTGGTTCGTACTAAGAGAGCAAACGCACAACGGGGAATTCATTTGTCGAATATTTCCCGAGCAGCGCTCTTCTCCGATTCCGCGAAAGCTCTCGACGAGACTTTTGCACTGCACCAGGAAAAGAGAATAGAGGATGGCTTCCTCGTCCTGTTTTTATATTTGAGAGGGAGAGAGAGAGAGAGAGAGAGAGAGAGAGAGAGAGTCTCGAGCGGATTGTACAAACTCGGTACAGTATATTAGCAGTAGGAGCGTGTGTATGGGGCATTCGGAGAGAGAAAGAGAGATGAACACGATAGGGCGCAGCAACGGAGCGCCGACATGGCCAAGAGAGCTTCTTTTCTACTCTCACGTGAATCCGAGATTCTTTGGTGCAATTATCCTCGTAATTATTATTGCGCCAACTGCGCCAGGAAATTAAATGGTCTCCATCCTCCTTTTCAGGAGGATGGAGAGAGAGAGAGAGAGAGAGAGAGAGAGAGAGAGAGAGAGAGAAAGAGAGAGCGTTCATCTTTTACTCTGTTTAAACTCGCCTTAAGGTCCGTTTATATATATACACATATAGACAGAACTTAAAGCTTTATATATAGATATCGTACCATACCGAGATGTTTTTATCATAATTATGCGAGATGCCTGGGTAAAAAGTGTTCGGGAAGTGCGGTCGAGATAGGTCAATAAAACTAAGAAAAATTCAATCCTCGAGGCTCGAATGACAATTAAGCCGTGGATTAATATTTAGCCGATGAGACAACGATATAAATCAAATTACTCGCATATACTCAACGTAGCGATTAAAAGTTTCTTATCACGGTACTCTCAACACCCGTTAGGAGAAAAAAAAACATTTCAAACTATCGATAGGGTAGTTAAACTCGATGATAGTTGGTCGATCGATAATTATCATCGTTCGATCACGTTCGATTTATCGATATATATATATATATGTTATATACATATTCGTTAAAGCTTATCTCACTATCTACGTGCTCGTCGTACGAGCGAGATATACGATTTCATAATGTTTTCAACAGGGTAAAAATCGTCGTCGTCGTCCTGTCGTTCCTGTATGTCATATGTAACGAGAACAAGAACTTGAGTAGTAGATTTAATACTGTTTTCGTATATATAATACATTGTACTCACACATCTTATGTCTGTTACAGGTAGATAGAGAGAGAGAGAGAGAGAGAAAGAGACAGAGAGGCATGAAAGCATCGAGTGTATATAAAATCGTGTTACGTTATGCGATAGAAAAGACCGGGGCGAGAGACGTGAAATGATGATGTCCTCTGGTTAATACGAAGTAGGTATACGTATACGAAGAGGAGACCAAGCGAACCTCGTTGCCTCGGCAAACGCGATTACAATGGCTCACTCGCGGAAGAAATCATCCAGCGTGTGTGTATGTGCGTACTGTATATCGATATGAGTATATGCTCGTGTTGGGTGTATGTACGGTTTGATATTTACTCGTGGGCTCGTACTACGACCTCGTCGAGATCTCAGTCCGGGCCGAGCTTGGAAAAGGACGACTCTGAAATGTAGCATTGATTAATGATGGCCCAACGTACGCGCAGACCGGGTTCTCCGTCTCTCTCACTCTCTCACTCTCTTTATCTCTCCCACAGCATCCTCGTCTTGTAGTAACTTGTACGTGAGTACAGACCGATTCATAATCGAGCATCTTCTTGAAATATTGCAAGAAATGTATATAAAAAAGAAAGACACGGGACGCATAGGCAAGAGGGTTATTAATTAAAGTATCAATTCGATCGTAAATACGATCAATTAAAACTGAAATTGATTAGACAATTGTTTGCACGGTATTTCTATAATGAATTTTTTTTTATAATCGCTAATATTTGAGCTCTCTGTTTTTCAATTCGACTAATTTAATAGTCTATCATCAATTAATAGTCTACCATGATGTAGCCAATTAGATAGTAATTTAATAATTAAAATAGCATAATTAAGCGAACGAATTATTAACGATACAAAATTTTTTTTTGTATCGCAATCACGAGCTTCGAAAAAATCATTCCTACTACGAAATAGACGTCAATTCGTATTAATAATTTTCTTATTTTACTCTTGAATGGTATTACCTGCTGTATAACGAAAAGTGATGATTTCAGGTTTTTTGGACGAGTCTGTAGAATGGAAAACGGATAACGGTATACGCGGATTCCCACTGCACATAATCCGCATTAACGTACATACGATTTTCCATGATCGTACAAGATGATTCTTAATCCCCTTCTCTCCCCCAACCCGGCTGAATAGTACACGCACTATATATATATATATATATATATATATATATATGTATATATATTTGCTCATTTGCGCGGTAGTCTCATCGTCGAGAGACGCAGACACTCGATTACTCTCTTCGGATCACGATTTTCTTTTTTTCTTTTTTTTCTTTCTTTTTTAAAAATTTTTTCTTCTTTTTCGAAACGGCCTCGCGTACGCGAAAACCGGTGTACATTTATCTCGTATATATTTATTCCTCGCTCATGCAAAATCCAGTTTGTCGGGTTTTCGTAAATGACACACGCGCCCTCGCTTCTCATCCGCATATCCCTCGTCGTCTATCCTTGGTACGGAGTTAGGTAACGCATTAATGTGTACGCCCTATCAACGTTGAGACTCCGGCTTGCCGTCACCCACGAAGGGCAAACTGGTCCCATCGATTATTCGTCACCAGCCATCTACAACGACTAATCTATTCGTGGACCGTACGACTATTTCTTTTTGTGGTTTGATAAAAAAAAAGAAACAAGAAACAAAAATACAACAACATTTTCATCGTCACGTCGAAAGAAACGAAAAACTTTGTTAGTTTCTTTTTTGTTTCGTCGAACGACATGATGAATAATTTTGTATTCGTATCCGTCGTATATTTATGTCGTTGTATTTAAAAAAAAATTATACAAAATTAATCGATTCGTGGAGGGAAAAAAATAGAAATTTGTCGATTGTTTTATTTTTGTATTTGTATAATAATTCCGACGTAAGTTTCTATTTAACGAATCAACGATCTCGAAAGAATCAACAACGCGATTTTTAAGTAATTTTTACTGTGAAATGACAGTAACTGAGTGACAAATGTGCAATTCTTCAGGTTTTTGGGAAATAAATTATACATTTTAATGGAAATGAATAAAAATTTGCCGTTGCGTGACAGAAATTAAAAATATTTTCAAGAATTTTTACTTAAATTGACAGTAAATTTTCGTGAAACGTAAACATTACTAGAATAAGTTGAAAAAAGGGCTGATACAAATGAAAGTGTACGGTGCACATTGAGAAATTTGAGTGTTTGTCTTGAAAATTAAAAAAAATAAGCCGAAATTTTCCGTGCGTTGACCAGAATTTTTACGTTCTTCACAGTAAAATCAGTTAGGGCTAGGTCGCCTGGCCGTAATCCGTAAGCTCTGTGTAACGCGCGTAGAAATTATGCTACGTGCTAAAATTTTGTACATGCCTGAAAGTAAAATATTTGAAACTAGTGTAAATTTTTAACTGTTTACACATTGATCACCGGGTTCAAGTTTTCAATATAATTTTTACCGAGATTTCACCGTAAAAATTAATAAGAAATTCTCTCCGTGTAGAGTTCAATGATTTTATACCGTAGTTAATATTACTTCTGTTTTTTATTCATTTTCTTTTCTTGATTTTCGTAAAGTCGCAATGTTTTTAATCGCGAACGAAGCGACGAGAGTATTATTCTCGCGGATAGTGGCGCGATCTGATATACACATATAATATAACACGCCGACCACCTAATGGCCGTAGAATGTTATTAAAATTCTTGTCTCGCGCACACCTCCTCTCCCTCCTCTCACTCTCTCTCTCTCTCTCTTGCTCTCTTTTCAAGCCGTCCCGGGCAATAAACGCTCTTTTATACGCGTCTTGGCGCGCGCGTACGCGCACACACGCAAAAACACGCGTGCACGCGCGGCAGTTCTATTTCATTGATAGCGATGATTCATTCCCCGAGATAAGTAATATCGCACAAGCTTCGTAATTAGGAGTAGATCGGGCCGAAGGGAATGCAAATCCGTCATTCTTGTCTATCCCGAGGCTTTTTCTTCTCTCGTACGCACACACGTACATTAGGGCAAGTTATACCGCGGTGGTATTATCTCCTACGCCTCCTCCTCCCATCCCCCTTTGAAAAACATTTACAGTAGATATTATAAGGTACGCATACGCGTATATAGTTTAGCAAAACGTCGATCGTCCGAAGAAATCGGTAAATGCTCGTGGCTTTCGTGCGTACGCGTAATTAGTATCGACAAGAATATTTTTTCGTTTAATTTCTCCTTGTTGTTTTGCCTCCTGCGTTTAATCCGCCGATTAATGACCGGCGCCATAAACAAAAAACTAGAATAAACGCTGGTATACTTGTCGATTACACTTAATGGATATTAATTAGAACGACTTCGATGCGTTTACGATTTTCTCCGTCGTCCTTTATCGCCTCCCACCATGTTTTATACTTTTTATTGCTCTCTGCGCGATAGGAGAGAAATGAAGAGACAGAGAAAAAGCAACCGGGAGGGATGTAAAAAAAGAATCTTTGTAATCCATTGTCGGTAATTCGTAACGGTACGAGTATAGATTAACCTCACGAAACGTGACGAAGGCAACGAGAAAGAGAGAAAGAGAAAGAGAGAGAGAGAGAGAGAGGAAAAGAAAGAGAGAGAGAGGGAAGGGAGAGAGAGAGAATAAAGTGCGAAATAGCCCGAGGTGTGAATATAATGCCGTTGTTGCATCCCTGCGATGATCTACACCTCGCGCCGATGCGTTGCATCCCGTATCATATATAATACTCTTTCATATTGCCTATATGTATATATATTAGCATGATGCACCAACAAATAAAATGAGGAATCCTCGAGACTTGCGTACACGCGATATACGGACGGAGTGCCTATATAATTTTTATTACGATATACATATATATGTACATTTATATATATATATATATATATATATATATATAAATCTTCGTACATAGGTAAATAAATAATAGTCTGCTTCGGACAACCGTTGAATCTATTATTATTCGAGGGCGGAAGAAAAAGGAGGGAGGGAGTGAGAGGTTTTGCGAGTGGCGCGAGGAGCCGAGATAATCTAATAATATTCAACGCTTGTAAATTGATTCGCGGAAGTAAATAGGTAACGACGTTTCAATGCCGGTCGCATTAATCAAAAGATGTCTGGCCCGTGTAACGCGTGCGTATTCGTGTTAGTGTGCATGCCGGGAGAGAGAGAGAGAGAGCGTGAGTGAACTCATCTCCATTATTCTATGCGCGCACCCTCGCTACGCGCACGGGTGTAAGATGTGCAAGGACTTACACAGGTGTACGGGATTTTGACTCGTGTCCAAAATCAACCTTTCCCGTGTCGAAATTTTTACTGCTTTTTTTAACCTCCTAGACTCCATTTCCTTTGTAGGGCTCGAGACGTCACTCTGCCCTCAATGCCAATGCGCCCTCCAGCTCGAATCTGGTCTCATCGTGGACTGTCCACACCCTGCGTTCAATCCCAAGCTTGACAAATCGGACTCTCCGGACCTTCCTCACAATCCCAACGTGCGTGGAGGAGGGTCTTTGGTTGGTTATAGAGGGTCACGAGACCCTCCGCAACTCCTTCGATCACTCAAAATGTAAACTTTCTGCCATTTTCGAGGGTCAACGCAGGGTCCACATATACCGTGCAGCATACGTTCGAACTCCGCCTGGACCGTCGCCACTCCGGTCGGTTGGAGTTATTCTCGAAGCGCCCGAAAATTTCGACTCGGGTTAACTTCATTCTCTACGTGAATATCTCGACAGGTATTGTCGGAATTTCCGATTGTTAAACGGTCGAAAAGACGGTTTATTTGTTTTCGTGTTTGTAATCAAGATATTTTTTTCAGGAATTGTTCAAAAATATTGCACAACAATTGTTCTTTTTTTAAAGTTATAGCTTGTGGCAAAGATTGAGAATTTTGTTTGTTTTCAGATCGATTGGAAAAGTTCGAAGAGTGACTTTAAGAGCGCATTATTTATTGCAACGGTGAGCAATGCATCTTCATAATGTTTGAGTCGAAGTATCTATCCTCGTGGGATAGACGGATATGCACGCAAGAGAATTATTCGCTGCGAGGTCGAAAGGAGAGGAGCTTAGAGAAGGAGAGAGCCTCTTTTGATCTTTCTTGTGCTGTGGCATACGCTCTACGTTTGCTCGCACTCCCACAATAATATGAATGAGCAGGAGAGAAGGATATATACATATATGTATATGTATATAGGTAAATGATATAAGTGGGAGGCTGAGGATGGAAGCGAGAAAGAGAGGAAGCTGCGAAAGGAGAAACACGCTTCTAGTCTTTCACCGTACTAGCATCGCGCTCGACTATAATAATTTTTGTCTTCCTTTCTAAACGTCGATCGTTTCATTTTGTTTTGTTTTTGTTCTTCGCTCCTCCTCTTGCTTTTATCTCTATCTTCGTTTCCTCCAGCGCCTCTTGCAGCTGATTATGGGTAATCGCCAAGATCAATATTAGTCACGATATCGATTTCTCTGGTGTGCGTGTCTGGAAAGCCATGCTTTTATCCTCGCGATTGACCTCAACGATAACGCGTCGTGCACGCATAATGCGTAAGACTTTGAGAACGAGGAAGAGGAGTTCGAAGGAGTTAAATTCTCATGATCGATGACTCGCGACGAGAGATCGTTCTCTTCGTGGATGAAAAATTCGTGACGATAATAACGCGTCACGTTTCGTTACCCGGATGCTCGAGAATTTGCATATTCGAGGGTCAAGGTTCGTGAACGAAAGGCGAAGGGTACAACAACGTGAGTCGTTGTTTCGTCCCGCTGGTTACAAAATATGATCGATATTTTGGCTCGAGAGGAAAATAAATTAAAAAAAAAACGAGATGGACAACAACGTTCGAAACAAGGTGTCATTAAGAGAAGCTCGTTCGTCGAACGAGCTTCGTGATTGCCTCTATAAATTTTCTGGAAGAGAGGATTAGCGCACTGTGTATTAACGGGGCAAGTACCCGCGAGCTTCGGGCAGCTTGCTGCTTGAAAAATAATTGTACAGATCGACGTTGGTATTGGCGTGCGTCGAGGGTTGAGGAAGAAGGAAAATAACAACAACAAAAATTCGGATGAAAAAAACCCGAGACCGGGAGAGAGAGAGAGAGAGAGAAATAGAAGTGCAGGGGTTTTACGAGTCGAACGGTACAGGACTGAGAAATCATACGGTCGGAGCGTATAATTAAAGAAATGTGTATAAGAGAAGCAATAATGTGGTGTATATACCATAGGTTTTAGTAAGTACTATAAAGTAAGCAACGTACAACGTTACGGTTATAACGAAAGAACGAGCGTCGAGTTAAATCGGCAGTTCTTCCAGTTATCGGTAAAAGCATTCGTTTGTATGTTTTATTTAAAGGAATAACCATATTAAAAGGCATATAAACCTTATTTTTCATCATTTGAAACGTGTCAATTGAAACCAAGCATGGACTAAGATTGTTTACATTTGTCCAGGCCTGCTTGTACAATAATATTTCTGTAGGATAGTCACGATCGAGGGGTTAGTCCCTCGAGAAATCAGTGGATCATTTCATCTGAAATCAAACTAGAAATCACTAAAAATCACGTGGAAACTACGATTCGAAAACTACGAGAATCGCAGTGGAAATCGCAAGAAATCGATTCCTTTTCGAAATCGTTGTACCACCGAATCTGCGAGTGACCAACCCCTCGGCGGTGACGACACTCGTGCCAATAAATTGACACGTATATCGTAGAGATAAGTAGGTACTCGATAATATTCATCGAAGTGATATTCTTGTTACCCGGGAAATTTCCGTTTCCGTAATCTCGAACTGAAGACTTTTTTCATCCAAAAAGTCTTCAGTTCGAGATTTGTCATTTACCTTTGAGATTTTGGAGCTTCCGGGAGATTCAACATTTGTTTCCGTGCAAACAGACTTTGTTGGGTTATTACGAAATCGGAAATTTCCCGCGTAACATCGTCGAAAGTTCAAGTAGTCTTTAATAGCTGGGTCTAAAAAATGGCCTTGTGCCGTATTTTTACCATAATCCACGTGAATAACGCGCATACTATCAATCGTTTTTCTTGCTCTTTCGAACGAATTAATCGATCGTAAATAATAACTTCCATTCTCAAATGCGAGCAAGCGTTTAAGTATCGCTATTCTATTCTAATTTGTATATTGGCGGACCGCACATTTCATTCATCTGTATATATATCCTATCTAATATGTATGGTATATATTTATTCGTTTATATGTATATATATATATATATATATATGTATTTACGCGAAATAGCTAATGGAACATACCAGTAATCTGCAGCGTACAATTTCTTTAGCGGTTAATAGTCAGCGCGTTCCATCAATCTCGGCGATAATTATGGCTCTTGTAATGACAGAGACCATTAGCTTTGCCAGTCATTGGGCGGATGAGCGAGATAGCGAGCGCGGATATGGGATTGAGAGTGTGAGCATAGACGAGCTAAAGGCGATTTAATGCATCGACCTTACATAGAAATTAATATAAAAACAAATATGTATATATATATATAAATAATACACTCCTTTATAATTGGAGCTGCTCCACAAAGATTTTGTGACGCGCGTCTCCAACCTCTCGACCCAATTCGACGTCTTATTTACCAAAAAACAAAATTCGACAAAAATCATGTTTTCTTCTAAATTCGTTCGTTCTTTCTTTTTCTCTCCTCCCAGCTATCACATTCTTCTCTCAAAATTGCACAATTATTAAAATCAACGGGGCGATGACATCATCGTTCATGAAAAATCAAACGTGTCTGTTTACCCTCCTCGAGCGGACGTGTCTCGAAGCGTAATATTCGAAGGTTACACCCGTGGTTATGCGAACGTACAAGGTATGCGTGATCGAAAACGAGTTCCCGTCGGATCGTCAAGGACGTCGATGAGAATATCGTAACGTACGAAACGTAATATCGGAAGTAATTAGAGGAGGAGGATGAGGTTGTAGAGTCGACGGATTGTACGAAGACAGACAAGATTTGTTCTCCTTGAACCGAATTCATCTGCCTCGAGACGAAATTTACCATCTTCCGCTTCCTTCTTCATCTCCTCCTCATCTTTCTTTTCTTCTTCATCTCGTATCGATAGAAAGTTCAACGAATCACGTACGTCGATCGACGTTGTACTTAACGGCAAAATAAATCGTCTCTCCTTACTTACAATATGTGTGTATGTATGTATATATTTTGTACGAGCAAGAAGGGATGGGCTATTATCCTGCGAAAGGACGACGATAGTCAATATTAAAGCCGTCGTCAGTATTATAGGTAGGAAGCTCGTAAGAACGCAAAGGTCCGAAACCTTTCTTCCCTCCCTTTTCTCTCCCTTCTCCTATTTCTCTCTTTCGCTCTCTCTCTCTCTCTCTTTCTCTCTCTCTCTCTCTCTCGTTTCTTCCTCGACTCTCTCATTCTTACCGATGTTGTCTCCGCGCGTCGTGCCAATCAATGAAATGGCTTTAAGGCCATATCGGCCTAACCGCGCCGAGGATATTAAATGTCGTTATCCAACAGACGTGTGTGTATATATACGTACAGCGTATAGCGCATCTCTATATACGAGCTCTCTGTCGTCTCGAGGACCTCCGTCGTAAGCATTTTCTTCTTCCGTAGCCGTGACTCCGTGTTCGAGCCTGTAATTAGTTACCGCCGACCCTCGTGCGACGTTATTTTTCATTTTTTCTTTGCATTGTTTTTTTTTTTTTTCATCTTTTACATCATTCGTTTAGGAAAAAATCAAGCGAGGTGTCACCACGGTCATCCACCCGCATCTGGGCGATATGAAACTCGCGTTTTGATTCGAATCGTCGAGGAATTGATCGTGGGAGAATAAAGGTCGAAGATCGTATTTGTTTGTTTTTTTAAGAAATTCTTCAAATAATTCGTACAATCTAAGATCGTAAAAGTCTTGATTCTCGTTACGTTCATGAAAAGCGTTTACACTTTTTTGTCGTACGACAACGTCTTAAGCACCGTTCATTGACTCGTCCCTCGGGGGGTCAAAACAATCTTTCAACCATCGTTTTTTTTGTCTAACTTCGATAAATTATGCGCGAATTGTGACGGTGATGCCGTTAAATACAGCTTCG
Source organism: Netelia fuscicornis (assembly GCA_946811545.1). Classification (NCBI taxonomy): domain Eukaryota; kingdom Metazoa; phylum Arthropoda; class Insecta; order Hymenoptera; family Ichneumonidae; genus Netelia; species Netelia fuscicornis. The sequence continues at coordinate 5,218,005 of OX328015.1, forward strand.
GGCGGGTCGCGCGTATTATCCTACGAGAGCTGACGGAAGACGAAAATTGCCGTGTGGGTAAACGAGGTAGAACCTCTCGCTCTGTTCATCGTTTCTCTCACGGAGTGGATGAAAATTGCTTCGTTTTCCATTTATATATTTTTTGGTTTTTCTTTTTTTGTTTTTATTTTTTTTTATTTTTCTTTCCTCTCGCCATTTTGTCGATAAATTTTTGCTTCTCTGGAGAAGCTAACATAGAACGAAGCGATATTTATGACTCGGGCGTTGTAGTTTATGGTTCGTCCGGATAATTAGGACGTTTAACTCAAACACTTCGAGACACGAGAGATAATATATTGCTCCCTCCTCTGTCAAACAATTCCCCAAGAAATTTCGCTAATAATCATATTACCAATAATATTTCCTCGTATTTAACGCAATTTTTTTGTTTACTTATTTATTTATTTATACAAATCTTGTTGCTTTTCTCAAAAATTTTTGTTTATGCTTGTTGTTTTTTTTTTTCCAGAAAATTTCAATCAACGCGAATCAAGGTAGAAGCGAGGTAACCAGTCCGAAGTGAGCACAAAAGCACATATGACCAGTCCTTCGAGAAACTTGTCTAACCACTGTATTCACTACGGATAATCGTTCCATATCGTTAGGTCTAATAATCGCGCTCGTGTGTTTTGCAATTTTCCAACCACACTCGGTGCAACGTCTTACGATACGGATATCGAGGCGCATGTACTACGTGACCGTGGTGTTTCGTAAAAGATAAATAGGGTATAATGGCAACACGTATTATCACGACCAATCGGGCGCTACGCAAGTCTCAAAGTTAATAACGCCTCTCACGGCCGGGCTTCTCTCATTCAATTTACACCTCTATAATAAATCATTCTGTTTATTATACATCGCAAAACGGGTTAATTCGGACCCGGGGAGAAGCTAGAAGACCTCTTTCGAGAACAGGAAAATTGTCCATTTTTTCATTCTTTTTGGCTTTTATTTTTGTTCAATTTGCAACGACCATGGGACGCGATTTTTAATCGAGGCTCGTGCGAGTTCGTCGCGTCCTCCTTAAACTCGTTCCACCAGAGAATTTTTCAAATTCATTCGTCTTGTAATATTTACCTTGATCGTCGATGCAACAGAAAAAGAACAATTTTCTAATTACTTACTACAATTATATTTCACACGAAATTTCTTATTTAGAATGTTAAAGTTATTTACATTGTTAAAAAGTTGGACAAAGCTTTGTAACGCCGAAAATTCAAGGTTCGTATCGTTCGTGCACGATTTGGTCGCAGCTTACAATGTTCTCCTCTTTACAGGCATAAGGACGCAAACGGAAAGTTTGGTCGTCGTTGCATATTATTTCCATTCCGGATGGCTCTTGAAAACTTTGTGCGATAAATCATTCCGAGAGATCGGTCTCGAGCTTACCCATGGCTGTTGGGCTCTCTCGCATGTACGAGCACGCGGACATTGCGCCAGTGTTACGCGAACTTCGTATTGACGATGCTAAACAAAACGGGGACCGGCAATTCCACAGAGAATATATATATATATATATATATAGATTCTGTTGCCACTGTCTCCCGGAGACTTTGGTCGAGTGTGTGGGTGAAGGAACGAAAATTGTACACGAGAGGGAAGTACGCCTCGGCTTTGCCACCGCTGCACACGCCCCCATAACGGTCGAAAACCATTTCCATAATTATCCCACGATGGAATATCGAAAGGAGGAAGCGGCTATACGAGGAGAAATGTCCGCACACGCTCTCGTCTCTTTTTCCCTCTCTCTCTCTCTCTCTCTGTCTTCCTTCGCGAGGTTCTACTTCTACTCTTCTACGTCTCTCCACCTCTTCCTTGTCTTCAACTTCTTTAATTTTTTGCCCGCCCTCCTCTTCCGTTTCTTCCTTGTCATCCACTTCTTCTTCGTGTTCCTTGTCTCTCGAACGTTTTGTTTCTCCTTCTATCTTTCTCTCTCTCTTTCTTCGCGTCTTCGAAGCTTCATCGAGCTTCCTCTTCCACGAACAGTAGCCACGGTTGCAACGTACCCGCTCTTGCCGATCCCGTGACAAAGGCACGTACCCTCGTCCATCGTTGCGTCGCGGATTATCCGTGCGCTCTTCCTCGGATCTCTCGCATTATATCGGCTCTCCTGTCTCATCTTGGTACGTGTAAAGATTTTTTAAATTAGCACCGTAAGATTTCTGGAAAACGGCGACACGCGCTATACTCACCGGTCGATCTATCGTTCTTACCGCCATGTTGGAATCAAAAAATCGTTACAGCCAATTCCACCTCGTAGCAAAATTAGAAATTAATTTTGCTACGATTGATTCCCTATTTTTCTGTTACAGGCGCTCTTCCTTGGATCTCTCGCATTATATCGGCTCTCCTGTCTCATCTTGATACGTGTAAAGATTTTTTTAATTAGCACCGTAAGATTTCTGGAGAACGGCGATACGCGCTATACTCACCGGTCGATCTATCGTTCTTACCGCCATGTTGTAAAAAAAATCGTTACAACCAGAGCCATCTCGTAGCAAAATTAATTTCTAATTTTGCTACGAGATGGCTCTGGTTGTAATCTGGTTGTAAGCAAAATTAATTTCTAATTTTGCTACGATTGATTCCCTATTTTTCTGTTACAGGTGCGAATCGATTATAAACAGCGTCGTACGTACGAGAGAAGATTTTTTAAATATTATCCGCGACCACCCTTGACCTTTGTGTTTCTTCGATCGCGGATGTACGAGTCGATAACGCGGGTACGGCGATGCGTTTTCTACACCTTGAATCCTGAGATACGACACCTAACTTCGAATCAAGGAACGTCGATGGCAATAAAACGCGTGCTTAAGTTACTTCCCCAAGTTCTTTATTATCTTTGGGTGGTGTGGTGGAGGAGGGAGGTACGAAAGCTGAGGGTCGAGGAGGAGACTGTAGTCGCGTGGGACGATGTAACTTTTTTGTACGCGATATACATACGCCGATGGGACTAACGTTTGAGTACTTATAGTCGCACCAAGTGCCATACCTTGTTCCCTTATAACGTTCGCCTATATGCACTTTGTCGCTTCGAAGTAATAGCCGCGTTATAGATAAGAGGATATTGCCACAAAAACAAGTATACGGGATGATATTCGTCGATAACTCGAACGCGGATGGCATTAAATTAAACGAGTTCATCTTGCGATACTTTCGTACGAATGTGTAAACTCGATTCATTTCTTTTTGCGGAAATGTAATTAAGAAATAATCATATAGTTATAGTTATTATTTTTGAATTATCTTTATTTATTTGTTTACTTACTATGAAATTTGTTATATAGATTTATCGTAAATCTAATAATGTTAGTAAAAATAATAGTTTATATTAGTAAATATTAGTATTAGTTTATTACTATTATATTAGTAAATATTAATGATATTAATATTAATAATAATATATTAATATTAATAATAATTAATATAAATAATATATTAAATATTAATAATAGTATAGTTATAGTTATTATTTTTTAATTATCTTTATTTATTTTTTTACTTACTATAAAATTTGTTATATAGATTTATCATAAATCTAATAATGTTAGTAAAAATAATAGTTTATATTAGTAAATATTAATAATATTAATAATAATATATTAATATTAATAATAATTAATATAAATAATATATTAAGTAATAATAATATAGTTATAGTTATTATTTTTTAATTATCTTTATTTATTTTTTTACTTACTATAAAATTTGTTATATAGATTTATCATAAAAGTAAAAATAATAGTTTATATTAGTAAATATTAGTATTAGTTTATTACTATTATATTAGTAAATATTAGTAATAGTTTATATTAGTATTTAAATAATAGTATAATAATCAATAATAGTGCAATAATAATTCTATAATTAATAATAGTACAACAATAGTCTAATAATTAATGATATTACAATAATAGCTTAATAATTAATAATAACATAACAATAATGCGATTCGTTATTTCGATATTCCGATTATATTCCAATATTTCGTCAATACTATTATAATTATTATTATTGTGACTTAAATAAATTATGAAAATACTTAATTAAAAATTTTTCTCACATTAATCGATCGGAAATGTTAAATCCAGGATCGACTCAAAATACCCGCGCTTTTGCCATTCGCGAGCGATATATATACATATATATATATATACATATATATGTCGACATAGAGAATCCTGTACACCAAGCGACCTCACGTCTGCCAGCTTCTATATTTCATTCTCCCCTGCCAGAGTGCCTTCGCACTTTTTCTATCTCTCTCCACCTACCAGAAAATAGTTCGCATATAATCTCTCGGTACTTCGCGCGCGCTCTCCGTCTTTCTCTCTTCACCCGTAGTGCCCGCTCTCCTTCTCTCGACTATGATTATAGTCGTAGTACTTCTTGTGGAGATAATCGATTCCCAAGGCCGCGGCGTCCGGAGAGCACTCCGTAGCTACTCTACTCTCGTAAGCGAAAGGGCAGCTCGACGAGAGCTCTTCGGGACGGGCTATTCTTTTATCCCTCCCTCCCCCATACCAACTTCCTTCTCCTCGGTGTACGAAAAACTCTTTTTGGTGAATTTTTCGTGTCTGGGAAAAGAAGAAAGTATTAGAAACACGATAGGTCGATCGTTCATTATTTACCGAGCATTGTTATTATCGTTAGGGGTCAGCCAAATTGCGTGGGCATTACCTGGACTCTTCCTATACAACCCAAGTGCATGGACGAGTCCATCTTCTAACACATTGTTAACTCCGGAGTGTACGTATTATCTCGTATTCGCGTATAGAATTTTGCCGGTGCGATACATGGAAACACTACGTGGCAAACAGACACGTACACACTCACGTATGACACACGTACGCACAAACACAACTTAAACAACACGTGATATTCGAGTTATAACGTATAACTCCGCGTGTGCATACGTTCCTCCGCTGTATACACGTATAGAGACGCCTCCTGGGTAAATATAGGTATGCAACGCTAGTATAGGCTGGCGGAGGTACAAAGCTACAGGTGGGGGAACCGAAGCCGGCCGAGCATCGGCGAGGATGTCCGAGTGCAGGAGAGCCGGTCGAGCGGTGTCTCGATGCTGTCGCGAGCGGTAGTCAGTATCGTGTCAGTCCTTAGTGAAGGTGGTCAGTGATCTTTGTCAGAGCAGGGCCAGTCGACAATACATATTCTCTTACCGAAATATTCTTTTCTCCCCCTCCGTAATACGCAATTTTTAAAACAAAACTTGCAAGCTTACCGTCTTACGAAAATAAAACGTGACGAGCGAATCTCGCGTATTACTTTCGATTTATTTCTCCTTTACCTCTTTCGCTTCCGTCTTTCCCAACGTATTTATATTTTAAACTCACGTTTCCCGGCGCTTACTGTTAAGCTCGTCCTTAGTGGTGTTTATCGCGTATACAAAGTGAGTTTTTGATAATACAGTGGTGAAAATTAATACATTAATCTTACATCGGAGAATTCACGAAGAAAACAAAATAGAAAGAACTGGCGTTCTCGATATCCTCGTCGATGTCACAAAATCTACCGGAAATCTCGGTGTTCACGGATAACCTCCAAATTTTTTCCGGTAAGCGAATCAATGCCACGAGAATACTTTTTCTCTCTTATTCATCATTCTTCAATTTCTTTATCGTCTATCGTAGATTCTCGTGTCGACGTGGTAAAAAGGAACGTTGTAGAATCCAGAAACCTTCGATGTGACTGTGTGTGCTATATCGAGAAAATAGGGAACAGGTAGGGGAGTAGCTGTAGGGCTCGTGCAGAACGTGCATGTACGAACTCGCTCGCTGGCTCTCTGCGCATGTGTGTACCCCTGTGTGTGTGTACTTGTGGCACAAGGCGAGTATATAAACTCGCTCGAAATGCAACCCGTTCGCTGCTTCGTGACAAGCAAGGCAGAGAGCGTTAGAGAGAGAGAGAGAGAAGGAGAAGAGGCAAGAGCGTATACATCCGTATACTATATGCGTGTATATGTGTTGATATATATATATATAGATATATATACGTATACTCTCGAGACTCGCACGAAGGAGAGACCGCACCACCGGTTTACCCGAGAATTCACTGAACCTGCAGCACATCCTTGAAAAAGCACCAGTCTAGTTTTTTATGAGCTATAGGATAGGTATAGTCTTACGTTCGCTCTCGCATCTCCCCTCCGGCTCTCTATACGTGTACCAGATCTATATATAGATATACATGTGTATATATATATATATTCAAAGAGGATAAAGATGGACACCTTGATTCTCGCAAAGATTCGTTCGACGTGGGGTTTTAATCGTTTTTTAAATATTATTTTTTTTACTATGTACGTTATTTTTTTTTCTTTCTTTCTTTTTTCTATTTCGAGGTTAGGTCGGAATTCGATAGTTTCACAGGTATATTAAGATAAATGGGTAAAACTAGTGGAGCGTGCGTTAACAGTGGGGAAGAGAATCGAGAGAAAATGTGTGTCAGGCGGGTAGTTCTTGATTATTGCTTCTGGTTAATCGGAGCGAGTCGAGGCGTTGGATTGTAGGAAGGAAAATGGAGAAACGAGGAAAATTGATGAGCTTCGATTCTTCGATTTCTCCTGACGCGTGTGTGTTCCTTCCTGAATAATTAAAAATCGATTTCCCAGAAACAAGAAGACAGAAACAAAATTATTATAAAATAGGAAAATGTTATAAAACGAAGGAATCGAATAAAACTTTGTTTCTTTTTTCCTCAAAATTGCCAGAAGCTATTTAACTCGTTTCCGTTCCGATTAATCGAGCTGTTTCGCGAGTCGATAAACCCACGAGAGATAATCGTTAAATAATCATTGACTCACGTATAAACGAGGAATTCGTGATGAATCACAGAGGTGTACGAGGTAGCGAGAAGATAGTTTTTTTTTTTTATTCTCGCCACTGATATCACCGTGAACAGCAGCGCGGAGGGTTAAGAGACGAGTAAACAGAGGTCGCTCTCTATCTGCGATCTATATTAGTATACCATTACTCGTGTGATTCGAATCGTTTTATGTTACGAGAGAGCGCGGTAAGAGCCCGCGGTGTACAACGAATCTCGGTCAGAATCAACGCTCGCGCGCGTTGTATAATAATCGTTGCACGAATCGCTATCTCTCGTGTATAAATAACGTATATGGATAGATTATTATTATTATTATGTTTTTTTTTCTTTTCTTTATTTTCTACCGGCAATTAATGTACGCGTCGAGGCGACAGCGGCGCGGTTTTAACGAGAGAGCGAAACGAGACTCCTGTCCCAACGTCGCGGATACGTCGATCGATCTTGCCCGTACGAATTGCACCTCTGGCCTCGCGACGTGATCGAGCTCTTGTGGATATCTATGTAACTACACGAGTCTGGATAAACATATAAACATTTATATGTGTATATTTATGGATTATTTATATGCTATAAAATAAATATGATTAATATATAATTAAAATTATATATAATTTGTGTTATATTATATAGTAATGTAATATAATAGAATATGATAGATAATTAATAATGATATAATTTATTTAATATTTATATTATATTGTTATTAATTGTATATTATATTTTATTATTTGTATAGTCTGTTATATTAATAATAATAATAATATAATTTATTTAATATTTATATTATATTATTATTAATTATATATTATATATTATTATTTTTATAGTCTGTTATATTAATAATAATATAATATACGTATAATATAATTTATTTAATATTTATATTATATTATTATTAATTATATATTATATTTTATTATTTTTATAATCTGTTATATTAATAATAATATAATATACGTGTAATATAATTTATTTAATATTTATATTATATTATTATTAATTATATATTATATTTTATTATTTTTATAATCTGTTATATTAATAATAATATAATATACGTATAATATAATTTATTTAATATTTATATTATATTTTATTATTTTTATATTCTATTATATTATTATAATATAATATAATTGATATTATTTATTTACATACATATTATTTATTTATATAAATATAACATATATTTCTATAATTTTTATATTTATTTATATAATTTATTATATATATATATATATGCGCGTGTGTGTGTGTGTGTTGTGAATGGCGTATAGATAATTTTTTTTGAGAGAGAGTGAGAAGAGGGTGGGGGGAGAAATCGAAGGGTATGATACGCGTTATGTAAAAGCTAAGAATTTGACTTTCTGTCGTAATATTAGTCGCCTATTGGACTCAATCGTAAACCGACATCATACTCGGGCCTCGTATTCTTATCGATTAAAATCACGCGTGTATACAATCGCCGCTGTACGACCTCTCGTTAACCCCGTCACTATGGGTGTTTCGAGCTGTCTTTATTTTATTTTACTTTTTTTTTTCTTCGCTTCTCATTTTGCGTATTACGAAATATCGTCGAACTATTCGAAACGCGCGGTTCGACGACGCGAGACAACGATTTTTTAATTTTTTATTTTTTACAACGACGATGAAATTAATAAAAGCATAGATTGGTTTTTGAAATTGTTTCTTATCTTTTAAACGTTTATTTCGACCTGAGATTATCCTTGGTCGATGCAACGAGCGAGTTTTCTTTTTACAATTATTTATTTTTCTGACGAAATTTCGCTCATATAAAAATAAAAAAAGATTCAGGCAACGACGAAATTACGAGATTGTGAGTTTGATTCTTGTTCGTGTTGAAGGAAAGAGCACGCCTCGCGCGATCTCTCGGGAATATTTCCGTCGTAAAATGTTATTCCGAGGCTTTTCCTGTTTCTCTCGTATCGTGACACACGAACCGAGTAATATACACAAATATATATATATATATATATATATATATATATATATATTATATAGCAAGTTTTTTTCGATAATATATATATATATATATATTATCGAAGAAATTACCTTATATATATTTATACATATATTATATATATACTTGCTATATATATATAGAAGATGCGATATAAGAAATTGCCTTATATATATATATATATATATATATATATAAGGCAATTTCTTCGGTTCTGATGAGAATCAAAGCGAGAGAATTGCCTCGTTTTATTCCTGTTGAGAGAGAAAGGGAGAGAGAAAGAGAGATAGAGAGGGGGGGGGGAGCCGGAGAGAGAGAGAGAGAGAGAGAGAGAGAGAGAGAGCTCCTCGAACTTTCCGTGTGCACGAAACTCTCGTTTTCGTGGAATTTCACGAAACTCAAACGAAAGTTTTCTCTCTCTCTCTCTGTCTCCTTTGGGAGTCGTGATCGTCCGGGTCCTTTGCGTTCGTATAAAACCACCCCGATCATTCTCCTTCTTCTCGTTCTCTCTATCTTTCGGCCCTTGTCCTCTTCGCAACTTCGCCTCACTCCCTGAGATTCTTTTTCTTTAGCTAGTGGTTCGTTACGTTCGCTCTCGACGGGCCATCTTTTGCCCGGGCCCTTCCTCCTTCTCTTTCTTCTTCTTCTTCTTCTTCTTCTTCTTCGCCTCTCGTTCACTTTTGCGGCTTTCTCGCGCGTTCTCCACGGCCGTCACCGCACTGGACCCCTCTCGTAATTAACGAGGAGGCTGCGAGTGCTCTTTTCTCTTGCCCTTTTTTTACCCTTCATCTCTCTCTCTCTCTTTCTCTGTCTCTCTGTATTTCTGCCCCCTCCCCCCTCCCTTCTTCTTATTCTTCTTCCTTCTGCTTTTCTTATTTTATCTTAACCCGCGCCTTCGCCCATGCTCCTCTTCGCTTCGCTCAATACACCTTTGCCCCCCTCCTCTGCCCCCTCCCCTCTCACCCTCCTTCTCTCCATTTTTTATGTCCCTCCTCCGACCACGAACATCTAGCTCCGTTCTCCGTTCTTTCCGCCTGTCCGTCCGTTCTTTTCGTCTCTCTCTCTCTCTCTCTCTCTCTCTCTCTCTCTCTCTCTCTCTCTCTCTCTCTCTCTCTCTGTTTGTCCGTCTCTCTCTCTCTCTCTCACCCTTTTGTACTAAGAATTCTCTCAATCTACCTCGTAGCGTTTCCCTCGTGCAATTCGCTTCAACCCCCGCTGAGTTCGTCCGAATATTCCCGCGGAGTTGAGGGGAAAAAAAAGGAAAATGAACCATCGGTTTATTTCACCGGTCGCGTTAGCGAATATCGGCCGATCTACAAAATACATTTTATATTACAATACGACGTGAGAATAAAACGAGAAGATAAATTTTCTAAAATAAAGATTCACGGAGAAGTTCGTCGAGCGACGAAAAAGTCGATGGTTTTTCTTTTTTCGTTTTTGTATTTTTAGTTTCTTTCTCTTTTTTTTGTATTTGCCTCTTTCTTTCGTGCGTTTTGTCCCGCGCGTACCGGGCTACGGGTATTCTCGTATATGAGCGTGCGCGCGCGTGTACACAAACGTCGCGTGTAACGTCACTTGGCTTGGACGAAGTGGAGAACCGGAAGATCGGGTTCTTCGACCATCAGCGCGCGCACCAGGCTTCTTCTTCTTCGCCTCCTTCTTCTTCTTCTTCTTCTTCTTCTGCTTCTTCTTCGTCTTCTTCTTCTTCTTCTTCTTCGCCAGGTCCAACGAACTCGCGAACGAGGACTATCGCATCGATCTTGAGGCGAGAGCGCGAGAGACTTTGACGAGATGTGATATATAACGAAAGAGAGAGAGAGAAAGAGAGAGAGAGAGGGAGACAAAAAAATATTTTCAGAGAAAAATTGTCAATATTTTTGAAATTTGTTTCGTCATTTATTCAACTCGTATGATTTCTATTTAACCGCCTCGATCTCTCGAGGGGTCTGTGACACCCCGCTCTAACTTCAAGCCCTGAAAATTCGATCGTCGATAGAAATTTATTAAATGGATTATTGTTCTCCTTACAAAAGTAAATGGAAGGAAAATAAAATCCGAATTTTTCTTGTTTCCACTAATTTTCTTGCGTCCTCCAATTCCTCTAATTACGAACAACGGTTCGATTCATTCCTCGTTTCGTATTAAGGTCGATCGACATTGGTAAGATCGTAACAAAGAGCGAGACTCGTTCGTACCCGACCGACTTATTAATCAATCGACCTCGTTTCCATCGAGCCAAAACTTTGCTTCCTTACACCTCCTCCTTCTCTTCCTTCTGCCCTCTCACTGCCACCCCCACCTCGTTTCCTGTTCGTTCAAAAATGTGTGCAAGGCGTAATTAATATTCCGCACGAGTAAACATAAACGATTTCGTCGAGGTTACTCTTCCCAATCCTCTCTCGATCCTCCTCGTATTTTCATTCTTCTCTTCGAACGCATCTTACATAAGTACGTACATACACCTCGCGTCAATTTCACGAGACGATGTCCTCGGTGCATCATCGTCATCCAACGTGTCGCGACGTCACGAAGAACTCATCTTCCTCGACCTTGCTCTCTCCTATTTGGGAACAATGCGGTTCCATACAATTAACGGTTTGTTACAGTCTCTCGCATTTCTCTACCCCCTCCTCCTCCTTCTTCACTTCGCCATTACCATTGTGCCCTCGGATTGTTTCTTCGTGTGTCTCTCATTGCTAATTAACGAGCCTCGTCACGTGTCCATATATCAACGTTCTGTACTCTTCAAAAGCTTTCGAGAACTCTCTCTCCCTCTCTCCCACTCTTTCTCTTTCTCTCTCACTCGTTCTCTTTCTCTCTCACTCGTTCTTCATCGTTGTCCTACGACAAAAAAGAAAATTCCTCGCGCGATCTTTTCGCGCGCTCCCGTCATGGAGAAATTGTGCCGTGAAACGGTATAGAGATCATCGTGGCTTTAATAATCGGGTCGCGAGTGCCAACTCATAGTCTCCTTCTCTCTTTTTCTCTAGTTCGTTCGTTCGCTCGCTCGCTCGTTCGGTCTCTCTACGTTTCCTCCCAGGCCGTGAGAAAATTCACCGAGAAACTTCAGGCGGTTCTTTTCTCATTCTCATTAATGCGCGAATTGCCCCGCGCCTTTTGCACTCGCAATATGACAGCGGTAGTAGCAATATCGCGCGGCGTCAGGTGGTCCAACGAGAGAGAGAGAGGAGGGAGAGAGAGAAAGAGAGAGAGAGAGAGGGACGTTTAAAATGTTACGTAGAAAATGCCAAGGGAGTGCAATCACAAGTGAGCGTAAAGAGTATCATACGGAAGTCGTAGATGGGTACGTGCCATAATAATGATAAATATACCACCTGTATATGGAGTAACGTCGGGTAATATGGAACGCTCCTCCAAGACGAACCCAGAACGATTTTACCTCGAAATTCTCGAAACTAATTTGAACCAACAAGTTTTTTTATTCGTTCCAACGATGGGAGCGATACGATAAACGAAACGACTTCGAGAAGAAAATATCGTAAATAAAAATAAAAATAAAAAGCCGTAAACTACGGGTCGAGCGACATTGAGAAATTGTCAAAAAGATAAAATAAAATATCAAATATCTTTGAGACAAATAATAAATTTGAGGGAGGAAATGATATTGATAATTTTTAATAATTTGCAAGGTTTTTGGGTGGTCCGTCTTTTCTGAGTTTATAAAGTCACAACCGATAGAACGATCCTTGAGGCTTGCGCGCGCGCGAGCGCCTGCAAGAGCACCTACATATTTCCTCTCGTAGCACTTATAGACCATTATCACTAAATGTCCTGTTTCCGTGACTATTAGCATAGTTTCTTCTTCTTCTTCTGCGTTTCCACAGAGACACACCGTATTATTTATGCAAGCATAAGGAGACACGAGGAGACACGGAATTATCCACGATTGTCTATCCAACAGAGTCGCATATATCTGTGTGTGTGTGTGTGTGTAGCAATGGCTTCGGGAACGCGAGAAACGTATTATTTCGATCGTTGAATATTCATGAAACGATATAAGAGACCTTAGATGTATTTTATATATGTATATGTATATATATGTATATATGGGGTAGAGACGTCGTTCGTGTCATCTTCATCGATGCGGAATATATATCTTTCGTCGTTACAAAGAAAGAGGGATGTTGGTAGGAGGAGAAACGAATGAAGGGTAGGCGAGGCAAGTTTCGTTGTCTCCTATCTTTTGTTTGTATTGCTTTTCTTTCTCCTTTATCTTCTTCTTATTCTTGTTTAACGAAGAGATGAGGATTTAAAAAATTTTGACTACAAGCAGAAAGAATCCGAGGTCGAGTTAAGAATAGAATTAAGAATTTTTGTAATTAGTAATTTATTATCGAGAAGAAATAAATTTGATAGAGAAATAATTGTTCTTTAGATCGAGAGGGGAAAATAAGGTTTGATATCAATTAATAATTTTCGTTTGGTTTGGACTTCGTTGTCTTGTATCTTTAGTTTGTTTCTCTTTCTCCTTATTCTTCTTTAATTAAAGAAGAGATGAGGATTTTTTAAAATTTTGACTACAAGCAGAAAGAATCCGAGGTCGAGTTAAGAATAGAATTAAAAATTTTTGTAATTGGTAATTTATTATCGAGGCGAAATAAATTTGATAGAGAAATAATTGTTCTTTAGATCAAGAGGGGGAAATACAATTTCATATCAATTAATAATTTTCGTTGGGAAATTGTAATCTTTAGTGGTATAAATTTGAAGGAACGACTGACGTCATAGTCGAGGGAAGCTTTTCACAGGACGAGAGAGAGAGAGAGAGAGATCTCTGCAAGCACGAAGTAGACTCAGCATCTGCGGTGGATAATTACTCCTTGCAATAAATGAGTAAAGGCCAAAGGGTGACGAGAATTTCCTCCTGTCGAGAGAGAGAGAGAGATAGAGAAAGAGAGAGAGAGAGAGAGAGAGTAAGATAAATATATTAACTCTCGAAGGATATTCTCTTCGAGAGACTCTCGGGTGAATCCGGATGCTCGACGGAAAAACAGATAAACGAGAGAGCGAGAGGGAGAGCTGGAGAAAGAAAGAGAGAGGACAAGAGGGAGAGGCTCCTTTGTCTCGTGTTTCTCGAGACTTTATCCGACCACGCGGCCAATTAGCGGAGCTAGTCGATCGAGAAAACTGACGAGACTGCCAGGCGCTCTAGCTCTCTCGGTCTATCATCCACTTTCAATGTTCCATAGAGTTCGAAATATTTTCTCGTTCCTCGTGTAAGTGTACGGATCGACTAGAACTTCGTTGATTCTATCCTTCTCTCTCTCTCTCTCTCTCTCTCTCTCTCTCTCTCTCTCTCTTTCTCCATCTCTCTCTCTCTCCATCTCTCTTTTTCCTTTGCGCGTGTTTACACTCGTGGCCTCGAAGGGACGATTTATTCATGAGTTCTCCGACACGAACTTATCTCCATTTTTTCTACACGAAACTGGCGCTCGGAAGGAAATACACGGGAATAGATCTCTCGCCAATTCCGCGCAATAAAACATTTAACTGCCTCGAGAACCCACGTCACTGAATTTTATTTCAGGGTCAAGTTTGACTCTCGAGCGTTTCGTATCAGAATGTCTAAATGTCAATGTAATCGTGACGAAATATCGCCAGTCAGATATTACCAAAAAGATAGAAAAAGAAAACGTCTTGTAGAAAATATTTGATTAAAATTAGATTTGATTACAAATTAGTCGTGATTAATTATTTCGATGTAATCAAATTTATTTATCCTGCTTATAAAAATTATTTATTTATTAGAAAAACAAAAATTATAATTGTTACAGTTTATTTAATTATTGGAAATTTTTGTTTCCATAGATTATCATTTTTATCGTTAAAAAAAATGTTTTTTTTTTTTTATTCTTTCGATGTTCGTAGTTGGCCTCGAGTTAGTAACGAGTTATTATCCCTCGATACCAATACCATGGTTATCGAGATTTGCTCGAGCGAAGGGATAGAAACGACAGGCAGGAGAGCAATAGGCTCGTCCACTACGCTCTCGCTCGATTCCTCGTGGCTCGACCTAGTCAGCCAACAGGAGGTAAAGCGCGCGACCAGTCTGCCCACGAAGGTGTGTAACCCCTTCCGCTTCTCGGAACGTCGAAAGAACCTCTAAGAACGTTTTATAGCGGGAACGTTACGCTTTATCATATCTTCAATTATTATTATTTTTTATCACTCTCGATGACAAATTTCATTAATTACACGCTATAAAATTGAATAAAATAATTGAAAAAATCCACAAATTATGGGAAAATAAAAATCAAATTAATTTAATTGACAAAAATCAAAATCGTACATTACATTTTGATTTAAAAATTAGTTGCGATTAAAATATAGATGACTTTTGATTGAGAATAATTTGTAAATAAATTCTCCTCGATTATTATTATATCTTCAACTATTATTTTTGATCATTCTCGATGACAAACTTCATTAATTACGCTATAAAATTGAATAAAATAATTGAAAAAATCCACAAATTATGGGAAAATAAAAATCAAATTAATTGAATCGACGAAAATCCAAATCGTAAATTACATTTTCATTTAAAAATGAGTTACGATCAAAATATCGATGACTTTTGATCGAATGATTTGTAAATAAATTCTCCTCGATTATTATCATATCTCCAACTATTGTTTTTTATCACTCTCGATGACAAATTTTATTAATTACGCTCTAAAATTTAATAAAATAATTTTAAAAACTCACAAATTACGAGAAAATAAAAATCAAATTAATTTAACTGAAACCAATCGACACAAACAAAATCGTAAATTCGATTTTGCTTTAAAAATAAATAGCGATTAAAATATAGCTCACTTTTGATCGAACAAACTATGTAAAAATTCTACTCGATTATTAATTACCCAATTACTTTTTATTCGACGAGAAAAACGGAACTGACCGCGTTCCCAAGTTGACTTCGCGCCTAAGCCTCAAACTAGTTGAGTAAACTCGAGAATCGTCTCGAAGGCGTAGACACGCGAGAGCGTTAAACCGTCCGCGGGTACCGTTCGACCGTGACGATTTTTTGGCCCGCGAGTCGACTCATCGTATGTTTCATTTTCACACTCTTCGAATTCTCAAGAGTCACGCGGTATTGCGCAATGCAGGGATATCCCGTTTTTTTTCACTCCTCGACGAATACTGTCGCGTCGTCGTTGTAACGCGACGCATCTGCCACGCGGGCGTTGCGAGAAGAACTTCGAAACGAGACAAAACGCACGATGACACACTTGAAAGATCGACGATGCGCAGCTCTTCGTGACGTCCATTTTCTTTCTCTCTTTCATTCAATTAACATATTCTCAATTTCTGACCGCGTGACCTACAAAAAAAAACCAGAAATTCACGCCGTATTTCCACGCGGAGCTCGATCGAGGCGCCACTAATCATCGAGATTCTCGGTTCTTTATATCTTTCGGATGACTCTTCGCTGGATTTTACGATAACCGGGATTTCACGTGGCAGGCTTATTTCTCGCACACACACACACACACACACGCACACGCACATACGCGTATATAGGTATATATATATCAGTTAACTGTTTATCGCCGTCTCTCTTCCTCGAGAACGAGAAGAGAGAAAGCGCCAATTAGGCACGGACCATGAAAGTTTGTTCGATATACAACGAAGTGTGTTTACTAGGGAATCCGCAGAGTTCGAAGACCCACTGAATTCCTTTCCGGAAGGGTCTACTCACAACGCGTCTCACAGTTTCACACGAGTGAATCGCTCGAATTTATTTATTTTTTGTACCGAGAAAACGTTGAAATTATTTTGAAGAAACTCGTAATTTCAATATTAAATATAAACAAAGATACAAATTGCACGTTTGTGTTTCTGAAAATATGCAAACAATTTAAAAAATAATTATTTATTTTGAAAATTAAATTTATGATTTTCTTGACTTTTTTTTAGATTATTTGCTCGTTCTTATTTCGCGCAGATGCGAGGACGGATTATTCAAGTATTCGGGCGTTCGTCGATTGCATTTTTGTATTTCCAAAAGTTTACAAACAATTTAAAAAATAGCAATTTATTTTGAAAATTAAATTTATGACTTTTTTTTTCTTTTTTTTTCTTTTTAGTTATTTGTTCGCTCGTATTTTGCGCAGGTGAGCGTAAGAAATTATGAACACCTCGTGTGTATGCGAGGACGGATTATTCAGGTACTCGGGCGGGCTTGGCTAGTAATCATTATGTAGCTCGACGCATGTAGTTCATTGCAGTTAATACGGGGTGTATACCTATATTACGATGTCGTATTATTCTATAGATATGTATATTTATATAGATACGTAGGTCTGTGCGACGACGCGACGACGCAATTTATCCTGTCCCGACTCTCTCTCCCTCTCTCTTTCTCTTTCTGTCCCGACTCTCTCTCTCTCACTCTTCTCTCGTATGGCAAATAGCCATAGCGATGACCCAACGAGATAACATACAAACTCTCGGCATAACTGGGTCGATATAAGCGCGAACTGCTCATACGTCTCGTAGGTCCGCTTGTCCGATATCGTTATCGCATCGGGATCTCCCTTGATTGTATTATCCATCAAAATTGCTCGAGACAACAACCACCCCCTCGTGATTCCTCTGCATTTATTACATCGGCTCCGTGACGAGGAAACGACAAAAAATTGTTATCGTAAATTTGTATCTCTTGCCGTGGGGGTTTAATCACTGGAACAAAAAAGAATTTCACATTTTTGAAAATTGCAATATCGATGATGACGTTGATAAGAATTAATTCGCGAAGATTTTATTATTGTATGAAAGATAAATATTTTTTAACAAATAAGGGAATGAAAATAACCTTTCTTTTTATTTTTTTTTTTTTTCTGTTGTTGCGATATATACAGGGTGAATTTCATAAGGTGTAACAGGCTTTATTCTCAGGTAGATGGGATCAGTACGAACAAAATTTGCAAATATACATTGGGGATATTTTTAATAGTTTACGAGATATAAATGTTTAACGTTGGTCCAATCAGAGCGCGGCGAGAAGCGTTGGCGCCGCCCACACCCGCTCTAGCCGTAGAGATAGCACCGTGTAGGGTGTTACATTTGGGGTTGCAAAATTCAGAGCAGTCAATTTTATTTGTTATATTATTATGCAGTCATTTCATTTCTCGGGGATTGGCTGTTAGAGTGGGGAGTGGGCGGCTCCAACGCTTCTCGTCGCGCTCTGATTGGACGAACTTGAAAACTTGATATCTCGTAAACTATTAAAAATATCCCTAATGTATATTTGCAACTTTTGTTCGTAATGATCCCATCTACCTTGGAATAAAGTCTGTTACACCTTATGAAATTCAGCCTGTATAAATTATGTGTCGCCAAAATTTTGTTAGCTGGCAAGATTTCCGATTGACGATGACATTGATAAAAATTAATCAACGATGATTTTATTATCATACGAAAAATAAATATTTTTGACAAATGAGGGAATGAAAATAACGTTTCTTTTTTTTCATTCTTTTTCTATTGTTGCGTTACATATAAATTATTTATAGCCAAAATTTTGCCAGCTGACAAAATTTCCAATTAACGATGGCATTGATAAAAATTAATCAACGATGATTTTATTATCGTCGGAAAAATAAATATTTTTGACAAATAAGGGAATGAAAATATCATTTCTTTTCATTCTTTTCCTATTGTTGCGATATATATAAATTATTTATAGCCATAACTTTGCTAGCTGGCAAGATTTCCGAGAGAATCTTTACATTATTCAACTCTCGATCGAGCTAAAGCAAAAAGAACAAGAAAGCGAGAGAGACAAAAAGAAAGAGAGAGAGAGAGAGAAAGAGAAAGATTCGTAGTTCGAAAACTAAGAACTCGTGACTGGCAATCGAACTCTCGCTCTTCTTCTTCCACTTCTAACGTCCGACTCTCCTCGATGCACTCACCGCTAGTCCTAGTCCCTCTCGCTTTTATCCTCGACCGAGGAACTCGATTTCTCTCCTGTATATCTATCTGTCTAATACGAGCCTTTCCGTTTCTCTCCTTCTCTCTCTTACACACACACACACACACACACTCCATTTCTCTCGTGTGGGTTTTCTAGCACAAAGCCCTTCTCGTTTCGTTCTCGCGAGATATCCAGACTCCGGCAAGGTTTCCAACAGGTCTGGAAGGTCTGACTATATATACACGGATGTATGCATTCGCTAGTCAGCCAGCGAACACAACGGGCCATGCTCCAGTAACTTCGTGGCCAGTTGTCTCTCTCTCTTTTTCTCTCTCTCTCTCTCTCGTAAAAGAGCATTCCAAATTCTCTTTCTCACTCTCCCTTCGTATCGAATTTCATATATATCACCCAGAGAGAGAGAGAGAGAGAGAGAGAAAGAGAGAGAGAGAGAGACACACACACGCACACACATGCACACATACATTTGTAGTTGGGGCCTGATGGGTCCAGGGAGGGTTGGCAAAAATCACTTCTCGATCTAGTATAATAATAATAATAAAAATAATACGAGGAATAGTGCGAAATCGTGTCTCGCCCTTGGCTCTATCCACCTCCCCCTTCGCCCTTCTCATTCCCCAACAACCGTAGAAAAGAGATCCACGGACTACGTCCGAGATATTCCAAGGGCTCTCGCGTATCCTTTTGAACCTCGGGCCCAAAAGCCGCGGCGTTCATCGGGACCTTTCATCGCTCTCTGCCTCTTAACCTTTCCGCGCTTCTCCCTTCGCGTTTCAACCAAACAACGAAATCGAAAATAAAACATCACTCTCGATTTCTAAGATTAAATTCTTCGTTCTTCTCGAAGAAGTTTGGATCGTGCAATTTATATATATATATATGGAATTTATTGTGAAATGTGAAAATTTGTAACAAAAAAATTGGATTATTTTCATTTTGTCATTAACATTTTTTGGATTTTTTCCTTCTTTTTTTTTTAATAATTATCCACATGACCCAGTTCGTACGAAATTTCGGGACAATTACACGCTGTGAAAAATTCCACGATTTAGGGGATAATTAACGACAAAAAAAAAGTGTGAGTAATGACCCGGTTTGCAAAACTTACCCACGGAGTATTTCTTTTTTTGCGACGAATGTTGATTTTTATTTTCTTTTTCTATACGTTCACCGCTCCGATCTTGATGAATAATATGCAATATTATAATACAATATATACAATATAATACAATATAATATAATATAATATAATATACTATTATATAATATAATATAACATAATATAATATAATATAACATAATATAATATAACATAATATAATATAATATAACATAATATAATATAATATAATATAATATATTATAATAATATAATATGATATATTATATCAAATATTATATAACATAATATGATATATAATATATAATATATTATACCAAATATTATATAATATAATAAAAATAATATAATATGATATATAATATATAATATATAATATATAATATATAATATGATATACCTATATATAGAGTGAATGAACGCGGGCATACGAGAGAGGCGAGCGTGAGCTCTCTCGGCGGAAGTGGGTTATGCTGTACCGTTGCGTCATGAAAGTTTCCTATACATACATATCTCTCTCGTATGCACCTCTATAGAGAGCGAGAGAAAGAGGGAGAGAGAAAGCAGGAGAGACAGAGAGAGAGAGGAACGTGAGGTACATCGAGTGCGCACACGCTCTCGCCTTCTTGTCTATCTGCAATCTCTCTCTCTCTCTCTCTCTCTCTTTCTCTTTCTCTCTTTCGTTCTGTATTACTTCGCACCTATTCGCCTAGATCCTGCGCGAGATACTAGCCGGCTTAGAGGCACACTCCGCCGGAGAAAGTAGTTAGAGACACGGTCGGGCGTTTCCGCTCTGCTAAATTCAAGGTTGTTCATTGTCGGCGCGTCGATTCGTAGACGGCGGGCGTTCGGGAAGCGCTCCGGCCGCGATTCTCACTCCCGGCCTCTCGTCTCGCCTCTATAGTTTCCTCGCTACCCCCTCCTTTCCCTCCCACAATCCCAATCCTCTCGTTACATTTGTCTCTCCGGTTCATTTCTTTCTTTTCTTTTCTTTTTCATTTTTTGTTTCCTCTTCTCTCCGCTTCTCCAATCCTCTTTTTCACGTACTTCGCGCGACGACGCTTCGCCAAAACCGCGACGGGTAAACAGAATCTGCGACGGTTCATTAAACACTAGGTAATAATTTTTACGTAAACTGTGAGAAATCTTTAAGAGGCGCCTACAACTCGAATATTAGATAACACGCCGTTCGATCCAAATGCAAATTCGTCCTTCGTTAGGAAGGACGAAGGATTCGCGTTATGCGAAGGACAAAACCCAGCCTCCTCCCTCTTTCCACTACGAGTAATTTGGGTTCTCCCGAGGCTTTTGCGCGAGGTCAGGGATTATTCTCTTCGGTCCAGACGTTTCGTCTCGACCGCTCGAACCGCCCCTCGTTTCTCTCTCGCGATAGTTAAAAAAAAAAGAAACAAAAAAGCGAAAACAAAAAAAAAAGAAATAAATAGAAACTCTCGGACCTCGGGAGTGGACGGCCTGGAAACTCGCACGATATATTTCGATATAGCGAGGCGAGAGAGCGACGGATTTCGATTCTCTCACGTATTCGAACTCGATCGTAACGCGAAAGTAGGTATCGTGAAATAGCCGAGAAAAGACAGGAAAAAAAGTCAAAATAAAAAGCAACCAACGAATTACATCGAATAAACCTCGTACGAGATTCGATCCAATTTTACAATTCAATTCAAAATCAAGATTTTGAATTCACGCGAATTCTCACATTTGATTTTTTTTATTATTAAACAAATTCGCTCGTTCTTTCGTTAAACAATCTTAACTTCGATCCATCGACTTGTAACCTTCGATTATGATTTTGTTTCTATACTTTCTCGTTTAATTTAATACACCGATTAATCAATTTTTGTCAACGTGCATGTGTCTTGTCTCCCGGTTCGCTCGGTATAAACCCAGAGAGGAATTTAACTGGTGTGTAGGCGACAGTGAAAGCAGGGAACGTTACTTAATACCCACATCAGAATGGGGTCTCGGTACAAACTCTCGCGCGAAGTACAGGGGGCTATAAAGTACAAAGGCCGACGTGCATGCCTCTCCTGTGACCTGCAACACATATTCTCGTATAGACATACATATATATTTCCACAGACACATATGTGTGTGTGTGTGTGTGTGTGTGCACACTGACAGTCACATTTGCGTGCACTCCGGTACGATATTCCTCTTGTTCACTCGTCCGTTTGTCGAAACACGGAATCGATCTGCCTCCAGGCTCGGAAATCGAACAATCGGTTCCTGTGGCACTGCACAAATCACAAACAAGGCGTTAGAGAGAATTTAGTATCGAGTCCATCTCCGTTCTTTCTATCTCTCCGTTATTTTCTTCGCGTAATCCGGTTTCCGTCGTGAACACGAAATAACGAGTCAAAGGTTGGATCGAAAAGTTCGCGGGGGAATCTGTTCGAGGCGAGGATGAACGTAGTTGTGAATTTAAATTGAAAGAAAAAATGAATTTTTGTTTTTGTACTTGGGTTTGTAATCTTTTTGCACACTGACAGTCACATTTCCGTGCTGTCCGGTACGATATTCCTCTTGTTCACTCGTCCGTTCGTCCAAACACGGAATCGATCTGCCTCCAGGCTCGGAAATCGAACAATCGGTTCCTGTGGCGCTGCACAAATCACAAACAAGGCGTTAGAGAGAATTTAGTATCGAGTCTATCTCCGTTCTCTCTATCTCTCCGTTATTTTCTCCCTTGCTACCGTATACATTCGCGTAATCCGGTTGTCGTCGTGAAAACGAAATAACGAGTCAAAGGTTGGATCGAAAAGTTCGCGGGGGAATCTGTTCCAGGCGAGGATGAACGTAGATGTGAATTTGAATTGAAAGAAAAAATGAATTTTTGTTTTTTTTTGTACTTGGATTTGTAATCTTTTTTTTGTTAAATGTAGACGAGTGATTAATATCACGATGAGAGAATTGTTCGAATATCTCGGCAAACGGATGGGACAGATATAAGAACGGTGGCCTCCTACTCGCGGATCTTTCCATCGAACCGTTCGTTCAACGGTTCATTCAAGCGTCGGATCCGCGTCGGTCGAGGTCGCGCCGGTCTTTTCCGTACAGGCCAATATCATTCGCGAGCAAAAATATCGTCTCGGCTCGTCCTTTGACTCGGACTTTGTTCCTTCCTTTTTTTTTATAATGGAAGATCCGGAATCTCGACGTTGCAGGTGACAAGTTTCAAGGTTCGCGTCTTCCGCTATATCGGAGCGTGTAATCGGTGAGCGGAGAAGGTATCGCATCCTTACCCTTTGGCTATCCCTGAAAACGGCTAATGGTACATCGGGATACAAAGCGAGAGAGGAAGGACGTTATATATATATATATATATAAGTTTGAACACAATCGGACAATTCCGGCTCGCTCCTGGAAAGTGAGTCGAGGAGAACGCGTTGAAGAATATCGGGTCATCGAACACAAAACGGACTTTTCTCGCTCCAGTTGTCCGGGTAGCGTCGCGACCGCTCGCTCTCTCGATCGATCTCGGCCATCAGGAAAAACTGGAGCTATCGATGGATATCGAGATATGCTTATTTCTTTTTCTCTCTCTCTCTCTCTCTCTCTCTCTCTTTTAGCATCGTTATACGAATTATTATTAAGACTGTCCAGTTCCCACTCGACTGTCTTAATTAAAACGATTCGATTACAATTTATTCGTTTCGATTAGAATTTCAAAAATTTTGAGATAAATATTATAGAAAAAAAGGATACAATGTTAAATCCGAAGGAATGTGGGCAGTGTCGAGATCGATGAGTTTTTTGACACGAATTAACGCTTCGCCTTTCGTAATTTTGAGATTGGACGAGGTTCGTGAGTTAATAGAAGCTTGACAAGGTACGATAGAAAAAAAGGTGACACCTACGTTGAATATCCGGTGATATATCGATTATCGAGTCATTTATAATCGTTTGATCGAATGGGAGACGAGGAATGGGTATATTTATATCAACGAAGCTTATACGCTTGTCTGAAAACACATACATACACATATATCTATGTAGGAGAGAGGGAGAGAGAGAGAGAGAGAGGGAGGGAGAGAAAAAAAGAGAGATAGAGAGAGACAGTGACTGCCAGAGTCAATCGATCCGGCCATAAATCGATCACTGTCCATTAGATTCCAAGTCGTGCACTTCGAACAGGCGCCTCGAAGCATACATTTGTATTGGCTTCGCTCCTCGCGTATCGCTCGCCCCCTGAAACCCTCTTCCCTCTCTCTTTCCTACGGCGCATCAAAGTCCGCGCACTCCCGTTGAAAATTGACTTATGAATGGATCGGCAATTTGTGTATTTCCTCCATATCTTTTTTCCATCGCTTGTCTTCTTCTTCTTCTTGCATACAGCGACCCCCCCGAATAACGATGATCGATATACATCGAGATATGATATTTTCGTCTGACGTCTAGACATCGAACTAATCGAGTATACCTTGAAAATATTTAAAAAAATAAGAATAATATTGACATAAACAATGTTTTCTCAATGATTTTTGTATATTTATAAAAAAGAATTGTTTTTTTTTCAAAATGGCGGTCGTATAAATAGATAAAAGAGACTAGGTCTTATCGGAAATAATATTGGCTCGGAGTTGTGCTCCTGCGCGTTGGAAAATCTCTCTCTCTCTCTCTCTCTCTCTCTCTCTCTCTCGGTCTCTCTCTCTCTCTGTCTCTCTCTCTCTCTCTCTCGCTCTCTCTCGTGTGTTACGAGAGAGGGCTTTACCGCGGTGTTTGCTACGAGTCTTGGCGCACTGGTCCTGCTATAACCTGGAGGCTTCTTGCCGTAGCGTTTCTGTTGCCTGCTCCTGCTGCCGCCGAGCTGACGGTCGCCCCATGTATGGCAGCTTGTTTTATGCCTGGGCTCTCTTGCTCCTCCACCGTTCGAGCCTTGCTCTCG
The DNA here is from genome assembly GCA_946811545.1 of Netelia fuscicornis. Taxonomy (NCBI): domain Eukaryota; kingdom Metazoa; phylum Arthropoda; class Insecta; order Hymenoptera; family Ichneumonidae; genus Netelia; species Netelia fuscicornis. The sequence goes on from OX328015.1 coordinate 5,242,858, forward strand.
CGACTCTATATACTCTCTCGGGCTTCTCTCTTGTCTTTCTCTCTCTCTCTCTCTCTCTCTCTCTCTTGGAGCTGATGCTTGCGCCTGCCTTGCACTTCTGATGCGATGCACAACGCATGGCCTCTCTCTTTCTCTGGGCTTCTCTCTTGTATTTTCCCCACCATGCGCCATTTTCTTTCTCATCTTCGTGTTTAATATTTCTCTTTATTTTTAACATTTGCAAATCTTTGTTTCTCTTCATTCGAAAGAGAATTTGTTCGAATATGAAATAAAATCGCACGGGTATAAGTCGATGGAGGTTGGATTTTTTGAAAAAATCTTTTTGTTTTGAAGAAACGCTGGTAGATAGGCGAAATTCCTTAGGCGATGAAGATTTTTAAGATTGGGACGTTGAGACGCAGAAGCAGGAACAGTGCGAGAGAGAAAGAGAGGGATGGGGAGCGTGTATGTGTGTGTGTGTGTGTGTGTTCGCTAATGGAGGTTGAAAGATCGCGAAGGCGGATTCCGAAGGTCGAGAGTTGAGAATGCAAATGCCCTCTTCTCTTCTCTCCTCTCTGTGCGGAGAGCGCATAGCGGTCAGTGGTCAGCGAAACGCGCGCGCGGGAGAGTGAGAGAGAGAGAGAGAGAGAGAGAACGAGCCTTCATAGCAGGAATCGAAATGGCCGATCTCAGAGCTCTCTTGTCTACCCCGTTGCTTCTGGCTAAGAATTCTCCCTCCGTCTTGCGGGCCTTCCAGATGAGGTCCCAGATCCCTCTCGGACGTAGCGTGGCTGGCAAGAGAGGAATAATAAATATATACCCTCGGGATCTTTTTTCCGATACGTTCTCGATCGAGCTTCTAACCATATATGTTAATGCGCTCGATCAGAAAAAAAATGAAAAAGAAAAAAAAAACAAATAGAAAATTCTTATCAAGAAAACCGAATGAAAATTTTGAATTATGGACGAAAAGGGAATTGTTTAGTTTTTTTTTTAATCAACCATCGATTGGATACAAAATTAATTATTAAAAAATAAATTGATTTTATTTGCAAATATTTATTGAAATCAATTTGAATGAATTGCATTTAATTCGACTGGATAAATTTTGTGACGTTTATTCTCGAATTAATTTTACCACGTGTGCGAAATCGCTCTTTTTCTTTTTCGGCCCGTTACGAATATCCCGAAAAAACATGGGCCTGCCCGCGTGCGGGTTGATTAAAAGGAGCGGGATATCAAGATGAGGAGACAGGCGAGAGAGTAACTCACTGATATGTTGGCACCTCTCACGCATCGACTCGTAATGAGATTCCGCGCGCGTTTCTCAGCTCCAGCATTCTCCTCGTCTCTCTCTCTCTCTCTCTCTCTCTCTCTCTTTCTTTCTCTTCGCATCGCTAAAGTCTCTTCGTCTATCTCGTTCGCACGCGCTCATTTCTCTCTTCTCGTACACGCGTTTGTGTTGGCTTCTGGCCCGAAGAGGCGATGATGCGCTCGAGGAGAGAACCAACGGGCAAGAGCACACCCTGACCTTACCGGGTCCATATCAGGACGCCGCGCCGGTGCATACATATACACCTATCCCTCCCCATACATATCTATATATGTACCACACTATTTACTATATAACATTTCTTTATCTTCCCGCGCTCATGCTTGATTGCTTTCTGCTTTTTGCACGTCGTGTTAACGCATACACACACTTATACGTCTATACGCAAATACGGACACATTATACGCGCATGCGTGCACGCATGCGCGCAGTACGCATCGATGCGCGCGCAGAGGGTGCGCCCCCGCGAGCTGCCAATAATATGTCTCTCTCTCTCCCCCTCTATATACATATAGTAATATATTATATTATATATATTATAATAAAATATAATATAATATAATACAATATATCATCTAATATAATATAATGTAATATAATATAATATAATATAATATAATATAATATAATATAATATAATATAATATAATATAATATAATATAATATAATATAATATAATATAATATAATATAATATAATATAATATAATATAATATAATATGATATAATATGATATAATATAATATCATATGATATAATATGATATAATATAATATAATATAATATGATATAATATGATAATAATATTATTATTATATATACTATATAATATTTGGATATATACAAAAATCGTGAGTGCAGTACGAATACGCCACGAGCGAATTTGCGGCTCATTACGAGACGCGTCCACTTTCTACGATTTTCCTACACGTGCCCCTTGTAATGGAAACGCTAAGTAGATTAGACGTACATCCTCGCGAGATTGCGCGCGTTTGCTAAGAAAATAGAAAAAGAAAGTAGAGAGAGAGAGAGAGAGAGAGAAAGAAAAAACAAAACGAAAATAACGAAGAAGAGGAAAAGAGAAAAGGAAGAGAGAAAATGAAGAAAGAATGAAAAAAAAGGAACGAGAAAGAAGTCAATTGGTGAGAAACCAAACGAGAAATCTCGAGACGAAGTCTCTCACTACTAACAGAGAACGAGAATATCTCTCTCTCTCTCTCTCCCTCATGTCTCTAAATATGCATATATATATGTTTCATCTTACTCGCGACGTGCGGGCATCAGAAAATGAACGTCTTTCGCGCTGTACGATCCGAGAGAGGCTTCGTGTTTATCGTTTTCGCGGGTGTCATTACACCCTGATTACACTCTACGCGCGTATGTACATAGTATATTGAACCTCTAGCTCCAGTGTAGAATAAGATACGATGCCTGGCAGACGATCTTATGCGTTCACGCGTATCCTCGTGTGCGTTTCTCTGTGTATGTGAGTAGGAGGCCTGTAGTGTACACCCTCTTTCCCGATGTTTTTGCTCGTTTAGACTCGTAACGCCTGTGTATACGCAAGGGAGGGAGTAATTCACGAATACCCCGACGCATAATTTCGCAGATCGTTATAAAATTTCCCTCGCTGATTACTCGCGAACTCGTATCAAAGCTTGGAGGAAGGATCGGCTCGAATATGAAATTGTACAAAAATTGTTTCGAACAAACAAAAAAAAACATAATGTATGAATCTTTACGCGCGTGCGCGTTTTGTTGGGGAATAGCTATTGTGAAAATAATCAAAAGAAAAGTTAACCTGTTTTTGTTTTCTTCGGCTTTTGCTTTTTTTCGTTTAGTTTTCCTTTTAGTTCGTTATTAATTTCGCACGACGATTGCGTCGATCGTCGGAAACTTTCGTGATTGTTCGATCGTTGAATTATTTTCAAGGTTTATTCTCGAATCGGCCATCTCCGTTACGACGGAGCCAATTATTAGTTACCCGTCCTGGTTTTGGTATCGTGGTAAAAACAAACATGACGAAGACCGCGCGCATTCGCGAGTTCTTATGTCATCGACCGCGCGGTGGAGAGAGACCCAGCCGCGCAATGGTCTTGACTTTCGCCCGAAGGAGCGAGTCGCGACCCCCCCTCCCTCTCTTCCACTTTGCCTCTACTCCATTCTCGTATTTACTCGCAACGGTGTATAGATTACTGTCGCCCGTGTGATTACGTCGATAGGCAGTTGGAGATGTGTGACCGCACGTTTCTGCACCGTGAGTTGCGTCAACCGGGTCCGATATTAAGTTGATTCTCTCTCTCTCTCTTTATCTCTCTCACTTTTAAGAGAGAGAGAGAGAGAGAGAGAGAGAGAGAGAGAGAGAGAGAGAGAGAGAGAGAGAGAGAGAGAGAACTTAATATCGGACCCAGGGAAAGAGAAAGAGCGGCGAGAGAGGGGGGCGGGAGAGAAAGAGGAGGGAAGGAGAGAAAGAGGAGGGAAGGGGGTGTACAATATCGGACTCGTGGGAATGAGAATGTAGCCTGCTTCGTAGAGACCTCTACGTTCATGGATAAAAGTCGCGCGTTACCGAGAGTGAAAACTAGATAGAAGAAGAAGAAAAAAAAGAGCGAAAAAATAGAGACGAAGAAAAAAACCTAGTAACGAGCACGCGGTCACGCGTCACTCGTAAATCCCGATCGTTCCCGATATCTTTCGTCAGATTTTTCAGGAAAACCTTGTTTTTTCTTCCTTCTTTTTCTCATTTTATTTTTCATCGAATACAATAAATAATATCGATTATAAGATAATAAGTAATCGACGTTACGCGCGTGCGCGAACGTGGATGAAAATTAACGAGACGCCTTTACAAAATGAATAATCGTACGGCGGTGGCGGTGCAACACGTGGAAATTATTCACGAAGATTTTCTCCGTTGGCCGTACCGTTTTATAAAGGGTCGATGTGAAAAACTCGTTTTCCCGTTACGATACGACATTCTTCTCTCGATTAAAAGAAAAAAAAAAAAAAAAGAAAAGAAAAAACGCTATTTGCACATCTATAGACATACGTAGATACGTTTGTACTATTAATATACAAATGTATGCACGCGATCGCGAGTGCTATATGTGCGCGAGATGAGAAGAGGCTCGTGAAATCTAAGAAACGAGCGCCGAAGTATCGCTCGTCTTGCTAATTGTCTTTTTTCTCTGGTTTTTTTTGTTTTGCCGTTGTTGTCTTTTTAATCGTTCTTTTTTCTTTCATCTCGTCCGCATTCGTCAGTTCTTTTTTCTCGTTGGCCTCATCTCGCGCTATCTCTCCGACGTTGGCGCGCGCAGCTTCGAAGGTCGAGACCGTAGAACTGTTCGACAAAGATTCGCGCATCGTTTTATGCACGCGAGTTGTACAATCACGCGCGAGTGTTATATCGGTCGATTGGAATTTATTATCTCGGTGGAAGAACCGTTCGCCAGGATCGAAGCCCCCCCGGCGAGGGCGGGGGGAGGGGGGGGGAGAAAAAGAAGGCGCGTAGCCCCAAGCGAGAGGATCGCTATTAATTGACGTATCGCTCCTTCGTACCTCTTCGATGCGAAAAGATCTCTCATGGCCGTGGGACGAGATTTCTGTCTCTCGATTGAAATTGATTCGTCGTTCGCCTTTGTGTTAGGATTTCTTTGCGAACGAGAACCGACCGTTTCAAAATAACGATGACAATTCCGTCCCCGCGAGGATCTGCGTTTTCTTTTTTGTTCGATATTTTTATTCATAGTAAAATTTCGTCAGCGACGGCGAGATTATTCAAGGATGATTTCTTTGAGGACGATCACGAAGTGCAATCGTCCATTCAATCGTGAATGATAATTTGGCGCGAAGAATTATACAATTTTGATATATTATCGATTTTGCGAAATTGTGAAATTTTTGATCGTAATTGAAATGGAAAAAATTATTACTATCTAAATTTTGAAAATTTATAAAATTTTGCGATATTTTTAGATTTTTGAAAAATTAAAGGATTATCAAATTTTGACTAATTATAAATTTTGCGAAATTGTGAAATTTTCTAAAATAATTGAAATGGAAAAAATGATTACTACTTAAATGTTGAAAATTTATAAAATTTTGAGATATTTCTAGATTTTTGAAAAATTAAAGGATTATCAAATTTCGACTAATTATAAATTTTGCGAAATTGTGCAATTTTTTAAAATAATTAAAATGGAAAAAATGATTTATATCTAAATTTCGAAAATTTATAAAATTTTTCAAAAATTCTAGGCTATTGAAAGATCATAAATTTTGCGAAATTATGCAATTTTTGAAAATAATTAAAATACAAAAAATGATTACTCTCTAAATTTCGAAAATTCCTAAAATTTTGAGAAATTGCAAAACGTGTATCAAATTTCCAATTCAATTTTGGTTTCCATGAATGAATTACGACACGAATAATTGAAATTCTAATCAACAATTAAATTTTAACATTATCTTAAAAAATCGTATCTTTACTGCACGAAACATCGTCGACGCGACGAACGCGAAGGGATGGCCAATGATGATGATAATGATGATGATGATGCGAATGCCACAATGTTGCATAAAATACAACATAAGCGAAGAAGAAGGTACGAAACGAGCGAAAGGAGCCAACGGTGTGGAAAACCGATGCATCAGTAAAGTAGGAACGCACATCTGACCGTTGAACTCCGCTTCTCGGCTCGCTGTGCCGCGCGTGCGCGTGTCCATCATATCCGCGGTAACGACTTAATAAAAAGGACGCGTAATTTCTTCTCCTGTAAATTATACCCAAAGAGCAAGGGTGGGAGTTGGGGGGGGGAGGTGAGTGTGCCCCTTTTTCCCCATCATCTCCAATCCACGTATATATTTTCAGCGTATATTCCACGTCTCGTTCGTATCTTTGACTTCGAGGTCTTCGGGGTACACCGGCGTTACGCGCGAGCTTATTGTACGAGACGATAGAGGGCGCTGCTTCGCCAAGTCTCTTCTCTCTCTCCCAGGCGCACCCTCGTTCTTGGCTCCCGTGAGTCAAGTGTCCAGCACTCTCTCGCGGCGGGGATTAGAACTTCGCGCGAAATACAACGTATCTCCCTCGAGACTTTTACGAGACGCTACGAAGATACGTCTTTTCTAACGCTCTTTCTTTCCCGCTTCTCGTACACGGATCTATGTATAGACATAAATAATATTCGAGAAACGATGATGAAAGAATTTGTTAAAATGATGAATATGATAATAATTCCAGGAATTAAAAAAAGGATGATAATACTTGAAAAAAATAAAGAAAAAATCTTAATTATTCGATATCTACGTTGATCGTGTACGATCGTCGGGGTTCGAGGCTCGAGGGCCGACAAATAGCGCGAGTGTGAGCGTAACGCGCGAGTTTCGAAGGACGCATTACCGGGTAAACGTCGCGATTCTCGATATTTCTTTTTCTTTCTCGTTTCGCTCGTCGTTCCTCTCACCCTGTCGTCATCGTTATATAAATATAATAAGCGTGAGAGGGATGACGGTGTGTTGGATCGTAGCGATTTATAAATTGTCAGGACATGGCGCGAATGGCATTGAGTCCTTGACGAGATTTAGGATCGATCGCATCGCGAATCGTCGTTAATTTGTATGACGATTACTCGCGAATTGCCACAGCCCGACTAACCTTATTTACGTATCGAATCGTCTTCCGAAATCACGAAAGTCTCTACTAGCTATTCCTTTGTCTTGTTGCGTCGCTCCTCCCGAGTCGAATCATCGAGATTCCGTGACTATAATCAACATAAATTCAATCAAACGTCTTCGATCGATCAATTCACCGCTGGACTTTAATCGCCTCGATTTCTCGTTTATTAAACGAGACACGGGCAATTCGCCCCTCCTCTCGTTCCCTGACGTCTCTCTCTCTCTTTCACTCCTGCGAGACATAGCCAGGATGCGAGTACCGCTACTTCGTTAAGTACACGGTCAAGCAGGCGCGATACCTCGGGTCAACCTGCGCACTTGTTTACAAAGAGAAAGAAACATCGATGTTTCGCAGCGACACGAGATAATCAAAAAAATCAAATAAGATAAAGAAAGATCTCGAGAAAGAGAGAGGATAAAGCGTCTTCGGACTGGAACAGTTCGGTAAAATTTCATAGACGATAATGGAGATGAATAATCGAGTTTTGCTTATTGCACGGTGTGAAGGAGAAAGAGGTCTCTGTGGCAGAGCCAGACATCAAAAGACGACGCCGGGACGAAACAAAGTAGATGATACATGAGAAAGATCGAGAGAGAATGAGGGGGAGGGAGAGAGAGAGAGAGAGAGAAAGAGAGAGAACCAAGTTTGAAGTCTTGTTCCGGATGTGTGGATGAGGCCTGATGTGCCATGAGAGAGCTTCTCTCTCTCTCTCCTCGTCTCTCGTCTTGCCTTTCTTGTCCGGACAACTTTAAACCCGGTTCCAATATAACTTGACGGAGGATGTCGGTCCCGCTATATACAACGACCAGAATATACACACGTACATATATATATATATATATATATGTATATGTGTGTAGTTGTTCATGAACCGTCATGCGCGTCGAGGCAAAAGCCTAATGACCAGTTATCTGACCAGGCGGTACGTTTTAAAAACTTATTCTATCGGCCGGGGTGCGCTTATGTAGTTAGTATATTATGGAAGGAAGCGTTCGTTGCTGGGAGAAGGAAAAAACGACTGGACCCTGGAGTAAGAGAGAGAGAGGGAGAGACAGAGATAGAGAGATCATGCTTAAGAACAATAGCGCCTTGATTACGCCCCGAAAAGTCAGAGTCACTTTTGCCCCCCACCCCCCTTACTCCCCTCCCCTCGTTTTTGTGAATAATGAGATATTCGGCTCGTACCGAGTGGAATACACTAAAAACTCTTCGTGCGCGCATCCTCCGACGGAGCATCGAACGATCGCGATGACGAGGAAGAAAACGGTTTAACAGAACGGTTGGTCGGCTTTAAAAAACAAGCGACGACCGGGAGTGGGGATATTTATGGCGGAAGAGTTCAGGATTTTGTAGAGTAGTTTGCGAAAATAACAATGTTTGTGTGTACGTGTGTGTATTAGGTTGGCCAATAAGTTATTGCGTTTTTGCTCGATAGATAGAACGTAGCTCTCTCGTGTGTGGAGAGAATTTCTTATTAATTTTTACGATGAAATCTCGGTAAAAATTACATTAAAAACTTGAACCAGGTGATAAACGTGGGAACAGTTAAAAATTGACAATAGTTTCAAATATTTTATTTTCAGGCATGTAAAAATTTGAGCACGTAGCATAATTTTTACGCGCGTTGCACGGAGCTCACGGATTACGGCCAGGCGACCTAGCTTTAACTGATTTTACTGTGAAGAACGTAAAAATTCTGGTGAACGAACGGAAAATTTCGGCTTCTTTTTTTAAATTTTCAAGACAAACACGCAAATTTCTCAATGTGCACCGTACACTTTCATTTGTATCAGCTCTTTTTTCAACTTATTGTAGTAATGTTTACCTTTCACGAAAATTTACTGTTAATTTCAGTAAAAATTCTTCGAAAATATTTGAAATTTCTGTCACGCGGCAGCAAATTTTTATTCATTTTCATTAAAATGTACAATTTATTTCCTAAAAACCTGAAGAATTGCACATTTGTCACTCAGTTACTGTGACAAATGTGCAATTATTTCACAGTATATATTTCACAGTAAAAATTACTTTAAAATTCTTTCCCTGTGTATTAGAAACGCAGTTACTTTTTGGCCAAGTCCACGTTTATATTTATCTTTCTTTATTTTATTATTTCATATATATGCGAGATATAGCAATGTGATTAATTATCTTAGCTGATTGACCCGCGACGATGATAGAGTTACGAAGCCCCCCAAGGATAACCGGAGTCCTAGATTCAACGGCCATTAGTTCATTCTTTTTCCCTAACCCCTCCTCGCCCGGATTATTCTCCATCGTGGCTCGTATCATCGTCGACTCGTATCCATTATCATTATTATTCTGACGCACGTGAATCCTCCTTCGTTCTCTTCCCGAATACCGATCGAATCGTTGTGTTTCTCGATGTCTCATTCCTTTTTTGCGTCGTTTCTTTCCGTTTCTTTTTTTTTTTTTTCATCTTTGCTTCGTCACTTTTTCTCGTCGCATAAATAGTTAATACGCATCGTTGGCTGGGATGCAAAATTAGGATCGTTGGTAAAGTTCAGAAATCGGCGAAACAGGATTGGCTTTTTGAAATCGTCGGAAATTCCGACGTCGATAGTGGAATGTTGGCGCTGGTTTATTTTTCATCACAATTTTATCTTGAAATTCCGTGATTCATTGAGATTTTTGTCGGTGAACGAGGATGAGTTTTATAATGGAGGAAGAAATTTTGAATATTGATGAGTCTTATAGTTCAAGTTCGTATTTAGAAAAAAATTATTGTTACTTTGAGGAAAAAAAGAAACAAGAAGAGAAAAAAAATACAAGTTTCCTTTTTGGTCAAACCGACAATCGGCCTCTAAAATTGTCCAATTATTCTCGATAACGTTGCTTGACGAATTCGTATCGACGTCCAGTGTAAATAAGCGCGAGTCGTTCGAACTTGGCCGCGAAGCCTACATTTCGTTCGTCGGGAGCGCGCGGCGTCAGAAAACGCCCGAGGAGAATGCGTTCTATACATACATATATACACACACATATATATATATATATATATAAATATACGGGTTTTTAGCAAAGAGCTCGTATGTGGATCGTGATGAGACTTTCTGCGGGAGCGTACGGGAATCGAACGGTGCGGTACGACGCGAGAAACACTGCCAAAGTGAGTGAGTGAGAGAAAAAGAGAAAGATAGAGAGAGAGCCCAGCAAAAGTTGCTCGTGCTTCTCGACTCTCGGAGACGTTCTCTCGTTGGTTCGAAGTCAGCGAAAGAACGGCGCGCCGATCGACCGGTTTTTGTCCTCGGCTCTCTCTCTCTCTCTCTCTCTCTCTCTCTCACTCTCGCTCGTGCTCGCCACAGCTCGGGCCCATCGCGCTGGGCCCCGCGCGAACGTAAAACGCACGTAACACACATGCGACTTGCATATGCCTTGTGCATGCGCGAGGTATTTCGGCGACGGCACTTAATTGCCGGATTAATTTATTTCGGCATGATGCTTATCTCTCTCCCTCTCTGTCTTTCCCTCTAGCTCTCTCTCTCTCTCTCTCTTTTGCTCATTCTCGAGCTGCCATCGTCGTAATTGACGCTTTCTTTGCGCGGTACGAACGCGATACTCGCTGGTATAAAACGCACACGCGCGAAAGCGAGGAACGTTATTGACTCGGCCCTCGAGGGTTTAAGGTAGACGATAAAATAATAATCATAATTCAATTTACAAAATTCAATAAAAATCTTCGTATAAACAGCGACGATTTCCGATCTCTCTTCTCTTTCGATTCCGGACGATTTAACCTTTTTTTCCCCGAATTAATATAAATAGATAAATAAACAGCGACGTTACTGTAGCCAGTTACTCGTTTTTGTAACGACGACGATGATTCGCCTCCCTTTTTTTCGCGATTCCTTTTTTATCGTAATAAAAATGGAGGCGCGATTACGAGATTGCTAATTCAACTTAGAATTGCGAAAACGTGATTTGAATTACAATAAACTAAATTCATACCGGTCCATCGTCGACCAGATACACCGAATCGTCGAATCGACCGCAAAAATCTCGAGACAAGACACAATGTTACGTCCGTTATACGCGTAATCGCCGTAATACGCGCGAGTATTTTTCTTCAATCCTCCCGGATATATTAACAAAGTTCAACGAACTTCTCCTTTCTCTCTCGTTTCAAATCCCGTCCATCCTCGAGCGATTTACAAAAGAGCGATATCTGGAGAAATGAGAAGAACGTGGAAAAAAAAAAGAATGAAAGAGTAATAAAAACAAAAAGAAATAACGAAAAAGAAGAAATGTACGAGATAAAAACGAGAGGCAAACGGAAGCTACTATGTGTACCTTGCGTACCGTACATATGTGTATTATGTATCATGAATGTGGAACGAATAGGCTCAGCACGCTATCTTTATGACTGGACGAATGAATGTAGCAAAGCGCATGGTCTATCGTGGTCGGAGATCTTAATACGTCTCCGGGAGGGACGAGGAGAACAGGAGGAAGCTGATGTTTGCTACTTCTCTCACATATACACACATACACATATATATATATATATATCTATATATCTATATTGTATGAACGACTAGGCCCTTCCTCCTGAAACCTTCTGGTACTTATCCCATACAAGCCATATGGGCTACGATAAAAATAAAAACGTACATCGTGACGCACTCCGAAAAATTAGATCCTTTTTCTCTCTATCTCTGGACTCGTCGTACCGAGTCGAACCTCGGTTGTACTCGTACCGGTTGCCATACTCTCCGTTGCTTCTCCGCTTACCCTTCGGTCTCGGGTAATTACTTAACCTCGCCTTTAAATTCTTGGTGAACGTGCGCGCCCTGGCTTTTGCCCGCACGACTGTGTATTCTCACACACAGACGATACATACGTAGATAGAGAGAGAGTGAGTACGAGGGATCCGAGCCAGCCAGTGGGTATATCCATCCACGCGCATCAGGAGAACAGGAACGGCGACCGGCAGGAGCAACGTGTCTGTACAGATCGCGAAAGAGCGGTATATATCGGGAAGAGAAGAGGAGCAAACAGGAAGAGGGCAATCTGTGCTCGCTCTCGAAGCCCTTGAATCAAGAGCTCCGCACGAGAGTGAGAGAAATAAATAAAAATGAGGGCAAAAAGATGAAAAAAAGAAAATTAAATAAAAGGAAAACAACGAGGGAGAGAGAGAGAGAGAGAGAGAGAGAGAGAGAGAGAGAGAGAGAGAGAGAGAGAGAGAGAGAGAGAGAGAGAGAGAGAAAAGAAACTGGGAACTATAGGAGAGAAAAAAAGCGAATGAGCAGCATGTGAGCGAGATAGCTTCTCGACTAATCAGACTCTTGGCGTAATTTTCTCCTCCACCCCTGTTATATTTCTTGAGATATATATATATGCGTATATATATATACGTATATATTTATATACGTGTGTGATATAACGTTATTCGAAAAAGAGCAAAAGACGAGATGAGCACTTCCTTATGTCTATACGACGATCGATCGACGTTTCGTTCCATTTCCTGTATTATCCATTAGTTATGAGAATGAAAATTGCCTCTTACGTCCTGCGTTAGCGATCGATCGAAGGGAAAACCCGTTTTTGGTAAGAAACACACGTAAGTTTGATAAGTATATGATCAATGGATTCAGGGTCGAGTTTTGTTTTTGTTCTTCTTTTTCGTCAATTATATTTTTATTCTTTTCCGATTATTCAACCTCGACAATTTCTTTTGTTTTCCGTTATTAAATAAGATTGTACATTAATAATGGAGAAGAAACAAATTTGCAAATGGGTTTTTTTTTTTTTACTTCGGGTGATGATAAATTTTGATGTTATGTTCGTTTTTGGTAAATATCTGAATGAAAACGAGGCGGGTACGAGGTTTTATGGACGGCGCTCATGTAGGTACGACGGACTTCGAGGTCAGTGGAACGTGGGCTGCCAGTGGCGAGAACGAAACCGTTAGGATAGTTAGAAAATTAGTCGCTTGGTCGCGCCTATCTCGCGGGTGTAGGGAGTCTGCGCTACCAGGATCGCCCGTCCAGGACGACGCGAGCGGTAACGCGCGAGTTATTACGCGAGGAGACGCTCGGCCTCTTCGCGTTTTACGAGTAGGTAGGTACTCTCTCGACTCATTCGCGGCTCTATTAAAGAAACTATGACAACGCGCTCGTTTTTGCAACTTCTCTGCTCGTTGCGCCTCCGGTAAGCGAAGTACGGTACGCGTGGAAAATCATCAACGGGAGATCGTTACGCGTTTGTGAAATTTAACGTTGGTTTAGTTTTATCGACATAAAAAAAAATGGAAAAAAAACAAAACATAAACTTCGTTAATTTTATTCAAAGTCCGGGTAATTAATAATTTGTATATTAATATTGTGCAAATTTCTTGGAAAGATGAATGTTGATATGGGACGTGGTTAGTTGTAAAGAATTATAATAATAATAACAATGTATTTTTAGGTCAGTGGAACGTGATAATCGGTTTGTTGATAAATGCGAGATGCTTTCACCACACGGAACAGTTTCAATATATTATATTTATATATAGATATAATGTATATTCCGGTTTATTAAAATGTAATACACGAGATTGGAAAATAATCGCACCAGATTTTATGTTATCGCGTTCGAGAACAATCGACGAAATTTCTTTTTTCGAGCTCGAAAACTCTCGAAAGGTTTATACATTTTCATTTATATCCATTGGCTTCCAATTTCTAGCTATCATTGGAAATAGCAGTGACGTGGAAAGTTAATATCCATTATCGTGGCATAGGAGTGACTCGACAATTTTGCTCTCCTAACATTTGCTTCCACCCGAGCCCCTCGTTATCTCGCATCGACCCATGTACAATTTTGTCCACACTGATAAACACAATTTTAACCGTTCATTATTTTTGTCCTCAAAGCTTCTTTTTTCCCGTTATTGTAGTTGTCTCGATTAAATTACAAAAATGATAAAAAGCGAGGTAGTTCGATTCAATTTTAACATTAACAGACATACATACATATCTACAGGGTGAATTCCATAAAGTGTAATAGACTTTATTCTAAGGTAGATGGGATCATTACAAACAAAAGTTGCAAGTATACATTAGGGATATTTTCAATAGTTTACGAGATATGAACGTCTTAAGTCGGACCAATCAGAGCGCGCCGAGAGGCGTTGGAGCCGCCCACTCCCCACTCTAGCAGCCAATACCCGAGAAATTGATACATCTCGTAAACTATTAAAAATATCCCTAATGTATATTTACAACTTTTGTTTGTAATGATTCCATCTATCTTAGAATAAAGCCTGTTACACCTTATGAAATTTACCCTATATATGTGACGTGAGCCGGGAAAAGGGACCGACGAGGTAAAATAGGAATTTTTCACGGCGAGCGATTACAGAAATCAAAACCAATGCTCGCGCTCGAGTGATACATTTTTAAATAATTAATATCTTATAAAATTATGTGTAGATAACAAATTTCCGATTGTACCACACGAAAGTTCAGTTCAAAAACTTACAGCATAACGCATAATCAAAAAATTGATTTTTCTTCCTCACTTCCTTATCTCGGATCGCGTCACTACGAATGCCGCCTGCCGTCAATGACCTCCTCCTCCTCCTAGACGCACGTGTACCATCCATACATAGACACACACGCAATGACACAGGCACGACCGTGGCGAGACTCGCGATTTTCCGACTCGCGCTATAAAATTTCTCGCATTGTTTCCTTACGTACTTCGCGAGTGTACAAAAAGTACAAAAAGAAGAAAAACTAAAGAAGATAAGAAACAAAACCAAAAAGTACGACTAATTGACGTTCTCGCGCTCTTCTCGCTCGAGGCTAAGAGAGAAATAAACATAAAAAACGGAGAAGGAAAGAAAGAAAGAAAGAGGGAGAGCGAGTAAGAGAAAATCCTGAGGGCTCTACCAAAGGCTCTCTCGGTTAATTATTCTCTCTCTCTTCGCGAGTACGTGACTTTGGCCGCTTCACGGCGATGATGATAATACCTACGCGTTTATATATCCTAGCGTGTCGAAGAAATCGCTCGGAGCGAGCACGGCGAACACACACGTGTACGTTATACCACACTCGTTTAGATTCGTACGCGCTTAGCGTGAGTCCCGATCCTCGCGTTTTTCCGTCATCGTTTTAATCCCGTTGAGCGTTAACCTTATCCCGCGTGGCAAAAATTAACCCCGTTTCCTACCCGTCTTTTATGATTCCTTCTTCCGGAATTCGTAATAATAGTTGGGTATCGCGCTGCGCGCTTATATCGCTAGTGGCATTGCGCCATGTGCGCAGGCCGGTGAACGTCTGTCGTTACCTATATATTTATTATTAAATACCGGTAAATGGAGCATGCAACTTGCGTTATTATTCAATTTAGACGGACATATAGGTACGCGCATGCGTAGATTATATTTATATATAATTGTATATATGGGTAATCAACGTCGAGTCTCGTACGGCGTCTTCGAGAAATCGGTGAATTTTCCATCTCGCGGTAAAGATTTTTATTACGGGAGGCCTCCGAGGCCTGGATATTCTCCCTACGGGCCTCTCGGTCGACTCGTTATTCGTTTTATGGAACGATAAGATCATTGTACTCGACGTTTAGTACCAGAACTCACCGTTAGCGATCTCCTGTCTCTTTTCTTTTTCCTCGGTCGCGATGATAATTCATTCGAACTGTTCGACGATCATGAAAACCGTAGCTAGTTTTACCAAGACTCTTGAATAAAAAATAAATAAATAAGCGTAGACAAAGTTAAGTAAACAAAAAAAAAACGCGCAGAGCGTCCTCGATCGAGACGAGATTCGTTCGAATTCGATAAATTCGATGAATTCAATGGAATAAATTCTCGGTGACAGTCGGATTATTCTTACCTCGAGGTAGACGATCGAGATTCGTTTATATATATGTATAAAATTGTGGAGAGAAACGAAACGCGGACGTTGAGTACGATCCACCTAGTGCATGCCTGCCTGCCTGCCTCCTTGCCCCGGCACTGCCAAGAGAGCAAAGATAATAACAGAAAGAGAAAGAGAAAGAGAGAGAGAGAGAGAAAGAGAGTCCTGCTGATGGCGGGGTTCGTGACCGGGCCGTATAAGTATCCTCCGGTGCCAACCCACTCGTGCCACAATTTACGGTACTACCCCCGCTCTATACTTCTCTCTGTCTCTCTAGTAGTAGGTACGTACCACACGAAGAGATTATTTTAGTTGCCGCCTTACGTACGTGATACGTCCTGCCTCTCTCTCGATCTCTCTCGATCTCTCTCCTAGTTGCAGTTTCGCCGGTTGGACGATACCATGTATGTATTATAACAGATATATAGATTTGTATGTGTGCAATTTGAACAGCTGCCCGCGAAACTTTTCGAGCGTGCGCCAACCATCGAGCTCACACCGACTCTCTTCACATTCTCCGCACTCTCTTTACGTTGATTGGACTGATAATAAATCGTTCTCAACATTTCCGTGTCATTCACTCTCTCTCTCTCTCTCTTTCTCTTTCGCGTGCTTCGAAACTTTTCGCATTAATCTCTCTCTCTCTCTCTCTCTCTCTCTCTCTTTCTCGGTCGTTCACGCTGACGGTGAATCGAGTAATGAAACGTAACTTTGTTTTCAATTGCACTTTGAATTTCAATGTGAAATATATCGTTTTTGTTTTTCATTGCGAGTTTGAAGTTGTAAATAATGATAGGTTCGTTTTTTTTGTATTTATCAGGCGCATGCTTAGGATCTTGCAAACTTTCTCCGGGGTGTAATTTGAATAATTATGTGAGATATATATATACGTGCGACGTTGAAGAGCGTATACGTTTTCGTAGAACGATGTACGCGCTTGTTTTTTCCCTCCGGGGAAAGAAATGTGGAATAGGAAGGAGAAGAAAAAAGAAAGGTGGGGGAGAGGGAGCGAGTTCATTAGGGTGACTGGCGCACCCTCGGCCGCACCCTGTTCTCCTGCGTCGTCCGTTGTCATCATTGGCACTGTGCGCCAGCAACCTGGACTGTGATTAACTCCCTCTCTCTCTCTCTCTCTCTCGCTGTCGCTCTCCCTCTGTCTCCCGTGCATCTCATAGCGTTGAACCTACCATTTTCCACTACACAACACGTAATTTAATTAAACCTGGTGTAACTCGTGTGTCTACTCGTCGCGTGGTTCGCATAACTCATTTCATTTGTCAGGTAGGTCGTTCGTCATTTATTTCGTCGAAACAAAAATGTAAAATACAGCAAGACGAGGCCCGAACAAATTTTTTGTTTCTCAAAATAAAGACGACGTATTTTCGAACGATAGGAATGTAATATTTTGATTCTCAGATTTAAGTTGAGTTTTTGCAGATTTTGAAAGGATAATAATTTACCGAATTGCGATATGTCGCCAATTTTGATAGATTGTCGGGAAATCTTCAAAAATCAAATTGTTCGCTCGCAAACAAGGGCACCTTGAACAAAATTTGCAACGTACGATATTTTTTAATTTATCAACCGTCAATTTCGACAAAATCGAATTTCAAATTCTCGCATTAACCTTCTTCGTGCCAACGTACGAATTCAACTTCATACCATATCCCGTAAATCCGTTCTAACGAACGCATCCTTTTTTCCAGCTTCCCTGTAAGGATGAAAGCATCGCCCCGGGTTGTCCCTTTCAGGATCGATCTTAACCTATACGCAACCCGATAAAGCGCGAAGGTAACGACGACGAAGCATTCCACTTCGGTAGCGGCGCGAATGCGACCACTTTTTGTCAACTCGTCGCTTGGCGAAAAGTTAATTTCGTTTATTGGCGGAGAATCTTAAAGTAGGGTTGGGGGGTTTCTCGTCATTGGTGCATCGCAATCGTGTTCTCGCCCAAAGTATCGAATGCGCATACGCATGCGCGAGCTGTGTTACACATATAAATCGCGCAAGTATGTCTACGTACGTGACTTCGACGAAAAATCTTTATTTTCGTCGATCCAACGTCGTTCCCCCGTTCTTTACCGTACGAGCTATTCTCCGGATCGATAATCGTTACAGAGAAATTATGGAGGTAAGGAGGGTCCTCTACGTTTCCCTTCTGGCCCTGTTACAAGTGAATTATGAGCAACGCACTGTCACTATATCGTACGTGTTGATACCCTGCGAGATATACGAAACGATCGTCCCCCTCCTTTTTAGACTCGCATCGCACTCCACCCTGTCGGTCGAGTCTTCTGTCAATTTATTTTATAACCAACCCTCCACTACCTTTTCCCTGTCGTTTCTTTGAACGATCCACTCTTGTCCCTCGATGCGCACTTCGAGCGACTACAATAGTGCGCGAGCATGAAAATCCACACTTTTTCTTTTGTTTCGATTTTTATTGTCTCTTTTTTTGTAATCATTCGTATTGTGACCATGCGATATATATCATCGACGAGTTTATTATTCATTATTTATCATGACCGAAGATACACGTGTACGTATATACTTATAGCTACACGTATGTGTGTATGTTCACGGTGTAGGTAATACAAATATAATGCCATACTCTCGTCAAAATTTATGCGAGAGTTCAGGCAGGGCCCCTCGAGAGAGAGAGAGAGAGAGAGAGAGAGAGAGAGAGAGAGAGAGAGAGAGAGAGAGAGAGAGAGAGAGAGAGAGAGAGAGAGAGAGAGAGAGAGAGAGAGAGGGAGACCTTTCGAGTAAATTAAAGTCGGCCGTGCTGTGTGCCCTTGGAAAAAAAGAATGGTAAAAAAAGAAAAAAGAAGAGACAAAAAACTTGGAACGACGCGGTTGACCAAAGAGAAAGAGAGAGAAGGATAGAGAATGGATAATCATCTAGCGAAGTTCGAGAGATATCACTCGCATCGGTATCGCTCTATCTCTTTCTCTCTCTTTCTCTCGGCGCAAATCCTCGGAAGACTCTCGTCGGGGTAGGATGCAACGAAAGTTTCCTCTCTCGCTCTCTCTCTCTCTCTCTCTCTCTCTCTCTCTCTCTCTCTCTCTCTCTCTCCCTTTCTCTCATCGCTCCATAGGGCTCGGGCGCACGGCTCATAAACCCCGTGAGATAATTCAGAGTGGCTCGATTTCCCGTGGCGATACGACCAGTATACCAGGCCAGTGGTGAGGGAGATGGAAAGACGCGCGAGAGGGTGGGTGGGGCGAGGCGCGGCAGGGGGGATCTTTATTACATCGCTGAAAACATCATAATTTCTTGCTCGAGGGAAAATCATGGACGGGGATATAACGTCACAGGGCTCTTCGCCGCGAGAAAAGCCCTCGAGGTCTCTTATCTCCCTTAACTCTCTCCCCACTTTTCACTCCAGGGAGCGCATTTTTCTTTCTTCGAAAAATATGGCGTCTCGGATTTACCATATATCGCGTGATAATTGCGACTTCTCTCTCTCCCTGATTTTGTCGTTATCGAGGGAATTTATTAGCTCAATGGTTTAATAAATTTCTCAAATAATTTTCGAAACGAATTTTCGAGACGATAATTTTTAATAAAATTAATTCGTGAATTGTCCGTGTCAAGGGCGAGTCCAACCATCGTGTATCTCTTTTGAATCGAGGATAATTTGCCGCGCGTTAATTTCTCAACGTTTATGGTCAATTTTGTTTTCGGTTAGAAGAAAGTGCCGCGGCTTCGTGAATCCACGACGGAGAATATCTGTCGGGAGAAGATGTAGTGGCAAGGTCTTTCCACGAGAGACCTTGTTCGCTCGTTACCCGCTTCTATTGAATCGCTACTGCGCCTCTCCTTCGCGACTCTCGTGGTGTCCATCAGCTGGTCGGGGTGAGAGAGAAAGAGAAAGAGACTCGGGAGATCACGTAATTACCGGCTAGTTAAGAAGTTTGAAAGAGCTCGGTGGCACACTCTCGCTCTCGGTCGATCAATCTCTTTAACTCACGGCTCACACAAACACACACACACACATAGATACACGTAAACACGTGCACCATTGTCTCGATATTGCGATAGCTACAAAAATATGACACGTATTTCATTTAATTTTTTCTTTCAGGAGAAAGCGACTGGTAGATTTGTACTCGACAAAAAAAAAAACAATAAATAAAACAAACGCGTTAGGAACGTAAAAGAAAATTTTTTTCGTCCCTTTTTATTTTCTTTTTTGACAGAAATTAATCGAACAATTAACCCAGAGCTTTCTCCTCTTTGGTCGATTTACTCATAAATTTGAGAAATACGCAATATCCAAACGCAATATCCAAAAGCGTATCGAAGTTGAAACAGTCTCGACAGTAACATACGTGTCTCTACACACGTCTCTAATTTATCCCGTGTATAATAATTGGCCGGTTCTATTCTCGTATATTTTAGCTCGAGGCGTCGAGGGGCGGAGTAAGGGGGGGGGGGAGCAGGACAGTTATCCGTCGAGCCATTATTACATCAAACTTTCTCCTCGATTGCATACAAAGTCAAGTTGATAAGGTAGGCAAACGGAGTCACGTGCCAACGTATAGAACGAGATCGAAGCAAGCGTCGTTACGTTCCATCACGTTCGTTCGATCGAGCGAAACTCGACTATTATTTATGTTTTATATCTATTTTCGTTTATTTTAAATTTCTATTTTGCTATTTTCTCATTTTTTTGTTCGTTTGTCTCGTTAGTATTTTTCCTATCGAGCGTACACGCGTATTTCCCCGCCATGGAGTAAATATCGCGCGTTGATAGGAAAAACAAAAGTTAAAATGCTTTCTCACCAGGTGAGCGTGTATAATTGAGTCGGTGAATACGCGTCTGTAGACGCACGTGCATACGAGAGATTCCTCGTGTTATAAAACGTCCGCCCATGCATTATAAATGCCGTCGAGGCATGCGAGAGTTTCGAGATAGAAGAGAGAGGGAGAGGGAGAAAGATAGAGAAACCTCCCTTCTGTCCCCTTGGTATATCGAGCGGATATTATCGGGCAAAGTTCATCCGTTTCACGCGTCGCTGGAGTCGCGAAACAATGGAAACGATCGTGGTTGGATAGACATTGGTCAGCGTATGGGCGAATATATCGATAGGAAAGAAATCAAGCCGGACGCTTGCAGCGAGAAATATTCGATTTCGATTAGATCGAATGAAACTAAAAAAAAAACAATCGATCAGAATTTTCTCCTGCGAGGGATCTAGTTAGCGCGATTTAAAAAATTCTTCGCATTCTTTGAGAATATAACAATAACAATAATTCACGTAGGGCAATTTCGATGAAAACTCGTATCGTATAAATACCTTGGCGAAATACAAAATGTACATACCTACGCATAGATAAAATAACCATTAAAATATCAAATCACTCAGTCCATCGAGCGTTCGACGTCGTTCGCGAGAAATAATAGGATACGATATATCTACGCGGATAAATTTCTCTCTCTCTCTCTCTCTCTCTTGCGTTATCTCCGAGGCGATTCTCTCTCGCGATCTCGATCGTCGATTCCTCCAGGAGGGACGCGACGTTCTCGTAGCTCACCGCGAGGAACGCGGGTTCACGCGTCGTTGGGCCCAAAGTACATTGAGGGAGAGAGGAAGGGAAAGAGGGCTGTGTATTATAGATGTAGGTGGCTTTACCTCGCCACGGCTTAGGCATAGGAGAGTCGGCGAGACGACTAGACTAGGCGATCTAGAGAAAGAACGTGAGAGACAGAAAGAGCGAGAGAGAAAGAGAGAGAGAGAGAGAGGAACAAGAGGAGTCTGGAAGTCCTCCGGTATAAAGCGAGAGAATAATACCTGACAATACCCGAGAGAGGCAACGACGCGAGACACCCGATTAGGTAAGCGAGAGCGTGCCGGGCGCGAATATTGGCGTGTGTTTCACTCGCTATTATCCTTCTCTCTCTCTCCCTGTATAAACTTAACACTTGGTGTGCTCTACCTACATTGCATTCTCTCTCTCTCTCTCTCTCTCTCTCTCTACATATATATATATATATATATATATATATATTTGTTAACAAATATATATACACATATATACACGTACGTATGTATATTGTAGTTGACGTAGCCCGAGGGTCTCGATGTCACGCGAGTAGAAAAGAGAGCCCTGGTCCAGATTCCGCCTCCGCGCTCGTGCGTTCTCGCAGCCTACATTTAACAATACGCATACTTATAATACATACGAGGCCTGTAACACACGCTGGAACGTATTAAATGCAACATTCGCGTTTTTCCTTCAAACGAGATTATAAATTCCGTCACTGTCCGTTTAGCTATTTTTTTTTTGTTTCGCGTCTCGTCCACTCGTTTTATTTTACTCTCGATTTCATCGTCGATTTAATAATAATCCCACGGAAACGAGTTTAATATTTGAAAATGTACGGATTTAAGGCGGAATTAAGTATTTTGTTATATAAATTTAGTCGATTGGAGACGAGACTTTGCATATATTTAATTTCTTAATTTTTTTTTCTTGTTGTTGTTGTTGCAGACAGAGCTGAGAATTAACGTCGTGGCCAGTGGACCCGTGACATCATCGGTGAGTCTGACGATAACCTTGAATTAATTTTTTTTTTGGTTCTCGAACGTGTAACATTTTTTTGCTTCGTGCTTTTTCTTTTTTGTTTCTCAATCGAGTAACGAGTCTCGGGTCAATCTGGTCCGATGCAATTTTCTGGCACTTTAAAAGTTGGGGATAATTGATCGACGGTTAATAATGGTGTATAGCCAGCCTCGACCACGTAAGCCCTTGGTCGTGTTCGCGACCTTCTCGAGTACCGGAGATTCGAGAGGTCCGTTAAATATTTTCTCCGAATTTTTTTTTTGTTCTTTTCGTTTCAATGAGATATTACGGTGAACGGAGCGAGACGAAAACGTAAAAAAATCGCGATAACCCGAAACCTCCGTGCGTTTACTCCCTTCGTGGTTATCGCTCTTCGGGTAACTCTTTGCATTCGCTCGGTCGTCCTCCGTCTCGGGCTAACGGGATTACGAAGAGTCTCGTGTGCGCGCGCGCGTGCGCCCCCTCGTGTGTCTCCCATGGCTCTTTGCCCAGCGCAAGAGAGCGAGAGAACGAGAGAGAGAGAGAGAGAGAGAGAGAGAGAGAGAGAGAGCTCCGGACATTGCACGCGCTCTTCGCTGCACCACCGGGAGAATGAACGATAACGTATAAAGTTGCGCGTTCGCCACGAAAGCGAAGCAAGAGAGAGAGAGAGAGATCGAAAGAGACAGAGTGAGAGAGAGAGAGAGAGAGAGAGAAATCGAGAGAGACAGAGTGAGAGAGAGAGAGATTAAAAAAAGGGTCTTGTCTCTCTCGCTCTCGTCGTTTGTGTCTTTTCTCTGTTACGGGATCAACCGAGGGACAAAGCTCTCGATGCAAAGTCTCACTCTTCTTACGGTACATCCGTCTGGTTAACATCCTCCTCTCATCATTCTTGTTTTCTCTCTCTCTGTTTGTAGACATTCTTTTTTGTTTTCTCGTACCGACATGCCACCCATGCAATAGCAGCGAAACGTGTATCCGTGTATCTTCGTAACGTGGTCGAGACTAAACGCGCGTCTCTCTTTTCTTGCTTCCTTGGACATGAAGCTTGGGGTAATACGAATCACTTTAAGAAGAATTTCCAAATTTCCATCGAAATGAAAATTTCTCGCAAGAATTCGCGTATGGCGAGCGATTTTCTCGAGATTTTTTTTTTCTTGGTCCTAATCACGGTTTTGTCGGTAATGTATCGCGAGGGCCGAGAAAAGGGCTGCGCTCTTACGCAATATATATATATAATATACGCAATATATATATATACGCAATATATATAATTTTACGATGATGCAATATTGCTTAAAATTCGTAATTTAATTGCAGCGTGTATAATTCGATGACGATTGCTTAAAAGTCAACTGTTATTAATCGCGTACTACGATATGGCCTCTCTCTCTATCCCCTTCCCTACTCTTTCTCTTTGTCTCTCTCTCTCTCTCTCTCTCTCTCTCTCTCTCTTCGAACAGAAAGACGACCAGGCGGCATACATCGACGATGAGAATATGACCCCGACCGTAGTCCTCGCGGGTTTGCTCACTCCAATATATATATATAGGTATATAAAGCTCTCTCATTCTTCCCGAGCACGCGAGATAGAGAGAGAGAGAGAGGGAGAGAAAGAGAGAGAGAGAGAGTAAACTATAGGCGTTGCATCGCGCAGGGACGTTGAGTATGGTGGGAGTACCGCAAGGGTCAATCCTCGGTCCACCATTATATTCTTCGACGAAGACACAGGTCTCGCGAAGCTCGAACCGCGACGTATATATATATGTATATGTGTGTGTGTGTAAATGTGTGTATACCGAGAGCATGGGGTTTTCTCTCCACAGGCCACAGAGCGAGAGAGCGGCGTGCTGAAATGCCGTACTGAGTTCTCGCTCTTTCTCTTTCTCTTTCTTTCTTTCGACGTTCGGTATCTAACATAACGTCGCTCGAGTAATAGCCGGGATTTGTCTGGTGGGCAGGTACAGAGAGACCGGTAATAGAGAACAAGCTTGCCCGGCAAATTCCCATTCCATGGACCAGAGTGGGAGAGAGAGAGAGAGAGATGCATGGACAGAGAGAACGTCTCCTCTCTGCTCTTCTGTTGTTGTCTGAACATTGCGGTGAGAACACCGCATCGATATTATCTCCATGACGATTATTATAATGTACAATGTAATAACGTCGATGAAATTTATCCGACACGCGAAATATACTCTGACATTGACTCGTTTTAGAAAAATTGAAAACAAAAGAACACAAAAAATTCTCCTTGTAACAAAACAGATTTTCTCGACTCGATGAAATTCCGAAGTTTGAATCTATTTGTGCAAACGATTTATAAAAATGTTCTCAAAATTTTATCATTATTTTTAAATCGTTTCTTTTTGTCTCGATCGCCTGTAAGAACGTTCAATTCGAAGATCCGAGCGCGGGTAATTAATTGCTGTGATTTTGGCTCAATTAAGAAACATCGAGGAGGAAATTTTTCGTCGAGAATAAATAATTCGCGGATATACAGCTTGCAACCCTAATGAGAAATAAAAATAATGACGTAGGGATAACTTACAATGTATCTTACGACGTTGGTGAATTTTATTTTCGATGGCTGTAAAAGGTTTGCGTGTAGGGAGGAGGAGGACCAATCGGGATTATAAATACGTCGGGTTCCCTCGAGATTTATCGAAAGGGTCGTCTTATCGAGAAAGAGTCCATGGGGTTGGTCTCGTACTTACACAAAATCCACCAAAAGAAACCGGCTCTCGATCGTTCTCTCGCCATATTTTTGTCGGCACTCTCCTCAAAACGTTTATTCGCATCCTTTTTCCTCACTGTGAAAAAAAAAATGTACACGGGATTTGATCGTCGTGGGATACGCAGCTCGACGATCGAAATGCGAAGATACGCGCGAAATATAAAAAAATAGCATCGTTGAACGGAGTTGATAAAAAACGATTAGAGAGTTCGAGATGAAGACGCGAGAATCTCTCGTGGACAAGCGAGAGTCGTATATGTGTAGGTGTGTATAAACAGCATGGGGGCACTTGTCGCGGTCCGAGGGTTTCGCGTGTGTGCCATGCGGAAGGATAAATACCCGCGATTAGCGATTTATTCGAATTCTCTCGTGGAACGAGAGAGAATAAGCGAGAAGGAGGGAAACGAAGGAAGAAAGAGCGAGACGGGAGGGAGAGGCAAAGATACGAAAAAGGTGCTGGCTGGGAGCGCGAAGATGAGGCAACGGTCAACGGTGAACCGCGACGACTTTGCGGGACTCTCCAATGGGATTTACAAGTTTCGCGACCCCTTGGTGATCGCGCGAGCTTTTCTCTCGTAACTGTCGTAAAACGAGAGGGAGAGAGAGAGAGGAGGAAATCATAGGGGAAAAAACATTTTCAAGTCGTCTCTCTCTAACGCCGAGTAGCTTCTGGTGAATCGTGAAGGCTCCTAAATCTTTCCCAGCGTGAAATATAGTCAGAAGAAAATAAGTCTCGTTTCATCTTCTCGCGCGTTTAAAACCGTCCGTTAGACTCTCGCGGATAGATTCTTCGACGGTGCTTAATTGCTCGTTGCTATTCTCAAGTACCAACCAGGCAGCTTTGTCAGTTCGCTTACGAGCAACGATAACGTTCGAGGTTTAACAGGAATATTGAAAATGATAATTACACGCGATTTTTCTCTACGATTTTAAAATAATTAAATTTCTTTTAATCGCACTTGTTTTAATTAATAAATAATAATTTTATAATTTTTCTAAAAGTGAAATCTCCCTTTTATTTTCGAATCAATTGTAGGTATTATTAATTAACGAATTTGCCATTTCGTTTAATTAATTAATTAATCAATATATTCGTCGATTGGATTAATTTCGAAGAAACTCGGTTCGTTTCAAGTTCGTCGAGGTGAATAAGAGACGTAGAACTCGTTGACTCGTTGACTAAAAGATATTTCTCTCGGCGTCCTGTCCCGGCATCGCGTTCACTCTTCCGCGATTAATTCCTCGCGCGAAGTTTCCAGCCTGACGCGTTCCTCGCCGCGCCGTCGACTATCCTTTCGCGAATGCGAAAATTCAAGAGAGTTTTGCTCCTCGCGGCCTCTTCCGCCTCTCGGAGTAAGAATCTTCTCTCTCTCGTTCTCTCTTCTCCTTTCTAGCGGGTGCGAGAGAATCACACTCGCTGTGTACTCGGGATATATATCGATGTTGCAGAGACGACGAGACTCTCGCCAAGGCAAATACACACGGACGATAGTTACTACACTTATATATATATGTAGAGAGAGAGAGAGAGAGAGAGAGAATACATAGATATCGCGTCTCGCTAGAAGTTATACATGTATATATAGAAAGGAGTCTTATAACCCAACTAACGTACCGAGTACGACGATACGTGCGCTCGCTGCCGTTGGTTTCCCGGTTCTCGGGGAAAGGTCTCCGACACCTATCCCCATGGCATACACGCCGGGAATGACTCTCGTGCGATGTATATACTGATCGATGATGCGGGAATTCTTTGCGAAGCCAACTGCCCGTCGACGACGCAAATCTTGTGAACGAAGAAATCTTCAGGGTGGAGAGAAAGAGAGAGAGAGAGAGAGGGACAGAACGTGAATTGGAATTTCTCGCGTGGGAATTTCGAATCTGTTTACCCCTGTCTCTCTCGCTCCGTCTTCCGTGTCAGATTCCAAGTGTCATTGGTACATGCACTACGAAGCGGTCAACACGGTTAACGAGAGACATGACTGAACGATCGGCGGACGTACGACATGGATCGTGAGTAAGAAAGAGAGACAAAGAGAGAAAGATTCATTTTCGAATACCTCGTCTATGACGTCTATTCTTATGTCAAAAACTTCCATCCTGGTAGTAGGTACACGTGTACGTAACGAGATTGTGGCTAGAAATGCGACACAGGACGAGCCTTGGGCGTTGCAAGTCGTCACGAGATGTGTCAGAGATGACGAGGATGAGAAAAACGGCACATATTCCGCCTAATGTACGGCATTATTATCGTCGTCAGTGTGTATATATATATGTATATATATATATATATATTGATCTTGTCGTTTCTTTCGTATATGTGTCGGACACGAGGCGAATAACGGACGGGGTGGCCGTAGGCTCTTGTTTTGCAGCATCGACCTCTCCGAGAGCACATTAGTCTTCAAATGTGTTCCTTAATACACCTAAAATACAGGTATATTAAATATTATATGGGTTACGAGCGGTAGGAAAAAGACGGTTGTCCGGGAAAAAAAAAAGATGTTACAGTTATGGAAACGGCCGGGCTTCGGCCATTGATCTCTCTTTCTCTCTCTCTCTCTCTCTCTTGGACATAATAATCTTGATGTCTTCCATGCAAGGTGTAGGTACGTTGCCCGTATTTGTCGCCATTGCGGTTGCACAAATAGATGATATTCCTCGTTTTATTATTTAGTGCCGTTAATGGACAGCCTCGGAAAGGCTGAGAAAAAGCGGTCGAAGATTTTTCTAGAATTTTGATGGGACGTTCAAGAATTACAACCGGTTGAGAACAAAAATTTACCTAGTCCCCTTAATTCGAGTTAATTTTGTCGTTTATTATTGTTTAATATTATCGTCTAAATCAATTAAAATCGAAGATCGAGTATTTCGTTTAGAATTTTGATGATCTTTTTTCTTTTTTTAATTTTTATAAAAGTATTTTATCAAATTGATTCGTCTTCCGGTAAGCGTTTCGAAACCTTCGCTCTTGTTTTTCGAACGAGCGATCGGCGCTATAATGGGCGCGGATCGCAGCTGCGTGAAGGAGCGAGAGAGAGAAGGAGAGAGGAAGAAACGAGGGAAGACGAGGAGCGTGGGCGATATGGGAGAGGAAAAGCACAATAAGGTCGTGTGGATTCGCAGGAAGAAAATATACGAGGTGGATTGTAGAAAGAGAGAGAAAGATAGGACAAGAGAGAGAGAGAGAGAGGGGGAGAGAAAAAGGAGAGAATGAGATAGAGGGCAGGCGAGAAAGAAGAGCTCAAAGATCCCATTGTAATCCTTCCTGTCTCTCCTCTTTCTCTCTTTTTACAATCTTTAAGTTTCTCTCTTGAATCCACACTGCCCCTGGCTAGATTACATAGAATCTATCGTGTATTATACCGCGTTCGGTTGAATAGATAGATAAATAGGCAGGCTATGTATATCCGTGCTAAATTATTCTTCCATCTTACGTATGTACAAATCACACGAGAGTAGCAAAAAAAACAACTTTGGGAAATATTAGGTATTCGCTTTATTTTTCGTCTACTCGTTTCTTGGAACGATAGAGAATATATCGAAGTTAAAAAGTTAAAGAAATAGAAGTGAAAGTGTCGTTTAATTTGGAAATATCTTGTAGTAACGATTTATCACCGCTAGATGGCGCCACCGCGCCAATTTCGGTAAAAATTGATACGAACACACGGAGCGAGAAAACTATATGTACCTAGACAATATCGTTAGTGTTCGATTTTTTAATATAAATAAAAATGTTTTGATTAAAAAGACATAATTATTGGCCGTTGTTCTTGACTACTTGCCAAAACTTGTATTTTTAATTAACCTTTTTTCGCGATATTGTTATCGCCTTTTATCAAAACGTTTCCTTTATTCGTACTTAGCGAGAAGGTAATTTATTCCAACTCGGATCAAACTTTTGACATAAATTCTCGTTTCGTTCTTTCGTACCCTCGCGAACCTCGGGAAGATTATTGCTCTATAGCCTCTCGTTGACTTTATTGCGGTCGCGTGCTTCGCGCTTCGCTGCTCTTTATCGGCTGTTTCTCTCTCTTTCTCTCTGTCTTTCTCTCTTCCTCCCGCTTCCTCTCTCTCTCTCTCTTCCTTTCTCTCTCTCTCTCTCTCTCTCTCTTTCTCTTTGTCTCTCGCTCTCTCTCTCTTTCTCTTTTTCCCTCGCTAACTCTCTCTCTTTCTCTCTCCCCCTCTCTCTTTCTCTTTTTCTCCATTTCTCTCCCACCGTTCGAACAAACGGTCTCGTGCTCGATTCTCCCTTTCGGTGAACCTACCGATTCTCATTCTCGTGGGTGGCAACACGAATTTCCGAGTTTCGCTGTATGTTCTACCAGTAATCATCGGCACCAACTGCGGTTTGAGCGGTTACCCGTTCGCGTTTGTGCAAAGACGAACCGAGATCGACAAAAAGAAAAAAATTGCGATCTCTTTTTAAATTATTTCAACCGTGTTTATCGATTTATTTTCCTCCTATCGATCCCCCTCTCTTCCAACAATTAAAAATTATTCTTCGAAAATTCGAAAATTCAAATACATTCTCACGATCGATAATACTTTATTACCAAGATAACGGTCCTTCGATAACGAATATCAATATTACCGGATAAGAATTTCGACCATTATTACGGTAAAAAATTATCTTTAATGACGTTCTCCACGATCCAATGCGGAGAATAAATGTATAGAACGTAAATAAACGTAATAAAAAAAAAAAAAATAAAAAATATATAAATAAATAAAAATAAATAACCAATATACCGAAGTTCTCGTATTGCACGCACGTAGTATTTTCCTTACCGCCGAGCCTGCTATATACTTGTTGGATTATTGACCATCCGCAATTTTATCGCACGTGAGTAATACGAACATCGCGATTCCGCCGCCAGTATATACGCGCTACGTGTTTCATCCGCGTCTTTTGGGGGAACGTGCGAGTCCGACACACCTACGCGCCTGTATAAAAAAAAACAAACAAACAAAATACAAAAAAAAACGAAACGAAAAATTAAAAGAAAAAAATCTCCGACGAGCTTGCACGCTCTTCGTGTTCCTCTCTCTTTCTCCCATCGCAGCCTCTCGTTCTCCCGCGATCTTACACCGATGCACAGTAATAGTTGTTACTCGTTCTACCGAGTTCCTAGGGGTCACTTCGTCACGTCTAACCTCTCATACATGAAACCGACCCACTACGTACCGTATAAGAGACGCTCAATATATTCGCTCGCAAACCCAAGATTTTCTCTACCGTTCTCACTCTTAGCACCTCGTAAATTTTCATCGGCATCGATTTTATTCCCCCGTACATCGCGATCTTACCGCCGTTAACACATTTTCATAATACTTACTAACGATAAGTTCACCGTATGATTCGTCTTATAAACGTCCTTTCTTTCTTTTTCCTTGGACTTTTTTCATCCCCAATGTCTTTATATTTCAACAAATTCGTAAATCTGTCTCCGAAGAGATTCGTATATTGGCGTATATCCATATAGACGCATATACATATATATATATATATATAACCATACGGTCGTTCTCGAGAAGCAATTGGCATTTAAATGTTAGAGCGCCTATCTGCCCGATGGTATTTGCCTCGGCAGTCGTCGTATCTGTGCTCTTCCATGTTCTTCGATATATTTATATCTATATACGTGTATGTATATATATGTATATAGGAAAAGAGTTTACCCCCTCCCTTTGGCTTTTCGTACCTTCTGCACGTCGATGGTAAAGTCGTGTGCTCGTCGAGCGCTCCATGCGCGGAGAGCGCGAATACGTGCGCGCAAACCCTCTGGTGTAGCGTGCAATTTCGAAAGTTTAAATGTCAATGAGCTCCGCGAACAGCTGGAGCGACGCGCTTGTTTTGTGCGCGCCTCTCTCGCGTGAGTACCGCGGATCGATTGAACCAAGGGAAATAACAAAAAAAAAGCAGCAACAACAACAACAACAACAAGTCGAGATGAGAGAGGCAGAGTTATCGCACAACACACCGAGGAGACGAAAAAGAAAATAAGAATGGAATAGAAAAAAAAGAAGGTTCTGCGCCTTAAGAGATCCGCGTGCAACAGCGAATAATAAAACATCGAGATATACGGGAGGCGGGGGCTTTGAGCACGTGCAGAAGTCGATCCGCGCGTACGTCGTACAGAAAATCGTAAATCTTTTATCGGTCGGAAAATTGAGCTGCGATTTTTGCG
Source organism: Netelia fuscicornis (assembly GCA_946811545.1). Lineage (NCBI taxonomy): Eukaryota > Metazoa > Arthropoda > Insecta > Hymenoptera > Ichneumonidae > Netelia > Netelia fuscicornis. The sequence goes on from OX328015.1 coordinate 5,274,205, forward strand.
GATCGAGCTGGAGTAATTGTCGTCGATTTTTGTAAAGTTTCTTAAGTATGCGAACAATTAAAAATAGAAAATTTTATTCGACATTGTTCGATTCTGAAATTTCGATAAATTTAATACGTTTTTGTTGGATATTTGGATAAATTTTTAACGTTGACTCTCGTTACTTCACGATCGTCGTTTTAGAGTTTTTATCAATTTTTGGAACGAAGATTTACTACGAACCCAGAAGCGTTTAAATTCATCAATCTCATTCGATTTTTATAAAATTGCCCAAGTTTGCAAACAATAAAAACAAAAATTTGATTCGTCATTGTTCGATTCTGCAATATCGATAAATTTAATACGTTCGTTTGGTATTTGGATAATTGTTAAGATTGACCCTCGTTACTCCACGATTATCGTTTCTCCGTTTTTCTCAATTTTTACAACGAAGATTTAATATGAACCCGAGGTCGTTTAAATTCATCAATCTCGAATGGCTTGTGGACCTTTCGCACCGCGACACTGCGGGTTAATAACTGTCCCTTTCTCTCTCTCTCTCTTTTCGCCTTGCACACTCGCTATACGAGAAATACATAATTCACGAACGTCCCGGCTATTAATAGCGGATATTCTCCATTGAACGGTACGAGGGAATGCAACGAGGCTTATTATAATATCGATATTATATCTGCAATAACGCGATATAATAATAAAATAGAAAGGTATAATTTTCGATTAAGCAACTCTATCGTGGCACCCCCCCCCCCTTCCTCCCGGTCTCGAGTCTCATCGACATATAATTGAATCGAATTAATTGATAATACGGCCTATCGCGGAATAATAGATCATTATATTCTCCAGCTGGTCGATCGATCGACGAAGAGGGATCGCGAGGAGAGGAGACGCGATGGATTCCGCGAGCAACGGATAATTGTTACATCAGTTTCTCTCCGGTCGTTGGGACTAGTTAAAATATCTACTCGACTCTCTCGTTCACTACACGGCGTGGGATACGCGCGCCGATCACTACGAGATTATAACGTACCCTCGGTACGTTTAATGCCCGTATATACGTGCTACCTTGACGATAAAAACGGATCTAATTGATCCCGAAACAAAGTTCATTCGAAATCGAACAAAAGCTCATTTGCATTGAATCGAACCACGATATAAAATAAATTGCCTTCTTTCTTACCTTCGTAAATCGATACCTCGGTCTCATAAAAAATCCATCGATTTCGAATAAATTGCCAATCGTTTTATTCAAATGTAATATTGAAAAAGAGAATAAAATCCTTGATACTAAAAAAAAAATGATCTAAACGATAAATATTCTTCGATTTTCGATCAGATTTTCGTTTATCGGTGTTCGATAAAAATAATTTACGATTGAATTTTCGCTACGTATATCAACCTTACGGTAGAAAAGGTTCAATGGCTCGTGTACTGTAGAAAAATATTGGAAGAAGCGGCGTAAAGGCAACGCGAGAAAGAGACTCGACTACGCGACGCCAGTTCTCCGATCCGAGATCCCCGTACATGGCGCACGTTCCTCTCGGGATAGGATAGGATATATACACGGATAGGTACGAAAGGAAGTGAAGTTCACTAACGCGCCGGCGTGGCTATCTATATCCATCCTATATATATATATACATAGCAAATAGCGTTCTATCAATCTATATATATATATATGGCATGCACATATATAGCCACTACTGTGTAATATAGTGTGTATAGCATGCGCTACTATATGTGCTCGAAGATCGTCGTCGTTGTGCCGCTGCTTCGTCGCTGGTTTGCTCCTGGTGGCTAACGGTAGCCTCGGGCCCTCGCGAGCGCGACTTCGTATGCGCGATCTGTTCCCTCCTCGTCGACAGGAAACGGAATCCCTTCCATTACACCGCTATATATGCGCCATAAGTACTTTATACCATACGCTTCATATATATATATACATCTGTATATATATATATATATACGTATATAATATTTAACGTTACTAGTCGACCTCGCCCTCTTCCTCTCCCTCTCGCCATTCAAATAAATTGTCACCCACGATCGAGAATTTTTCATGTTTATTCTTCATTTTCAAGGTAAAGTCATTAACGTTATCTCGATAAGCTCGGAACAACGTATCGATAGAATAATCATACGAGACACGAGGAAATAATCGTCATTATCTTAAAATTGTATGAATTTTCGATCAAATTTCCCGGTAGGAGAAGTATTATTTTTTTTATTATTATTCTCGGAAATTCAGGATTACGTTGTACATCCGTAGCGATATGACGCCGTACCGGATTTCTCATGACTTCAAATTGCGTTACGCGAGTATGTAAAACATGAAACAGAGAGAGAGAAAGGTCATCGACCTTCGAATTTCGCGATGTCTCGATCCTCTTGCTTTCTCGTTAATTCACGTTCCTCGAGATTCGCGAAACATATTACTTGTACAGAGAGAACGGAGTACGGTGAACCCGCGACCACTCGCGAAATTTAATTAGACGCATGAGTTCGGAGTTTGTCCTATATAAAACGTTTCTATAGCTATATTCGTATACGAATTAACGTTAATACCGCTTTAATATGTACGCGCTATGCATGCATATCGCTCGTTATGGTCAGCCGAGCTTTTATACCGGTCGGATCGGAGGGCGGGGGCAATTAGTGAAATTTTTCGTTTCGTGCGCATGAGACAAAGAGAGAGAGAAGGCGAGAAATATACATAGCAGCCCCCCCCCCCCCCCCCTTCCCCGTAGGCGCCATCCGCGTGAAGATCGAACCCGATAACTCCCAACGCGCGATACTTCTCCTCTCCTTGACTCCCTCTCTTCGTGTTAGATAGAAACTCGACTCGCCAAGTTCACTAATATCTTCGTATTTAGGTAAATACACCAACGCATACGTAATTCTCTCTGTCTGTATTTTTCTCGTCGTATTATCACGAAGTCAAATTCTCCCGTCGACATTGCGGATGATGAGATCCCATTACGCTTCTCCTCGGGGGGCCATTAACTCGCTGAACGACGTCTCGCTAAGAAGTAACATAGGTACATCGATATATCACGGAGATAAAATGGAGCGTGAGAGAGGGAGGCTGGAAAATTCAATTCGCCGTTTACGTACGATCCATTCGCGATAATGAATATAGATGCATTTATATATCGCGCGAGATATTTGATCTCGGTCGAAGGTAGGAAAGAAAATAATAACAATAATAATAATAATAATAATAATAATGAAAAAGAAAAAAAGAAAAAATACAAAGAGAAGCAAACATCGAGTATTCGCCCAAGTCTCGTTACATTGAAGAATTATTATTCGAGAACGCGAAATGTAATCCAGTTTGCGGGCTTTTCATGCATATATCGTGCGCGTGATGTGGGGACGAGAAAAAGGAGGTGGAGGTCGATTACCGATTGCACTCTCCGAGAGCCCGAACGAGTATTCACTAATACACACACCCACACACAAATAAGTACCCATATATGTTTATATTTATAAAGAAATAAATTTACATAATTTACATACATACATATATATATATATATATATATATATATATATATATATATATCGTAGTCGTATTTTCATTTTTTCACACATACACACCCATATAAATTTATATATATATGTATGTATATGTATAAGTATATTCTTTATTGATTCCCCTTGGGGTTATATATATATATATATATATATATATATATATATATATATATATATATATATATGTGCGTGTATGTATATAAATTTGTATGGGTGTGAGTATGTGTGAAAAAATGAAAATACGACTTGGTCTCACTGACGAAACGATCGATTCGAGATATTGCTCCACTTCTATCGGGCAGACGCGCGTGAATATTAAACCCGTAGCCATACACCCATGTATATATAGGTATGTGTGTGTGTGTATAGGTTTGTATGTATAGGAGAGATATTCTAGCCAGAGGAGCAGCGAAACCAACGTGACCGATAAATTATTCATTCGAGTGTATACATCTATAGGGGAAAAAGCGATATAGCGGATACCGAATACACTGTACACAAAGTAAAGTATAAAGGTAGAAACCCTCTCTCTCTCTCTCTCTCACACACGCCCCCCTCCCCCCTCTCTTCATCTTTGCCAACACACGTGATCTTCGAGAAGCTGCTCTTCTCATCCTTTATCTGAGATGCCAGTGGAGAGATAGTTCTGTAACCACAGCTAGAAAATATACACAGACATATTATATATGTCTGTATATATATATATATATATGTGCTCGGTAGTATTACATAGGTGGGTATATTATGTACTTAAAATTGATCGAATCTCCATTTTATTTGTTACATGTATGAATAAATTCTCAAACAATTGACGATTGGGGGTTTAAAAAGCTCTGAGAAATTATTTTAAAAAATCGCGATTTTTATTTCAACGTTATTTTGAAGCTTGAAGAGAGAAAATATCGATCTGTCGTAGAGATTTTTACAAAATTATCTTAAGATCGCTCATCGATTCGAACGATTTTTCTGTAATTTAATTCTAAATGTAGAACACGTGATTATAAATACGCCCAATCGAACTAGAATGCCCCATATACATATTAACCCATGTACACGAGGGAAGAGAAGGGAAGCTTCGCAATTCGATCTCTGTCCCCTCTTCTCCCTCGTGAGCCTAGCTGGGATCGAGGACAGTGATAGAAAGAGATGAAATCGCTGACAAAACGAGCGGTGTCACAAACGAGCGAGGAGACGTAGGAAAATCCACCAGTGGCAATCGCATCCCTCCCTCTCTCTCTCTCTCTCTCTCTCTCTCTCTCTCTCTCGGTCTTTCTCTCTTTAGCGCATTATGGCGCAATCCAGCCACTACACAGTCGTTGCCCGTGCTGAGAAAGAAAGAGAAACGAGAAGCAACGAAGAAAAAGCTGAGCTACCGCTGCACGTCTCTTGGACGCAGAGAGCATAAGCGCAAGATCGCTCTCCGCTCAGCTTTCTCTGCTACAATGCTCGCTTCTCCTACGTTGCATAGTCCATAGTACATACTTATATATACATAACTATATATATATATATATATATATATATATATATATAACTAGTATAGGAACAGTAGTACGTCGGTGGCTGCATAAGAGGCTTCGTAGCTTCGGCTGGTGAGCAAGTCACAAGTCACACCACCGCCACAGTCATACCTCGCCTCTCCCCTTGCCCTCGGAGGAGAGAAGAGATACGAGATTCATTGTCCTCATTGTCTGAGAGCTCGGTACGGGCTCCGCAACACTGCGAGCCCAGCGAGCTTGTAGTTCACTAGGTTACAGGGTGCGCGAAGATTTCTTCCTTCTTCTTTCTCTCTTTCATTCTCTCTCTCTCTCTCTCTCTCTCTCTCTCTCTCTTTCTGACTCTCTATCGTTATCTCACTCACTCGATGCTTCTCCGTGATCGTTGGATAATATTATTAATGCGATTACATACACCGCGTCAGCTCGTTCGATCCCTTCTCGCGGAATATGAACTCTCTCCAATGATTGTATATGTTTATATATAAATGTGTGTGTGTGTGTGTATTTTATATATGTAGCGCGGTATGATTTCTCGTATAAAGCTCCCTGATTTTATCATCGGAATATAGACAGTATATAAATCGTCGTGTCGATTGTTTGATTATTATCATTGGGCTCGTATCAATGGTTTCTCCCGTCTGCGTAGGTACGCGTCTAGAAACGCTGGATACATTTTCTATTCCGTAACGGGAATTACGCAATTGTCATACGAATTGTCTCAGGCTCATTTATCTTTCTACTTTGTTTTGTTCGAAAGTTTCTTTTTTGTTTTTTGTTTTGAGAAATATTTCGACGAAATGATTTTTAATTAGAAAAATAGAATAGTTGGAATTATTGGATAATGTTGAAAAGAAATATGAGACAAGAAAAGGGAATTTGAAATATTTTTGTAAAAAAAAAAAAAACGTTAAAGTTATATTGAAATATGTCACATGTTCTTTCAATTTTCTACTATAATTGCGTCTGGATAATTTTCTGTAATAGCAGCGTACCGGACGACACGAGGATTGGCACATGAGAATGAGAGTGAGGCCTGTTTTTAGTGCACTAATGGAATAATCGAAGTCGTCACGATGTCATGCATGTTTCAGTAAACTGGGACGATTTTAATTATAATTATATACGGACTCGTATGTAATTATTCATAATTATTTTCTTTTTCGTTGGTATCCAATTGTCTCTATATTACCAACTTTGTCTCTCTCTTTCTCGGTCGTGTGCAATAATAGTATTGAAAAGAAGACGCTGCGCGCCATCGACTATAGAAGGGATAACGACGACCCATCGTGTTTATTGCATCAAAAACCGAGTTGTTGTCGTAGTCGAGTGAGGAAAATCTCGGTTGTTGGAAAAAGTACTTCGGGGCGTTAATTCGGGCAAGAAATAGCGCAACGGCCTTGCCAGGCTGCTAGACGTTGTTGCACCTCTCTCTCTTCTTTCTCTTCTCTCTCTCTCTCTCTCTCTCAGTGTCTCTCCGTGATTCTCCGCGTCCTGAGAATAATATCTTTTTATCGTTAGACAAAAGAGATTCCACGTGGCGTCGACACAGTCGTTACCTCTCTTTTCTGTCGCCACCTCGTTTTTTCCCCTGCATTCAGGCCGCCTCGTTCTTCTCTCGTTGTCTTCAGGGTCGCGAAATGAGCCAATAGTCAGGATCCTGTTACGTCTATCAATTACGTTGAAAATAAAATAGAAATAAAAGAAAATTGCGACTAAACACTGTACGCTCTTCCAGAGACAATGTGTCGTAACGTTTCTCGATAGTTTTAATTTAATTTTACTTGTTTGTTTTTATGACTGTTTTTTTTTCGTAACGACAAGAAGCGCTATAACGATGATATAAGAGGGTAGATATGTACGGTTAAAGAACTACGAAGAGTTCACGAATCGAACCAAAACGTTTATATGCACCGTTAGCGAGATAGAATTCACGAGATGTGACGTTTAGCAGATCTCACCGTTGATTTCGAGATTTTCTCCCTCTCTCCCTTCTTCTTTTCTCTCTCTCTCTCTCTCTCTTTCTCTCTCGGCGTTTATTTATTTTTTTTTTCAAGCAGAGAGCAAGCATCCGAGTGATGCACTCTCGTCGAGATCTCTCGACTGTTATGCAATCCAAGCTCGCACAGAAAGGAAGATCGAGACGGAGGAATAAGGGAATAAGAGATCTCGATCCGAGATCTCGATCGTTCGATTGCTGTTTACGAGCCTCGTTTCTTCGAGAACTTTATCGCGGATACTTCTAGTCCCTCTCTTCTCCCTTTCTCTCTCTCTCTCTCTTTCTCTTTCTTCCTCGATAAAAGGGGAGAAAGGATCGTAACCCGGAAATGTGATCAGCTACGACAAGAGAGAAAGATCGAATGGCAAGAAGGGGGTGGTCGGGGCGGGGGCGGGTCAGTTCTCTTTAGGATATTCCTATACACGGTGTGTCCGAGCTCTTGGCACGGACCGCAAGCCACGAGGTTCGAACAGCAGCGAGAGAGAGAAATTTATCTGTATCGAAGATTATACAATAGTCGTCGTTCTCTTCTTATCGAAGGGTCTCTTCTTGCAGTCCTCGTCCTTTTCCTCTTTTTTCTTACTCTCTCTCTCTTTCCCTCTCTCATTTTTTTTCGATCTATACGTTCGTGCTCTACAATGTCAATTGGAGAACGGTACACGACTCTGGATAAGTGGCCAGAGACCTTTTATCCCCCCCCCCCCCCCCTCCTTCTCTCATATCGGACGTACATCGTCCTCTTCGTAGATGTATACTCGATCCTCGAGAGTGTTGCATACACCGAGAGATCCCTCGGTACGTTGCATCGTGAGCGTCACGACGATGCAACGTACGATGGCGCCAAGGAGATCGGGTTGCGTCATTGTCTGTCGTACACGAGGCGGAACGCGCGGAGAGCGCAAAATGAGAGTACGTATACGCGTAGAACGCGTTACGTTATCCCCATCCCTTGACGCGTATAAATAAACCACTATGCATTTTATACAGACGTGTCTGCAGGTATCTACGTACACGTATACGTGTAGGTGCCGCATAGTCTTGTTAACGTCGCGATAACACTAGCGAGAACATTGACAACACCCTTCGCGTGACGAACAATGGGAAAAATATGACTCGTGGGACTTATTGGACAAAGGACATTTGCATGCGATTATCATTAAAACGTATTATGGTGATTCGAATCTCATCGATAACGATAATTTATCGCACGTTTCTAATTGTTTTTATATTACGTTTTTTTTTTATTATCGATAAACTTTCGTCATTATCATTAATAATTCTTACATACCAATACTCGTTGAATTTTTATGAAAGTATTATTATTGATTGAAATGGTGATTTCCCTCCTCCCATCAATTGGACAACGATTGATAAATAATTTATGCGGTAAGAACGTAGGGAATATTTTGACAATTGTTTATTTATTTATTCATTATCATTGAAACGTATAACGTTAATTCGAATCTCATTGATAACGGCAATTTATCGCAAGTTTGTAATTATGTTTATATTACGTTTTTTTTTATCAGCGATAAACTTTCGTCATTATTATTAATATTTTTACATACAATTCTCGTTGAATTTTTATGAAAGTATTATTATTGATTGAAATAATAATCTCCCTCCTCCCGTCAATTTGCCAACGATCAATAAATAATTCACGCGGTAGAAACGTAAGGAATATGTTGACGATTCTAAATTGATTGATTGATTGATTAATTAATTTATTTATTTATTATCATTGAAACATATTACGTTGATTCGAATTTTATCGATAAAGACAATTTAACGCAAGTTTCTAATTGTTTTACGTTACGTTACGTTTTTTTTACTACCGATAAATTTTCGTTATTATCATTAATAATTCTTACATACAATTCTTCTTGAATTTTTACAAGAGCATTATTATCGACCGAAATAATAATCCCCCTCCTCCCGTCAATTTGCCAACGATCGATGAATAATTCACGCGGTAGAAACGTAAGGAATATTTTGACGATTCTAAATTGATTGATTGATTGATTAATTAATTAATTTATTTATTATCATTGAAACATATTACGTTGATTCGAATTTTATCGATAACGACAATTTATCGCAAGTTTCTAATTGTTTTAACGTTACGTTTTTTTATTACTACCGATAAACTTTCGTTATTATCATTAATAATTCTTACATACAATTCTTGTTGAATTTTTACAAGAGCATTATTATCGACTGAAATAATAATCCCCCTCCTCCCGTCAATTTGCCAACGATCGATGAATAATTCACGCGGTAGAAACGTAAGGAATATTTTGAACATTATACATTTATTTATTTATTTATTTATTTATTAAATATTTATTACGTCGATAGGTGAAACGAGCGAGTGTTACGGCGTTACATGTTACTATAGTACGTGCTCTCGTCTCGTAACTTCCATCGCAACAGTGTAAAATGCAAAGTGCGCGCGTAACCAACGAAGCAGGCTTTCCCGAAGAATTCCGCGAAGCGTGGCGACTCAAGGTAGAGGTCGAGGTACCCCGACGATTTTGCTCTGGCTCGCCACTTTTCTTCTCCCTCTCCCTCCCCTATCGTCCCAGCTCTTTCTTCTCTCGTACCGTCCGCGAGCGACTCCACCTTCACCTTCTCTTGTCTCGGTCTCCTCCTACATCTCCTCCTTTTTTCCTTTCTTTTCGTCTTCTTCCTCCTCCTCCTCCTCCTCTCCTTCTTCTTCTCCTCCTTTTTCTCTTTTTATTTTCTGTTTATTATTATTCTTTTCTTCGGACCGCGGCTTCTCGCACATCGCACGCGCGTTGAGCTCTCCACGCGAGAGTGCGTCACGAGAATGGCCACAGAGCGAGAGTAATCCTCCCGCGACCAACCATGGACTGACAGAGACAGCAAGAGAATGAGAGGGAAACTCTCCTCGAGTACATGTGTGACTGACTTTTGCGGTGATTCCGGTGCAGCGATCTCTCCCCGCGGTACAATGAGAGAATGGACAAGTTTGTCGTTACTGTCGTCACTGGGCGGTATCGCACTTATAACATTCTATCCTTTTTTTTTTCATCGCATCGACAATTTCAACCCGAGCGCGACAAACAAAAAATTACATTTTTTCGAACGAATTCTGTTTTTTATTTGTTGCATAAATAAACGTTCGCTCGAATATTTCGTCCCGTTTACATAATTAATTCGCTGTACGAAGAGAATGTGTGAGTTTGTTTCTTTTCGCACATTCGCGCGATGAAATTCTTTAATTTCGCGATTTCTCCGTGCGATCGCTCATAATTTCTCCCAAGTAGGTACGCGGAAGGAAGTTGGATTCGAAATTGCGCGAGAGAGTCTCCGGGTCGTCCGGGTCACACAGCAGCGAGAGCGTCGATGAACGTTCGCGAAATGCCGAGAAGAGAAAAAGAAAGAAACATTACCGCGTTCTCGTTAGACGTCGTTCGGTCCTCGTACCAAATATTAACCTCGCCGCGGGTGCTCCGTACGACCCCGCGTATTTTCGTTACACGCCGTATCTCCCGAATCTCAGCCAGAGAGCCATACGATCCATTGCTCGAGCAGTGAAAAAAAAAGTTGACAAAAAAAAATGATGAAAAAAAAAACATTTACGGCAGACCAACCGCGCGGGACACAAATCTTTTTTTTTTTTTCGTTTGACTTTTGCTCGCCACTCGCGATTTCGAAAGCGAGTCGGACGAGGGAGAGAGAGAGAGAGAGAGAGCCTCGTCGCGAACACCGCGGAGCGTCACCGACCGTACAATGGCCCGGTG